>JAMXBD010001256.1:0-428949 GCA_024138025.1 Combretum micranthum
TTTATCTTTAAAGTTATGAGCAATTCTCATTGATAGCTTAGATTTATTCAATAAAAATAATTTCTCAATCAATTTTAATGCCATTAATAAAAAATTTATTTCGTGCATTATATAAATTCAAGAACAATCAAGTACGGGCTATCAATTTTTAAAAAACAATAATACTTTCATTAAGATTGCAGTGAGAGTCACGTAAATCAGGCTTAGGGTTCCACAAAATCTAAGCTAAAGAATTACTCCTCTATAGATAATACAATACAAATTAGAAAATTAGAGAAGTAATGTAGAAACATGATAAGAAAAGGCTTGTTAAGCTCCATTGTCCTTACAATCTAGATGTGTAGAGTTTTAGTGAATGGTTTCCTTGGATTTCTTTTAAAAAACCCTAAGAGACAAGGTTATAAATTTTCCTCTCTAACAAAATCTTGAAATTCTCTATATTCTCTGTCAAATTATGTACATCTTGTCTTAGGGTTTTGTGCTAAAAGGCATATATATATATATATATATATATATGTAATCTTAGGGGAGTCGACATAGCAAAAAGGCAAAAAGTGAAAAATCCACGTAAATTAAACAACCAGGTCGCTACGTACCTCCTTTGGCACGGTCGAGACTCAAGTAATATCTTCCTTAAAAGTTCTCATTCAACGCACCACACAATTGTACCCAAGGATAGTGGAACAATCTATGAATAATCTTCAAGCTTCCCACATAAGCCCCCCTAAACTGTGATCTAAACTATGGTGCAAATATAAGTTAGGCAAGAATGGGTCTTCATGTAAATGATTGGAACAGCTACACCTTGGGCAGTGTTATAAATTGTGGACAAAGTCTCTTCACACTAGCTTAGGCACGGGATAGGTAGCTCCCTGCTTCTAAGACTTTGTTGATTTTATTGATTTTTATGTTGTTTCTTCACCAATTGAAGATGAAGTGTCCAAATAAGGTCCAATTATCCTAAAATCAACCAAATATGCATATTAAATACTAGTCTTAAGATTATTGATAAATACTAGTGTAAAATGAGTTCAAATAATCCTTAAATGAATAGAATAAATTGTTCATATCTATATACACATGACAAATATACATGCCAATACTAACATCTAGAAAAATATATCATTAAACTACTAACAAACATAGTTATACACATATTTATATCTATATAAATAATCTACCCGATAATTTATACAAGAATATAAAAAAAATTATAATTATTAAAAATATTACAATGACCTTCAAATGCAAACAGAGGTAGACATGCAATAGATGCCATTTTTTTGTGAGATATTAAAAAAATTAATGAATTAATATTATATTGATAATAAAGAACTATGGAAAAAAAAAACTGGATCTATTTTAGAATAAGAAGAGGAAAAAAACCTAAGAGAGAGAGAGAGAAAGGTGCGAGATGACAGGGAGAGAGATGAGTAATTATAAGGAAAATATAAGACGAGTTTTATCTCTTTTTTAAAAGGAAACAAAATTCATTGTTGATTATGATAAAAAGGCGAGTTATGCCTCTTTTCGAAAAAGTGGCAGATAACCACAAATCCAATTGGCTTATTTGGATTGTCAAATTTTTATTTGTATTAGATCTGTATAGGTAACTTATCGATATCGAATTCATATCAGTTCGGTTTGGTCAGTTTATGAATAAAATTATTAGTTTTTTATCAGTATTATATTTGTATCAGTTTAGTTTTTATATGATTTAAAAATGACGATAGAAAGATACCAAACCAGAATTTACCTAATCATTAATTCCTTCTACTGAAATTTGCTATCTTCATAAGACGGTTTTTTTTTTCCCCGTTTAACACATGCCATGATGACGGTGGTCAAAATAAACACGCTGATGACGAAAGTGAGGAAGTTCACAAAGCTAATAACACAGAAAAGAAGATGACTTTTACCAGTGTAACCTCATGAAAATGAAAAAAGAAGAAAGAAAATTTAGACAGTGATCATCTTATCATCGCAAGGTTCCATGACACGTCGTTACCACGAAATTGCGAATTGCGACAGATTGCTTGATACGTTGGTATATATTGCGAATTTGTGATAAAAGGATTTCAAAAATCCATAAGGTGTGTGAGAACTCAATTGAAGCATGTTAAAATAAGAAAAAGGCATATTAATATGTTTCTTTTGGGTCCGATCTATATATAGGTCATAGAAAATAAATTAAAGAAAAAGAAAAGGAAAATAGGAAAGCCCATCAGTCTGCATCAATTTCTCTACAGAGAAAAAGAAATGAATGAATGAAGGACTCCTATGTCAAATAATACTTGCAGCCAATAAAATCGAGTTGATTAGGGATTATTCCGGAGAATATAGTAGTGATTTATTTTCTTAAAATTTGAAAACTAAGACTTGTTTATCTTTTATCTTTTGTTTTCCTCCTATTTATTTTAAATCTTTAGTAAATCGGTTTGTTTTCTAATAGGAAAGAAAAGGTTTGATATGTTTTAATTTTGATATATTGTTAGTTCTCAGTTCTCCTATAAAAATCACGTTGGATTTGTCAAATCAAACGGGTTTTCCTAATTCATTATTATGAAAGGTTGAAAGGGTTATCCAAGGGAGTTTCATGACTGAGTTTGATATATTGGATTAAGATGACAAGATCAACATAAGCTTTCGGCTTTCGGCAGTTTGGAAAGTGAAATAAAAGAAAATTCGAGAACTTGTCGCTAATAGTAATATTCCTAAGGGCAAGACTCAAAATATAAGGCAATGTACGATAGAGAGTCGATGAATTCCGCATGCAACAAAACTTTATGACAAAATTTGTGGTGGTGAACATTATGTTAAAGGTGATTAATTTTAATTTTGATCAATGCTTTTTCGTTGTGTGTATTTAATATGTGCTCATACAAATTTTGTTGATTTGGCTTGTTTTACAATCTTTGTTGACATCTACCGGTGGGATGAGTAGGGTATTAAGGGTTTGCTTGGATAATTTGATTTTTATCTGTATCTGTATTTGATATACATATGTATTTTATTTGTATATGATCTGTTTATAAGTAAATATAATGGTTTTTCATCTGTATCTATTTCTTGACAAATAATCCGATTCAAATAGACACGAAACCAATGCCAAACTGATAGAAAACCAACCAACTAACCAAATAAAAATTTTGTACCCATAACTTACTCTATGATGTCTTTTATTCACTTTATATCCTGTACCATGTAAAACTTATAAGATACTATGTGGAACCTATAGAATTTTTTTGAAGAAATCTCAATTTTTTTTTTCCCTTTCTTTCTATAACTTCAAGTTTATAATATTTGATATGATTTCATATAATATGTAACACTATCTTATTTTCATATATTCAATATGAAAAACATGTGACAAGAAATTTAATAAATAATTTATTAATATCACAGATTTTGTAATATGCAGAATATGTTTATATGTGAAAGTTAAAACCTATAACAAATACTTGTAGAGCCTACTTATGTAATATTAAACAAAATTACAAAACTTGCAGCAAATTCCAATGTTAAAAACTTTGAAGCTACTTCAATATTAATTAGTTTTAGAATATAACATCTTTATATAATTTAGGAGGTCAAGTATGTACATCGAACCGTAGTTCTTCTAAAATAAAAATAACAAGTCATTCCAAAATAAAATAGTATAAATCTTTCTATAATACAAATTTCTAGAATGTAGACCACAAATAATAATCTCAAATAAAAATGGTCACAAAATAAAAAATGGAGTATTTTTAATTAATTCTTCTATTTAACATTATTTTACAATTTTAACATGTAAATACATGATAGCTTGGAATCTATACTCTTAAAATTAGAGTACAATTTTCATGATAGGTACAGAGTATCAATACCGCATACCCGTGCTTTACCCTATGAGTACAAATTCTACAAAATTGAAGTGGATTTTCCAGTCACAATCAATCAAATTAAGTTGACCTGAGCTAAGCGAGTTGAGCTAAATTAGAGACTAATATTAGATTTTTGGTTAGACTTTGAGACTAGGCTTTGTTTGTGTATGCTTGTGTTTTTTTTGTCATATATAGTAGTATTGTGTGTAGTTGTCTTCTTTTAGTGTCCGATGTGTGTTTTAGCAAAAAATTTTTTCTCGAGGTCGTAAGCTTCATTGTTTATGTTCTTGATCAATTGTGACTGTTTGCATCACGAGCTATAACGGTTTGGTGTGTTGGTATTGTGGGGATGACCATGCAAATTATGAGTGTCCTACTTCTTACTTATATACCTTAGACCCATATAGTACAAATGTACCTCAATCTTATGCCCAATATGAGAAATTTTCTAATCATGGTCCAATGACTATAGATGATATGGTGTATAGAGATTATGGAGGTAGACACTGGACATTTGAGTGTCGAAATGGGAGACCTATCCTAGATTCATATTACCCTACCTGCATTCTTCAAGATTTGAGCGACCACCATAGTCAAGAATGGAGGTCAAGTGAAGAACATTTTAGGAGTATGAGCTCACCATGTTATGAAACTTTTAGCTCCTATAGGTCCTATAACTCGATCCCGTTGGCTTTAGTTTTTGCCTCTGTGAGATTTAAAGAAAAAGACTCCCTAAGGAAATTGATACTAGAATTGACCATTGAAATAGGTATGATGATTTGGATTGGTTTGCTTGGGCAATGCGTATGATGTTTGAAGCATACTAATGGAAATTCCTAGCCTTTGATGTTTACAACCTCATTTCCTTAAAAGAATTGGCTACTCTTATAAGACTATCTCAAGAGTGGGTAGTAAGGATGATTGAATCTTTAAAGACTTTTGGGAGACATGAGGAAGTAAATGAGGAGATCATTACAAGTCATCTTGATGTGTTCGAGCAACATGATCTAAATCTACAACATCAGGAGTCATTGAAAGTGGAGGACAAGCTGGAGGAAAAGAAAGATGAGTTGGTGGAAAAAGAAAAACAACCTGGAATAGTATAGGGCAGATTGAGGTAATCACATAGATAAGCACGAGACTAGTGAGGAGGGTGAAATTAAGGATACCAATATAGTGTATCTTAGCTCCTTCACTAGTGCTCTGATTCTTGGGACCATCGACCTTGAGGAGATTCCTCAATTGACCTCAACAGAAGAGCGGGCTAGAGAAACTGAGCATAGGGTAGATCATAATAGTCACAAAGATGAGGTAGAGACTATTGAGGAGAATGAAATAGTTTAGACCAATGTGGTGTATCTTAGCTCCTTCACTAGTGATGTAATTCTCAAGAACATTGACCTGGAGGATCTTAAGAGACCTCAATAGAACAGTGCGATGGAGAAATGAACAAAATGAGGACAATGAACAAGAAGTGGATTTCTCTCCATTCGTTGAAATGCTTGTGAGCTTGGGAGATGATGAACTTCATAAGGAGTGCCTAAAGCTTTTAAAATATATCATAGAGTTTGAGGAGGCACCTAATTATAATTTCTCTCCCTATCAAAAACCTCATATGACCTAGATGAGGGGAACCAAGCTTAAAACGAATGAGACAAGAAAGAGAAAGAATTTCCTCTCATTGGTTTCAGAGAATTGGAAATGGGACACATTCCCATGGATCTAGGTGGATAGACTTAAGTCAGGCTAAGGACTCTAAATTTAGCACTGTGTGGGAGGCAACCCACAGTTTGCTTATTTGATGCTTTCCTTTAGTTTTTGTGTGCTTTTTCCTTTTTCTATTTTTAGTTGTTTGAGAGTGTATTACATGTGCAAGTTAACCTATACAAGCCCGGAGTTGAGGTCGAGTTCATGTCACGACTTGAGGAACTCAACAACACTCTAGGGAGATCATATAACCCTTACTCCCTCCTTTTCATGCTTTTATTTGTAAATATACAATGAGGACATTGTAAATTTTTAAGTTGGGGGGTGGGAGCTATGCTTTTTAAGTAGTTTGGAGTTGTTGGCTAGTGAGTTGTTGATGTTGGAGGGATGATTTTAATGTTGGAAGTCTGGTTGGATGAGCTGATATGAGATGTAATGCTATTGTTGACTGCTGGACATTCTTTTTATTGCTGATTGCATGTGTTTTAAATGTAAAATGAGTTGAATTGTGTGCTTTTTGATCCATGTGCTTAGAGAGAATGCAATTGATCCACGTCACTCTTGATACTTGCTTCATGTGCACCAAAATTTTTGAAAATGGAATTTTAGTTGCATTTTTCCCATGAAAAGAGCAAAAATGGTTAATTTTTTCCAATTTTTGTGTTTCTTAAAACTTGGTCATGAGTTGGACACTTCTCACTTCTCTAAGGTTAAGTCATGGAATGGTTGCCTTGTTTAGTTACTCTTCATTTAGGTTTAGATTTAAAGACTTGAGATTGAGGCAACGTCATTGATTTTGGATTAGATTTTTGTATTTTTAAGCTGACTAGCATGTATCCAAGTTCTTTGAAGTTCTTGAGCACAATATGATTATGTAAATTATGCAAAATTTGAACTCACCTTGAAAGCTATCTTAAATAAAAATAGCGAGTGTGTGTTTACAAATCAAGAAAAGAAAAAGAAAGAATAAAAAGCTCCTCAATGCAATACAAATCAAATCAAATTCCAAACAAGGGATGCAATTATATCAAAAAGAAGAAAAAAGAAAGAATAAAGAGCTCCTCTAATGTCATTACAAGCCAAAATCAAAATGAGGAAGCCTTTGAGTTCAAAGAGAAAAAAAAGTTAGGAAAAGCCAAGAAATTGCAAAGTAGAAGAAGAGTTTGTAGTTTTGTGTTATTTACTTGATGGTATTGTGCTTGAGATATGAATTAATAGTGTATACAAGCTAGTCTAGTATACAAAGTGTGAAAATCTCTTTTTGAGTTATTTGATGTTATACTTGATCTCAAGTATGGGAATTTTGAACTAAATGAGGAGATACAACTCTAGGAAACAATGTATTAATGGTTTAAGTCTTTTGTTTGTGATTGCGTACATGTTGATTGGTTGAACAATGAGGAGCATGAGAATCATGTAAACTGATATGTTTGAGCTTTCAAAGCTGTAGATTCTGCTAAAAAGTGTGGCTGATTCCATTTGAGCTTATTGGTCTTGATATGGTGCATATGTTGAACTTAGTGTCAAGAGTGGATAAATTGAGTGTGCTTGAATATGTGTTGCTGTCATGAGTGGTTTATTAAGATCATAATAGGGTATCTTTCTAATCCTTGACATTAAGAAGGTGGAAAGTGATGTTGAGCTCATGAAGGATGGATTTTCTGCAGAAAAATGTAACTATGTGCTATTCATGCTAGTAAGCTTTAGTTGGTTGCATTTGTGTGTTCGTGTCAAAAATTGCAATTCGAAAGTGCTGCTGTCCTCTGAGAACTATATGCTTCGATGTGAAATATGAATTTGCTTGAGGACCAGCAAAATGCTAAGTTGGGGGTAGTTAATAAATGTGTATTTTCTACACATTTATCATACATTTATTTTGTACTTTCATGAATATTTTAGTGCTTTAAAGTGAAATTTTGTTATATATAGATAAATTTCATGATCTTGGATCAATTGCACTTAAAAGTCCAAAAAGCTATCGTAAAAGGATAAAAAAGGCTTTAATTGGCATTAATGTGTTACCGATTTTTATTTTTGATTTTATGCCATCTAAAACATAAAATTTCTACTTTTCTAATAAGAGAAATTTAGTTCTGAATGTTGCTCAAATGTAGGGCCGAATGGAAGAGTATATGTATTGATGCATATTTTCTGCAGGAATGAAGCCGATAGGAGCAGCAGAGAAACCGAGCTACACTTTCAAAGACACAACAGCTACTACAACAACAAGAACAGACCTATGTTGCAGAATTGAAATCGAGCAGCATGTAGGAACTCCAACCAAGCAACGCAGAGCACTCCAAAAACTCAACTGACTTGAGCTCCAATGGACAGAATCCAACATCGACTTGCTTCTGCTATCCAGCTAAGCGCCTGTAACATGCTGACTGAGCTCAAAAGACAACTTCAAGCCTACTAACCAAGTCAATAGCAGAGTTGCAGAACCAAGCATGTCATAGCCGAGCAGCTACTGGAGCACTACACACCAAACAGCAACGAGCACTCCTTAAATGGCAATCGACCTGTCCAGAGCAAGCCCAAGCTGCCATCTATCCGTGCTGACCTGCTTTGCTGAACAGAGCACGGCCTACATAAAGATGAGTGAGTTCTTGACCAGCACAGATCAGCAATAGTAGCTTTCGTGGACAACAAAACCGAGTAGAGTCAGCACATCAGGACAGCTGCACACACCACCTCAAACACCGACGCCAACTTGTGCAAGATCAAAGAGAGTGTAAATCCACCGAACAGCCTCATGACAGCATCGACCAGCTCCTGCACCTAGATCACAAAGCACCCAAGCAGGTCGCTACCAAACTCCGAGCTGCTACAAGCAAGCAACATCCAACACTGAGCACTTAAGCAGCTACAGCCACGACCAGCTTGAATTACAACAAGCTCTCAAGTACCTGACCGAGCAGCAGTAATGGTGACAACAACAACGACCTGTACTCCATCCATGACATCTTAAAGCGCTCAAGAACTTTAGAACCGAGCTATGAGCTGAGCAGAACACGCCGACCTCCGAGCTATATTTGACTTAAGCGAGATCGACTCAAGCAGCCAGCTGCTTTATTTTCTTTATGTTTGTAAATAATCTTGCAAGATTTTTTTTTTTCTTTTGTACCTTTCTACAAAAATTTGAGGATTTACTCCATCTACCTCTTACATTACTTTCACCAAATTCCATCAACTGTAGGTAATATCAAAGAAAGAAATCAATAACATTGAATGTAAAATGACTAATGAGATTGCAGTCAAAGCTTACCCAATTAAATGTTTTATTTTGTTTCCTTTCTTGTTTTATTTTTATGTTTAAGATCCTAAAACAGAGCTTATAATTTAGGAATCTATTTTCCATTTTCTTGTTTTATTTTTTCTATTTAAGATCCTAAAACAGAGTCTATATTTTAGGGATCTATTTTTCATTGTTGTTAACTTTCCATTGTTGTTAGCCGCCTATAAAAGGAGGCCTTTACTATTGAATAAATGAGATAAGCAATTTCATTCTCAAAAAGTTAGTTCCTGGAAGGGGCTCTGTCAAGGATGAGTTTGCTTTCACCATTTCATCATAGCTAAAAAAAAAAAAAAAAAAAATTTACTCGTGTCTAGACCCATGAGTAGATCCTACGCTAAGGAACATAACATCTTGGTATCAGAGCCAAGTGTCATGGGTGACGTAGATAATTTAGCAGCCAAGCTGGATACTTTTATGGAACAAATGGCATCATGGTAGCGGGCGTTGGAAGAACAGATGACGAATCTGTTAATGTTGATCAAAGAAAAGGAAAGGGACTTGCCAGAGATATTGAAGAGGGTCAAGACAGTGGCATTCATGCCAAGAGCAATAGTTCGGGTTCAAGAGACAAATCTAAGTCGCAATGGCGATGATCTATGGTATCTCGGTACTCTAAGATGGAATTTCCTACTTATGATGGCACTGATGATCCTTTGGGGTGGTTGAAACGATGCGAGAAATTCTTTGCTAATCAAAAGACTGCTGAAGATGATAAGGTAGGCCTAGCCACATTCCATCTTTTGGGTGAGGCACAACTTTGGTTTGAACAAGTAGAACAAGAGGAGACTGATATGACTTGGGGACGATTTAAGGAGCATTGCCATGTGAGATTTGGGCTACCCATGAGTAATAACCTTTTGGGAGAATTAGCCAATTTCAAACAAATCAGATCTGTTAAAGAATATCAACGTCAATTCCACACGTTATTGGC
The DNA here is from genome assembly GCA_024138025.1 of Combretum micranthum. Classification (NCBI taxonomy): domain Eukaryota; kingdom Viridiplantae; phylum Streptophyta; class Magnoliopsida; order Myrtales; family Combretaceae; genus Combretum; species Combretum micranthum. The sequence goes on from JAMXBD010001256.1 coordinate 9,803, forward strand.
TAGGACTTTTGACCTTAGACCACGTCAACAAGTGAATTTTTACAACAAGAGTGAAAGAAGAACTCAGAATTGATATTGAATTGCAGCAGCCAGGTAATCTTGGTATTGCCATGAATATGGCTAGAACATTAGAATGCAAACAAAAGGTTTCACAGGGATCCTTAACTGCACAAACCAACATCTCTTGGTCTACTCCTAAATCCAGCAACAATGAATTTGTCATTTCCACTAATAAGAGTTTCGTTACAAAGGGAGGGGCACAAAAAAAAAAAAAAAAAACAGTAGGGAGTAACAATAGAGTGACTTCTTCGACACCATTTATCAAGAGGTTAACATGAGCAGAAATGGTTGAACGGAGGGCCAAAGGACTGTGTTATAACTGTGATGAAGCCTACACATTAGGACACAAATGTAAAAGGTTATTTTGGATTGAGGTTCCTGATACCGATAGTGAATTGGATGGAGACAAGGCAGAAGATCTTGAGATTTCTTTGAATGCAATCAGTGGAACATGGAATTCTCCAACCATGCAATTATTAGCAAAAGTGTTAGGAGTTAATGTTTCAGTGCTAGTAGATTCTGGTAGCACACATAACTTTCTACATGAAGGTCTGATTTCAAGTTTGAAATTGGAGGTGTGGAAAAGACCCAGGCTGAACGTATGTGTGGCTAATGGGGAACGTGTACCTAGTATGGGCATCTGCAAGTCGATTTCACTTCAAGTTGGAAAGGATATCTTACATGCTGATTTTTATACTATTCCGTTGGAAGTATTTGATGTGGTTTTTGGAGTTACATAATTGTGCACTCTTGGACCCATCTTATAGGACTTCAATTCGTTGACTATGAAGTTTGTTTTAGATGGTAAGAAAGTTTTGTGGCGAGGGCAACCCCTAGGGCAAACCCACGACTTAATCTGATGCAAACACACAGTCTAGCCACTGTTGTCTTGCAAAACTTATTAGCAGAATTTACAGATTTGTTAATGGAGCCTTTGGGTTTACCTCCTAATCGTAAGTGTGATCATCATATACCTCTTGTGCTTAGGACCGGACCGATTGTGGTCAAACCTTATCGGTACCCACACCTCCAAAAAGATGAAATTGAAAAACAGTGTGCACAGATGCTACAACAAGGGATCATTCGACCTAGTAGATCTCCATTCTCTTCTCCTATGCTCTTAGTTAAGAAGCATGATGGCTCATGGCATTTTTGTGTCGATTATCGTGAGCTCAATGCACGTACTGTTAAGGATAAATTTCCAATACCAGTTGTGGATGAATTGTTAGATGAACTTCATGGGGCACAACATTTTACATAATTAGATTTACAATCCGGTTACCACCAAGTCAGAATGACACCATTAGATGTGGAGAAAACAGCTTTTAGAACTCACCATGGGCACTTTGAATTTCTTGTAACGCCTTTTGGTCTTACAAATGCCCCTTCAACCTTTTAGAGCTTGATGAATGAAGTTTTTCGGCCTCATTTGCGTAAGTTTGTCTTGGTCTTCTTTGATGACATATCAATTTATAGCAAAACATGGGTTGAGCACGTGCAACATGTGAGAATAGTTTTTGATCTTTTACGTGCTAATATGTTATTTTTAAAGAAGCCTAAGTGTTTCTTTGGTGAGTCACAGATAACCTATCTTGGACATGTCATCCATGGTGCTGGAGTAGAAGTTGATGTAACAAAAATTAAGGCCATCACTGAGTGGCTAACTCCACAATCTACCAAGGCTTTGCAGGGTTTTCTTAGCCTTGTGGGGTATTATAGGAAATTTATTAAAGATTATGGGAAAATGGAATCACCTTTGACTAGTCTCTTGAAGAATAATGCTTTTCAATGGAGTAAAGAAGTTGATCTTGCTTTCAATAAATTAAAGGCCTCTCTTTCAATTGCTCCTGTCTTACAGTTACCCAACTTTGAGGAAGTGTTTGTGGTAGAATGCGATGCTTCTGGCAGTGGGATTGGAGCTATTTTACAACAGAATAACTACCTAGTTGCTTTTTTTTGTCGTAAAATTGCTGAACAACACCTCAAATTAGCCGCATATGAACGAGAACTAATAGGATTAGCTAAAGCTGTGTCACATTGGTGCCCATACCTATGGGGTAGGCACTTCATCATTTGAACTGATCATTTTAACCTTAAATACCTAATAGAACAACGTCTCACCACATCCCCACAACAGCATTGGATAAGCAAATTGATCAGGTTTGACTTTTGGGTGGAATTTAAATATGGAAAAATGAACAAAGCTGCAGATGCCTTATCTAGACATGATGAAGACTCCTTACAGCTCATGGTAATCTCCTTTCCTCAAGTTGAAATATTTGATGCAATTCGGCAAGAAATTGCAACATCTCAAGAATTATTACAGCTACATCAACGAATTGAATAAGGAGAGTTGGGGTTAGATTGGGTTGTACGAGACGAGTTGATTTTTTTCAAGGGAAAGGTATATATTCTGCCTACCTCTCCACTTGTATCAACAATTATTTCAGTTATGCATGATATGACTCATGAAGGTGGGCAAAAGACCATACATCGTCTTTCGTTAAGATTTTTATTAGAAAGGTATGAAGCGTGCTGTATTAGAATTTCTACAGAATTGCTTGGTGTGCCAGCGCCACAAATGGCAACACTTGCAACCAGCAGGACTACTTCAGCCTCTTCTAGTGCAAAAACAGGTTTGGTATGATATTTCTATGGATTTTATGGAAGGGTTACCTAAGGTTCGAGAGGTGTTTAAGCTTCATGGCTTACCTGAATCCATAGTCTCAGATAGGGATAAGGTTTTCCTTAGTATGTTTTGGAAGGAGTTATTTCGCCTTAATGGTTCTAAACTGGCCTTCTCTTCAGCTTACCATCCTCAATCAAATGCCTAAACAGAGGCAGTTAATCGCACTATTGAGATGTACTTACGGTGCCTCACAGGGGATCGACCAAAACAATGGGTTGATTAGATTCCTTGGGCTGAATACTGCTACAACACCTCGTATCACACCGCTCTTGGCACCACCCCTTTTTAGTTGGTTTATGGTAGGGAAATTCCTCGGCTTCTTTCTTATTATGTAGGTTCTACAAGAGTTGAAGCAGTTGATCAGGCTCTTCAAGAGAAGGATGCGATACTCAAGTCTGCTTGTGACAGGCTCTTACAAGCCCAACAGAAGATGAAGAAACACTTATGATTCTGGGCATAGAGAATTAAGCTTTAAAGTTGGAGAATGGGTATGGCTATGACTTCACCCATTCTGAAAGTTAACAGTAGCAAAAGAAAAATATCTTTAACTTCTTTCAAAATACTTTAGGTCTTTTCGAGTCAAGGCCAAAATAAGACTTATTGCTTACAAGCTTAAGCTTCCGGTTGAAAGTCGAATACATGATGTGTTCCACATGTCTCTCCTAAAGGAGTATAAAGGACCTCAACCAGCTTTTGTGGGCAATTTACTACCGATATATGATGGCAAGGTTTTAGCAAACCCTCAAGCTATTATTCGCAACAGGTTCAATAGAGGCCAACGGGAGCTGTTAGTACAATGGGAGAGGCACTAAGGAGAATGCAACATGGGAGTCACTTGAAAACTTCCAAGAAGCTTATCCAAAATTTGAGCTTAGGGACAAGCTTAAGGACGAGAGGATGAGTGATGATATGGATGCATTTATTGGAAGGCAATATCAAAGAAAGAAATCAATAACATTGAATGCAAAATGGTTAATGAGATTGCAGTCAAAGCTTACCCAATTAAATGTTTTATTTTGTTTCCTTTCTTGTTTTATTTTATATTTAAGATCCCAAAATAGAGCTTATAATTTAGGGATCTAGTTTCCATTGTTGTTAGCCGCCTATAAAAGGAGGCCTTTACTGTTGAATAAAAGAGATAAGCAATTTCATTCTCAAAAAGTTAGTTCTAGGAATGGGCTTTGTCAAGGACGAGTCTACTTTCATAATTTCATCATAGCTTCAAAGAAAAATATACTCGCATCTAGACCCATGACTAGATCCTACGCTAAGGAACATAACACTGTCATATCATCATATCTCCACTTACCGATTCACTTTTCTCAAGTCCCTACATATACCAATTCCATTGTCATTTTTAGAGCCCCCTAATATAGCCCTCTTAGATCTAGACACTCCAAATTTCCATCCACATGCACCTCATTACTTGATCTCGACCTCATTTCATCGACCTCGACCTCACTTCATCTCATCATTTGGCAGTATTCATTCCCATTTTCATAGTGGAGTTGGATCCCCAAAATTACTAGACGACATTCTGCAATTTATAGGTGATCTCTATCATTTATCTTTTGTAATGAATTGTGTTTAGATTTTCATTAATGAAATTTCGTTTTTCAGTATGAGCTAGATTTATTTAATGGGATTATGTGATGTGTTTATGGATTTCTTGAGTAGTTGATTATTAATTTATAATGAGTTTTGTTGATTTGGAACCTTAGTTATTTCTATTTCAATATTTGCAAGGTTAAAAGTTTGTCTATAAACTTCTTATAAATTAGATCTCAAGATACTCGAGAGTAAATCAAGAGCTCGATTGAAATACAAAATACAACTTCTAAACTGACATTGACATGTCCTGTGTTAGCTCAAGTTATAGATTTCATGTTCTTAATGCAGTTGAAATTATGGTTTATTAATATGGACACGTGCTTGAACAATAAATTCAACTAGAATAACATGGCTTATGAGAGAAGTATGTTATTTAATTGAGTATTATAGATGGGTTACTCAAGAGGAATATTCATGTTATAGTTAGGATCTTGCAACTCGAAAAGAAAGCAAATTCTTATGAGTTTAATCAAAATCCAAATGAACAAACCCAATTATAATTACAAAGCAACAAATGGAAATCCTAACCAAAATCATTACATAATCCCATACCTATTTTACTGAAGGAGTTTCAAAGAGTAGCTTTAGTGTTAATTTAGTTACAATTGGTAGTGGTAATCTTTTAGGAGTAGTTAATTAATTTAGAAATATCATCACTCTAATTTGGTTGCGTAGCTTAGAGTAAAATCACTATAACCTAATACTTAGTCAATTAGCTCATTGTGGATTTGACCTCGTTCTCACTAGTCCTTATTACTGCATATGCACCCGATCACTAGCCGATAGTTTTTACGCTATAAAATAGTCCTTCAAAACGAAAAGCATATCAAGTAGCAGGTCATAATCTCACACTCCGGGGATCGAAAGCATAGCATGGATATTTGCCATCCAGCTTTTCCACTTCTTAGTTCACGGGATGACTCGGTATGCTCTCCTCACTAACATAATTTTCCTTATACCATTTCATGTTTGGAGCTCGCATTTTAAAATATGTTTGGCATCTCCTTGACAAGAGAGGTGAGACTCGTCTCTTTGTTTTGCCTCCAATACTTGAATTTTTACTAGTATTAATTAATTAATAGGGATTATTTTTTTGTTTTTCAATTTACTATGGGGCGCAGGTTCATACTTTATGCTCTATTCTGCATACTGCTATTTGATGGATGAGTTTCGGGGCACAGGCCTCTTTGAAAGTGACTACCTTAACTTCAACTCGGCTCCTCCGACTAAGAAAGAACACTGCGAAATTTTCCGTAAATCATATTACACAAAGCTAGCATCCAAAAACTTAGTAGCAGTATACGCTAAAGTCTATTTCACACAATTTCATAGAACCATGTCTGTTTGTTTGTCTCTGTCAAGCCTAAATTGCAGGAAGTTTCCGTGTCCTTGTTTTATTGTCACCTACTTCGGTCGACAGGTATATAAATGAGGAACCAGGATTCCTCTTCAACATTAAAAAAGAAGAATTGAAAAATAATAATAATCTGCTCTCCAAGCTCATTAATTTGAAGTGCCATTATTCCAGCGAAAATCCATGGTGCGTCTGCTTCTCACTCCTTGTCCATGCATCCATTTTATCTAGGTCTTAATATACTTATGTATGTAGGATATATCCTAGTATATCTTAGTTTGTTCCTCTGAATTTACTCATGTCATCAGTTGACATTAATTCATCATATGATGTGTGACTGTTATGTTAGGAGACAAGGTGGAAGCCTTCGTCTAATATAAAAAAAAATTATCAATTTAATTCAATTACGCAGAAATTTTTTATTAGAAATTAATCACAGCAATATTACTGTACTATTATTAATTAGTTCGGATATGAGACAATTGGGTAAAGTTTGTGTAAGAATAATTATGAGTAACATAAATAATTTTTTTATAGGATGAAATATCAGCACATCCAATCTTCTGATGTCATATTTCTTTTTATTTGTTTATTTATATAGTTATATATATTTATCATGAGAATGCAACGTCTAAATGTCATAAAAATTTTGAATAGGCAACTCAAGCAATGTCGGAGACTCACCATGTAAGTGAACAAAAGATGCAGGAAATTAAGAAAGCCTTTGAGATGTTCGACGCCGATAAGTCAGGTTATATACACACAAACAAACACACACACATGTTTAATTTATTTTGGATGCATGCTTTGGTTATTAATTGGTTTCCAGCCTTTCATTTCTAATCGAAATAAGACATGTGATGTTAGGGAGTATTGATGCCAAAGAGTTGAATGTCGCTATGAGGTATGATGAATTTGCACATCACAGTATGACGATTTTTCACAATCAATAATAATCCGACGAAAAGCAAATCTAATGATAAATTGATTTGTTTTTACAGGACCCTCGGATTTGAGATGACAGAAGAGGTAATATTGTCATGTTGCTTGGTCTATGCATGCGTTTATTATTGCAGATAAGAAAGATGCAGGAACCTAAGAAAAGCCTTGTCGTATGTTTTTGTTCTTGTCAGCAAATCAAACAGATGTTTGCGGATGTAGACAAAGATGGCAGTGGAGCCATTGAGTTTGAGGAATTTGTGCACATGATGACGACAAAAATTGGAGTGAAGGAGACCAAGGTATAGCTACTCTTGAAAAAGTTTCAATTTCTTGATCAAGTTGAACAATGTAGTGACTATAATCTTACCTGTCTGTTTGTTTCATCATATTAGGTCATTTTGGTATAATATTTTTATTGTTTTGAAACAGATGATTATAAAGAAACATATATCATTGAAAATTAATAATTTTACCTATAAATTGACCAAACATATATAATACATGTAAATTATAAATGTAGATAAGATATAGATACGATACAAGTAAAAATATAAGAATTCAAACAGAGTATTGTCGGGTTAATTCTCCCAGTTCACTTGCATTTGCTTGAATTGGTGAACTTGATCACAAAAAAATGAGATAAATTGTTATAGCTTCAGAATCTACAGAGCTTCTTAATTAGACTCGATCTATGCATGTACCAATAAGCATTTTTATATGAAGAAATATTAGCCTATTCAACATTGTCATGATAAATCTATTGTTTATTTATTTGTTTGTCTATATAATTATAAAATTATTATCATTTAAATGCAACTAAATGCCAAATATATATATTATCATTAGGAAACTCAAGCATCAAGTGAACTCCAAAATATAAGTGAACAGAAGAGGCAGGAAATGAAAGAAGCATTTGAGCGCTTTGATACTGATAAGTCAGGTACTAATGTTTATTTCATGGTTGCATAATTCTGTTGATTAGTTTCTTGTCTATTTTCTTATCGAAATGAGATTTATAATGTAGGGACTATTGATGTCAAGGAGTTGAATGTTGCTATGAGGTAGGAATTACCCAACACTATTTGTCAATATTTTGCAAACATCAGATCAAAGCAAATCTAATAAAAGGATGATTTTTTTTCTCACTTTTCAGGAACCTCGGGTTTGAGATGACAGAAGAGGTAAATTTTCATGGTTGTTTTTAGATACACCATGTGGACTAATTAGTAACATGTCAATATCGAATTTTTTTGTTTTTTTTTCATGTATATGATTTTACAAAAATTATACAATGTTCTCATCGCTTGTTTAAAATATATTGGTATTTGTCCATTACTCATTCGGACACGCAGTGTATCATACTCATTGAATGTTCTTTCCATGCCATGGATAATTACGCTTTTTTTTTTTTTTTTTCTATAAATAGTTGCGCTTTAATTTTAAACTATTGATCATGTGCTTATTGGAAAAAAACACGTGATCTTTCCTCTCAAACTAGCCCAGGATCAGTTGCTGTAGGATCAAATTGCACCTCAATCTCAACCTCAATTTTTTTTTTTTTACCATGCATTGACATATTTTAGAAGCATAAAATATATCAAATGAACTTCACAAATTCATAATGCCTTTAATTGTTTTTAATTCTTTTGTTGCTGTAAAGAAGAGCTTATAAAGTTGAGATTAATGGTGTAAATCTCACATTTTGTATTTTTTTTTCCTTGTTAGCAAATCGAAAAAATGTTTGCAGATGTAGATAAAGATGGCAGTGGAGCGATTGAGTTTGAAGAATTTGTGCACATGATGACTACTAAAATTGGAGAGTGGGAGACCAAGGAAGAACTCATGAAAAAATTCCAAATTCTTGACAAAGACAGCAATGTAAGATTAGAATCTCCTGCACATGAAGTAATATTGTCTGGTTAATGTATGGAGTAAGGCACATGGTTCATTTTTGTATGACATGAAACAGGGAAAGATATCTGCTAAAGACATTAAGAATAATGCCAAGGAGCTTGGGGAGAATCTCACCGACCAAGACATTGAGCATATGATTAAAGAGGCTAATCTCGGTGGTAAGTTTGTTACACTTTTGTTCGGGTTTCCAAAGTAGAACTTTTAATAATTCAATCTAATGTCTTAATCTTCAATTTAATGAAAATTTAGACGATTCTTTATCAATTAATTAAATTGAAAGTCGATAAGTTATATCATAAAAAGTAAAATATATACAAATAAATGGAAAAAATAAAAAGTATGAGAACTTTTGTAGTGTTTTTATGTAAAATTATAATAATCAATGTAGATTTTCTATTCGATTCAATCCGGTTGAATCTAATTTGACCTTAAAAAAGGATCTGCTTCAATCTAATTGAACTCTCCTTGAATCCAATTTCACCTATTGATCTTTAACCCTCAACTCTCTAATATGTCTGTTTAAACTCTTGAATCAAGTTTAACAACATTGGCAAAAAACTATAGTGTTTTTTTTTATCTTGCCTTTACCATCTCCATAATTGTTGTTATTGATCTTCTAAGTCTAAAAATAACAATAACGCATAAGAACAATGAGTAATATCCATTGAAAAAGAAATAATATTATTATCTTCCGTTTTAATGAATATAATCCAAGGCATTTATCGAAACTTTGGTAAATTGAAAACCAGTTGGCAGGCATCTTTAAAATTGAGCATTTAAGCTCTCAAATCTTAAAAAAAAAAAGAAAGAGAGATCTCAAATCCTTAAAAATATGCTTTCAAACCCCTGCATGACCTTGGGCCAAAAAAAAAAAAAAACCCTGCATGACCATTTGACTCTTGAGAAAAATAATAAAGAAAAATTTACAAAACTATTAAAATTTTAAATAAAATCAGGAAGCAGAAAAAGGGAAGAGAATTGGCTTTTCATTTTAATTTTTTTTTTTCAGATTCTTTTCTTTCACGACTATTAATTGTTTTTTTTTTTTTTCTAATTTGTTGTTACTTCTATAAAAAGTAATATGATCAATTATGGGCATATATATACATATACGTTTTTTTTTTTTTTTCTAATCTTCTAGGTTCTAAACTTCAATTTTAAAAGTAAGAGACCGGGTGTGGATAAAGCAAACCTAACAAGATATATTTACAACTCGTGCTTATTTCTTTTCTTTTCAGTTTTACAAGCTGGGCCATTTAATGTGCCATTAATGTGTCATCGTAATATTTCATAAAAGTCAATCCTGTTGAAAAATTTTTCATGAGTTTTTTTTTTTACAATCCTAATCTTGTTGAGTTGTGCAGATGATGCTGAGATTGGTCCTGAAGAGTTTATTACAATGATGAGGAGAAAATCTACGGGGTATTAATGCAACTCCAATGTTATGCTCAAGATGAAGATTTCGGAAGATATATGGATGAATTTACATCTTATATATATTAATTATACTATTGTATGTTGGGACTGAAAAGACTGATTAGTCATTTCAAGTTTCCACACGAATAAATCCTTGAATATGCTGTATTTGTATGATCAACAATAAATAAATGAATGGAATTTCAACTTCTAGCAACTGGTAATGAGAAAAATAACACTGCATCTTGTCAAGATAGAAGATTTCTTAAGAATTTGTTTTTTTTAATTTCTTGTAGGATCCATATTATAAAATTGAAAAAAAAGGAAAAGCAACCGAAATTGCTTTAGAGACCGGAAGAAGCAGAAAAGGCAAGCAAAATCGGACAATTCATCACCTAGGAGAGAAAAAAAAAAAAAAAAAAAGGAGGGAAAAACTACAAGGCCAGCACCTGTTCTTGGTAGAGGACCAGTGCTTAAATTAGTATTCATCTTTATCCTGTAAGAACATGGAGGTCTTTATCTTTAATCCTTGTGCCAAAAATTATAGAAAAGTGGCTTCGATTAGATGAATATAGGATCGGAAGTAATGACTTAAATCACTGTCCATGGAGGATTTTATCACCACAGTGCTTCTAAACAGTTCTAAGAGTTATAATTCTTAGGAAATTGAAACCTAAGAAACCACTTATTGTTACTAGATTTCTAACACACCTGTTTAAGAAAGTCATATGCTTTACAGAAACATTCTAAAAAAAATTTGCAATACAAGTCCTATGAACTAGTTGAACAAGCATTGGAGCTTGTTGACTCACCTTTTTTTATCTGGAAAGGTATTTTTTAAACTTTGCTTAAAGTGATTTCTTTGTCACTTATTCAACAGGTTGTTCCAACATGTTATCTCTAACAACACATTTTTCTTTCACATATTTGGTAAGACTTTGTCTCGATATTTCATAATAAGATTGGTTACTAAAAAGAGGAACATCACTAGGATATCATCAAGGTTTAAGTTAAGCATCTCCAGGATCAATTCTGTAAACTCTATACATGATGCTTCACTTCTCCTTTTTTGTGTCAAGTGTTGTAGTTTAATCTTGACTTTCTTAGGTGTGTTTTAAAGGAAGAATTGTCCTTTGAACTCTTGGACAAATTCTCCCAAGCTATGATATCAACAGCCCTGTTGCACCACTAAACCATAGGTAAATCCTTTTAATACATGGAAGAACTACATACCTTAGTTTAATCATCAAGTAGCCCCATAGCATGAAAGTATTGCTCAAGCCCCTGCAGCTCGTGTCCCCTTAAAATATTCTAGCTTTCGAACATCAACCTTGTGCATTGGTTGAATAGTTACACCGCTTGCAATGGTTGCTTTGTAGACTGCCAATTGGGACCTGAGATCCTCTATCTCTTGAAGCAAGGCCACTAGCATAGCATCATTTCTTGCTTCATAGACCTACCTAGCTTCTAGCATACCAACTCGGACATTGACGATTTCCCCCTTCTCCTTAAAGGCCGAATCCTTCTCTTTAAGATTAACTAAAGCTTCATTTAAGGTTCACTATGGCACACCTTGAAGGTCCTCCTCAGTTTCTGCCTCTAGCCTTTCAACTCATCAAACTTCTCCCTAGCTTCAACTATGCTTAACTATGCCTTCTTCATCCTGGTGTTCAATGAATTTAGCATATCATTAGATTGTGCTTATTGCCTAGTCAATTTGTCTTCCTTTTGGTTAGACACCATGGAAATATTGGTCTCATTTCTAGAAAACATTTTCTCAAGTTGGTTATGATGCCACTTATCTCAGGCTTAGTGCTTTTAAATGTACCCATGCGATACTTAGCACTTTAACTTCACTCGACAGAACGGCTAAGTTTAACTAAACATTGCATATAAAAAGATTTAGAGAGAGACTTTGAATATAACTAAATTTACTCATCGTTTGGATGATTTACAATTGATGGAGTTTTTCTTATATATAAAAGTGGCCTCTTGAAATTTATGACTTGAATTTATTAATTTAATGGTTACAATCAAATCCCACGAACTCATGGCCCCACTTATATGATACAATGTTTCTAGACATTCTAGATTTTATTGGGATCTTCTGAAATATTCTAAAAACTTCTAAGATATTCTTAATCTAGAATCGACATTGGATATCGATCTTGAGCCTTGTGTCGTTGTTGGGCCTTTAGAAACCTCATGAACTTTATCCATCTCTTAAGGTCCTTGACGCATTGCATGTCTATAATTGATATCTTCATTTTTTTTTTTGCCACTGCTTACTGTTAGCTTCGCACATGGTGTTATTACAAACTAATTTTAAGGTGCGTTAAGTTATTACTTACAATGCAATATGTATGGATTTTTTTTTTTCCTTCTCAAAAAACATGCAAATCGCGATTGCACTCTTACCTGCGGTTCCTTTTGATTGCAAGATTGCTTCGTTCCATTGTGTATCGGCTTGCCAGTATACAAAACCTTATTATTGTATAAAGAATAATTCTACCAACGAGTTAGTGCAATCTTCACATGCTTCTGCTAAACATAGAACACAAAACACAAGCACACGCATATATTGCACATATTACTTCAACCACCTTCTTTAACAAATTATGTGTCACTTTAATACTATTGAATGGTTAATTGTGTTACTAATTTTCTCATCAAAATTCATGTTCAATTCACAAGTCCGATAGATATGGTTTCATTTTTCATCATAATGGCATTTTTTTACTACAAGAAAAATAAAATCTCAAATAAATGCTAATAATCTTTCATATATAATAAATAATTGATTTTCTTATGAATACATTAAATTAATAATTTTAAGTTCAAATTAAAATATCTTTTTCCTTCCTGTAGAATAATCTCCCATTTTTCCAGGAAGAAATAAAATTCTCCTTTTTTGCCCCCAGTTTTTGTATATTTCATTTTCACCTTAATGTTATTTAACTTACCAAAAATGGAATAAAACTAAAAAAAAGCAATATTTTTTATTGCAAGAAATAATGATTCTATTAAAAATTTTAATCTATTTTATATCATATAAAATAAATATTACTTATACTACAACTTTTGTAGATTCGGAAAAAAGGAAAGTAAAACGACTTTATTATTCAAGAAAATCAAATGGAGAAATAGGTTTCCTTTTTTTTTTTTTTTTTTTTAAATGAGTAGCTAATTATTTGTTAAAGAATAAAGAATTATACCCGCGCGGAATCAAATCGGATACCGTTTCTGGTGAAAAATCCAGAAGACAGGCCGAACAAGCAGAAGCGAAAACCCCCATGGCGATCGATTCATTGGAAACCCCTTCTTCTCTCTCTCAATCCTCAAGGTACTCTCTTTCTCCCCTTTCTTTCTCTCCTTACTGTAACTAAATCCAATCCCAACCAGAATCTCTCTCTTTCGACAGCCAATCACGCCATTTCTACCTCGCAGTGGATCGTCTCCAATTCAAAATGGTCCCTTCTCTCTCTCTCTCTCTCTCTGTGCATTTATGCATATTCTATATGTAATCAGGTATTAAATTATTATATGTATTATGTTAATCACTAGGGCATAAATTGTTAACAGGAGACTCTTGTTGACTTATTGGGAGTGGCAGGTCAGCGCCCAGGCCTCCCCATGGTGGTATGCTGCAGCTCCCGCGACGAGCTCGACGCCGTCTGCTGCGCCGTCTCCAATCTCCCCTTCATTTCATTGACTTCTTTGGTATACACATTTGTGTTAATAGATTTCATTCCTATTATATGATCCTATACTAAATTTCACTCTTTAATTAAGTGATTAGTATAATGTATACATACATAGTTGTCTTAAGCATCGTAGTGTGGGTTCTGGAAAGTGTATTGTCTTGAAAGGCTTCTTTGAGAATTCAGGGTGGTCTGATGATTTTGTGAAAATAGCATTTTTTATTTTTAAATAAAAGACAACAATTTACTATTAGCCTTTTTTTTAAGAAAAAAAGAAAAATTTATGGGAATCATTTGTTTTGAGAAATCATTTTCCTAGCTGAAGGTGTTCTCCTCAAAACAAGACAAAGTTATGCATGTATCTTTTGTTGATTGGCAGTACAGTGACCTGGCTGAAACAGAAAGGGCCCTTGTTTTAGAGGGATTTCGACAATCCACGGTGAGATGGAACCAGAGTTCAGCTGGTCAGTCTGGAGACGATGAGGAAAAGGTTGAAGAAGCTGAAAAGAAGTCCCATGTTATTGTGGTCACGGATGTTTGCCTTCCACTTATTGCTTCTGGGGAGCCACCCCTTTCTGCTCGACTTTTAATTAATTATGAATTGCCAGCCAAAAAGGTAATGGTGGCTTGCTAAATTTATAGGTGTTTTGATTGCTTTCTTGCTTTTAGCTCTTATTCCTTGGCAGTTATTCCTTGTGATGGGATCCTTGGCTTTGCAGTGCTGATCTTATACTTCTTGTTTTTTAATGCAAAGCCCACTACATTCATTGCACTCCTATTTTTATACAATTTCAAAATATAATGCTGATCACACATCTTCTTTGTGATCAGGGATTGCTGTTTCAGTATCCATGCCTTGTTCTGTTTGATTCTTAAGAAGATGTTGGCTACTAGGATGCATTATAGATCTATTTCTTGTTATAGGAATAGACAAAACCAGTTTCTTTTAAAAATTGATAATCCAGACGGTGGATAGCTTCACGATTGAATAGATTGAATCTGCTCTTACTTTTTTCTTATACCTGGCTGAACTACCATTTTTCTGATGGATAGTGCAAAGTAGGGATATTTAGTGATCTGAGAGATGCCTTATCCTTATGGGTTGCTGATAAAGAAAAATTGTATGGACCTTTTGTCATCTTTAATGCTGTAATAAAATTTAAGATGAAATTGTTGTTGACTTTGACAACTTAGTTGAAATTTTCAAATAATAATGAGGGATGCATTTGCATAATAGTCGTGTGCTAGATTATTATGCCTTCTCTGTGGTCAATATGCAACTGCAAATAGCATATGAGTCAACAGACTGCCATTGTTTTCACTCTTTCGGATGTATGGGCTTGGTTAGCATCCTCTGATCTTTTTCTTTTCTACATATCAAAAAGAAGTCTAATTATACCTTGTTTTTGCAATGCTTCTGCAACTTGACCTAGTTTCTTTGTCATTCTGGAAATCTCTTATTAAAATTTTAGAACTGCTAGCAGGCTCTTTGTCAAAAAGCAAGATTTACCATATGCCTAGCAAAATCTTTTCTTCCTAAATGTCTCCAATCAAGTATTTTCAGTTATCTTTCCTTCTTCTGACTGTCTTTTATGCCAAAACTTCATGATGTCGCAAGCATCTATTCCAGGAAGAATGATAACTTGGTGAAAATGAAAGCTAATTTGGACATCAACACTCACTAAATTTTGTTCTGTAAAATGGCTTGTCTCGACATAATAAAATGGTGTAAAATTTACGATTATATAGTTCTGACTTATTTCCCACAGAGAAATTGGTTTTTGCACTGAATTGAAAATGTAACAGACAAAACACCAGTAGGACATAAGTTTTCCTTATTATTCTGTATTAGGACCTATATTTTCAATTTTTCTTTTTATTTCTTTTTATTATTGTTTCCATTTTAGGACCTCTATTATCAAAAAAGAGTCATGAAAAGACTTCTGTTACTCTGTTTTAAATGCTGTTAAATGCCATTCCTAAAATAAAATAAATAAATGAAAAAGTTGGTCTTAAGATGAAAAAGATAAGTAAATTAGGTCCTCAAATGAAAAAGTATGAAAATCATAGATCCTTGCACTGTTTTTACTGTTTATTTATTTATTTTTATTTTTTATTTTAGGATCCCTGTTTCTATTTCTTTTCCATATTAGGACTTAATTTTAATGGCCTTGTAAGTGGGAATGATGGACCCTATTTTGATATGTTTTTTCCAACATTAGTCTTGAAATAAATATTTAGAAAATATAGGTCCCAAATGAAAAAAGTGGGCAAACTTTGGTCCTTTCAGTGAATTTACCCCAACATTTAATAGTACACTTACCAAGAATGAAAACATTTGACTAAATACTGCATGGTGGAAGCTGTTTTTAATTGTCCATTACTGGGCTTGCTTATTTTTTGTATTTGTAATATCCTTTGTTGCTGTTGCAGGAGACGTATATGAGGCGTGTGGCAGCTTGTTCAGCATCTGGTGATCTATTAACCTTCTTACCACAATTTGTTTCCAGTCTGTCGGTCCATGCATTGTTGTTATAATTTATGCACTATTCTGCAGATGGAATTGTTATTAATATGGTCGTTGGTGGTGAAGTGATTATGCTTAAAAGCCTTGAAGAAAGCAGCAACCTTTTTATTGCTGAGATGCCAATAAATGTAAGTTCGCATCACAAGTAAATTAATCTAATTATTGTGGCAGTTGATATAAAGCATATTGAACAACATTATAATATCATTGCATTCTTAATTTTATCCTTTCCCTCCCTTCTTCTTTTGTGGATTTCAATGACAATAATTTAGTTTTACAGAAAACTGGAAGGTTTGGGTCTATCTGATGTTCTTTAGATTGCTAATATAAGGTTTTTTTCTTAAATTTTTAGACTTTCTTTTTTTGGTGCGCAGATATCCGAGATTTTGTGAAGGCTGTATCTATCGCCTAGAGACCTGCTTGGAGCTTTCTCCCTGTACTAAAACTTTGTAAGTGATCTAATTTCTTTGATCTCATCTAATGTTGAAATAGAAAGGTCCAGATTGACCAAAGCTGTAGTTGGCCTTTGTGATTGTGACCACATTATAACTCTTCTTATAATCAACAAGACTATATGTAACATAGTTATTTCTATGGTCCAAATTCGACCACTTTGTGCGAGGTTGTTTTCTTGCCAGCCTCTTTGTGAGAGTTTGAGGTGTACACTTCTCATTCAACTAAAGGGAAATGAAATGTCTGGTTTCTAACTTCCAGTTAGCTTGCATTACTGAAGTCCAAAATTTTGTTGCTAGGTCCTAAAACTTCCTAGTCATCTTCAACCTTTGTCAAAGTGATAACGTTATTAATACTTGCTCTACTTGACAAATGTCTATATTATTAAAGCCAAAAGGCCTTTTTTTTTTTTTTTTTTTTTTTTTTTTCTTAAAAGCCAAAAGGCTACACTTTGTATCTTTATAGCACATATTACAAAAATTACCATTTTCTTCATTATTTTAAAATCTTCAACAACTGCTTATGCTTATATCCTGCTTTCTTCCTTCTCCAAGTTCTTTATTTTCCCTACCCACTCTCTCTTACCTTCCCATGGATTTCTACATCCAACTTCTCATTTTCCTTATAAGGATCACCCTTAATTTTTTTTCCTCCCATTTATCAAATGGATAAAGATTGATAATTTAATTTTAAAATTTATAATTATTTTTTATTTTTTAGGTACATAGACTATAAGTTAATTCTTTTCAACTTTTGTTGATAATTTTTTATTTTATAATTATTTTTCACTCACAATTATAGTGATATGATGTTAGTTACTAAAAAGAGCGACTAAAAGTTGTATAATTTAAAATTCTTGTGGGTAGATTGAGGCGGAGGAACTAGCCTGAGTTGCCATAGAATAATAGAATTATAGATTTGTAGTCTTCAAATATGGGGGATCGGAACCAAGGGTTCAAATGAATCAAGGTGGTTTAGAAGCTACTCGAGCTCGATTTGATATTTATTAGAGTTTGATTCGAGAATAGTCGAGCCAAGCTCAAGCTCAAGCTCAAGCTCAAGCTCGAGCTCGAGCTACTTAAGTAGTATATCGAGTTGAACTCAAGCTTTGTATGTTTAGCTCAATTAGCTCATGAGCTTAATTGAGCTCAAGTCAAGTATAAATACTAATCGAATTTCAATTGAGTTTAGATATTATTATTGAAATTAGAATTAAAAAAATATTTCTCTAATAAATCGAGCCTAAATGAGTTTAATTGAGTTGAGTTCAAGCTTATGTGGTGTTACGTTTGAGACAAACTCAAGCTCAAAATCTTAAACTTGATCGAGTTTGAGTCGAGCTTGAACTTTGAAATTTCAAGTCGAGCTCGAGACTAATACTGTATCGTATTGACTTGACTCGTTTGTAGCCATAATCGCAACCGACTATGCCGAGTTTGTTTTCATACAAGTTTATGGATTCAGTCTGCAACCGTTAGTTTGTAGTTCCTAAAATGATGGAGAATCAGAATCGGCCCTCTCGAGGCCAATTCGGAGTTGGTTCATGGAACCAGTCGTTTTGGTTCACTTCTCTAGACCCTAGGCCCATGAACTAGCCTAATTTATAATTCTATTTTTAAATAAATAATAAAAAAAAACTTTAAATGAGAAAAGGTATAAAAATTAAAATTATTACCATGTTAGAAAAACTTTATCATTTATAGTATTCTATATATTGTTACTAATAATACAAAATAAATATCCTTTTATAATTTGTCTAGATTGAAATGTATTTAACGTTTAACTAAAAGGAATTGAGAAATGATGTGAAACTAATCTTCGTTTTTGAGTAAATATTATATTTGGTATTGAATTTTATTTATTTTATAATCAACTATTTGTAGTTTAAAAATATCAATTTACTCTATATGAACTTTTCAATGTCATATATAATATTTGGGTGAATGTAAAAAATGATACTTGAACTTTCATAAAAAATTTAATCAGGTACCTCAAGTCTGGCTTTAAACAATTTGGCACCTGAACTTTCGCAAAATTGTTCAATCAGATACCTAAAGTTTGGTTTTGACAATTTTGACACCTAAAGGAAGTTTTCACGTATATTTTTTCTACATGTTTGAATTTGTTTTAGATAGGAAAAATGTACAAGAAAACTGGTTTTAGATACCAAAATTCTCAAAACAAAACTTTAGGTAGGAAAAATATTTGCAAAAACTTATTTTAGATACCAAATTGTTCAAAAACAAACTTTAGATACCTAATTAAATTTTTTATGGATGTTTAGGTACCATTTTTAATGTTATCCCTATAATATTTAGATTAAGTAGTTAATTGTAAAAGTAGGTAAATTTTAGATAGTTAGTTGCAAAAATTGATATAGTTCAAATAGTTGATTGAAAAAAATAAATAAAATTTAAATATTAATTGATGCTTTCAAACTTAATGTTATTAAAGATTACATACCATATATGATAATTACTATTTTTAAATTTTTTTTTTAAGTTATGTACTTTTGTTTCACATTGCTAGAGTGTAGCTTCTTGTTGGCGATTGTTTCTATATACCAGTCTAGACTTTTTTTTTTAAAGAAATGTTTATTTATTGTACTATTAATAACAATACATTAATTATTGTCCACGGGAAAAGAATTTTTTTTTTTTTATTTCACATGATTTCTTTTTTGCGTAATTTGATTTCATACCACTTTTTTATTATATTTTTTGGCTGGTGAAAATGATGATTTCCATTAATTAAACAAGCTATGAAATACATCATTATTTTTAAACGAGGAGTTATAATTGGAAACAAAGCAAATTAGAAACTAAAGTAGAAGACAGAGAAGAAGGGGTACTAGGGCCTAGTCACTTCGACACATCTTCAAATGACAGTAGTAAGCAACCCAATTGGCTGTCGAGTTTGCATAGTGATTAATCAAACTGAACGTCGCACTTCTAAAAGATAAGCAGTGTTTGCGCTTCAAACATGATGTGTTGCAACTCCTAAGGAATGTACACCCCACTGGAGAGCGCTTGGAAGACAGCAGGTGAAAACTTCAACTATAATTTTTGACCATTTCTTGTTCCTTGCAAACCACAGTGCTTCTGGAACTGCATAGGCCTTTGCAACTGCCACTGAGCCAGTCACAAGTGAACGCATGCCCCTTATGCACAGGTTCCCCTAACTGTCTTGGGTCACAAAGCTAGTAGCTGCCTACCTCGACTCCATTTGGATAAAAGCATCACAATTCAACTTAATAAAATTACCTAAGGAGCATTTGGTAAGCTTATTGGAGGCTACCTGAGGATCTCTACATCTTTTTGATGTTACTTCAGAATCCAGCTGCTTGTTATTTTGAATTAGAGGATCACATTTTGCCTCGTTTGGGAATAATTGGATAGCGGGCTTGATAGGCGCATGCTCAGTTGGTAAAGGATGGTTCTGTGGCTGATGATAAGGGCGATAAGGACTTGCGATGCTTGTTGCTATGTTGTCGGTTGGAAATGGATGAGAGTTGGGTGGTCTGATGTTAGCATTTGTTCAACGGAGGCTTTGAATTGTAGGAGGTCAATCTCCGACAGGGCATCAATAGCAGTACACCTAGCATTCCAAATGTACCACATCATCGTGCATAAACGTGCAAAGATCAAATTCGTATCCCGTTTACTTGTTGCATCAGTAGTACATGTATTCATCACATCCATAGTTGTGATTCGCTCGATATCAATTTTTAATCCTAATGTGGCAAATTCCATGACAGCAGTGCAAGAGATGTTCAACTGTCTCTTCATTCGAAGGTGAGCGAATCACTCTTTCTTACTAGGTTCCTTTGGGTCAACATGACATTTTTTTGTTGCACACCAAACAAAGTGCTTGACCTTTAGGAGGCATGAGCAATCTAGACTTTCTTCCAGAATTCCTTACCTATGTGATGTGAGTTTAATGCGCTCATGAATGTTTAGCTGAAACCGCTTCTGGTGAAATTGTAAGCTGACCTAATATTGGATTTATTTGTTTTCTCAAATGGCTATACAAGTAGATGTTGTCATGGGTCGGTTTTGGTCTAGAATTGAACCTAAACCGCTGGTTCTCGGTTCTTAGGAATAGTGGGTTCCCATGGTTGAAATAAAAAAAAAAAATCAATTAAATAATTTACATAATTTAAGTAAGAAAAAAATGCAAAATAAATTTTTAATTTGAAATAACATTGAGCTTGAGTCTAATAATAATTGTTGATAGCCCATTAGTTAAAAGAAATTCTACAATTATATATTTATTTATATATAATAATTTGCACTTTTTTACTTGTCATATTAGCAATATGACACTAAAATATTCAAGATACAAGTAAATTTTAATAATATAAAAATTACTCACACATCTTTAAGAAAAAAAAGTCTATTTTGGTTGGAAGTCTACATAAACTTAATAACATATGATTTCAAATATATTTATTACTTGTGTTGTTAAGAACAATGTATTAAATGTTGTGAATAGGAAATTAATTTTTATTATTCATGCAAAAGTAGTTTTAAATATTTACTTTTTAATTACATTTTTTAATAATTTTTTCTAACTTTTTGTGGTGTATAACCGCTAAAATTGCCGATTCCAATCGGGTATTGAACTGGTGGTTCCAAAATCATCGGGTTAGGTAGTTTTTAGGATGGAACCATAAGGACTCGTCAGAACTAGTGGGTCCTTTGCCTGCTATCCTCGGGTTGGTTCTCGATTCATGAACCGTCAATGACCGATCAGGTCAGTTCCTGGTTCCCGATATGGAACCGACCCATAGCTTGCTGGTAAACGGATTTTGAGAATAGCTCGGACTATTACCATGTCCAAACATGTGTTTAATTTATGAACATTCTAAGACCCCGATTGATAGTGAAATGGATTAACAACTTTGAGATGTTGAATCTGGTAAGAAGGTTCTTGGGAAAGATGCCACGATTCCAAGCATAGAATCTTGGGGGTGCAAAAAACCAACTAAACCGTGAACTACACTATGCCGAATCGAATCGAAAATTCAATTTTCTTTAACTGGTTCGGTTAGGTTGTGTTGTGTTTAGTTCAAAGTTGTGAATCGAACTATCAACATTGATGTAATTATGAATATGAAAAAAAGGCAGTTCATGCTAATGCGTTTTATGTTTGTAAATTCTTGATTTCTTGAAAGAATGCTAGTTTTAACATGAATGTTGTTTATCTGTATGAGAATTTGGGTGGATGATATGGGATACTGAAGAAAGTAACCAACCAAATTTAATAAAGGTCATGTATTTTAGTTCCTTTAAATCTTGATAGTACTTGTTTGGTGGCCTAGAATTCTCTTACTTTTCTACCATTGAAACCGTTGGTTAATGTTTTGTTTTTGCTTTTAAACCACTACTTCATTTAATAGGTAAAATTCATTTCCCTCCCTTACAAAAGGTGGTTGAACCTTAGAGCCTTTAAATCAATCTTATTAGATCATTTTATTTCATTCTTTGAGAGAGTTTTTGTTTTCTTTATCCTCATCATTAGTAGATGATTTGTTATACTCTCATTATCATAGAAAAATTACATTGCTTTCATTCTATTTGCTTTTCTTTAATTCTTCAATTGATTTAATCCTATTCTTCCACATATTGCATATACCATAACAAGTGGTATCAGAGCTCTTATTCAGTTGAGAATTTAAAATTTGCACTGTTACAAAGTTTGACATTGAGAAGTTTGATGGAAAAAATTAGTTTTGCAATTTGGCGAGTCCAAACAAAGGCTGTTCTTGCACAGAATGAATTAAAAAAGACTTTAGAAGGGAAGTCGAAGAAACCGACATCCATGACTGATGAGCAATAGGATGAGTTGGATGAGAAGGCACTTTTCGCTATTCAACTCTACTTTTCCAAAGAGGTTCTTCGTGAAGTAGCCAATGAGACTTCTGCTACAATATTGTGGCAAAAATTGGAATCTTTGTATATGGCTAAGAGCCTCACAAATAAGCTTCATCTTAAACAGCGCGTATATACAATCGTATGGCTGCAGATACTCCTATTCAATCTCATTTTGATGAGTTTAATTCTATTATAATGGATCTGGAAAATGTTGCTATTACAATTGAAGATGGAGATAAAGTTGTTTTGTTGATTTTCTCCTTGCCTTCTACCTATAAACAATTCAAGGAAATAATGTTGTATGGTAACAACGATACCCTATCCTTCGATGATGTTAAATCAAATTTACTGTCTAAAGAAAAATTTGATCTTGAAGTTCTTTCTGAAGAAAAAGGTGAATATTTAAGTGTCAGAGGTAGAACTCTAGAAAAAGGGAGTACTGGTTACAAAAAGTCTAAATCAAAATCTAGGGGATGCAAATCTCACAAAACCTATCACTATTGCAAGAAATTGGGGCATGATATTTCTGATTGTTTTATCTTGAAGAAAAAGCAAGAAAAGGAAGAAGGAAAGAAACCTTAGCAACCTGCTGAAGCTGCTAAATTGAAATCAATTATGAAGGTGATCTATTATCTGTTGTCACTTTTGAAAAGATGAGTAAAGCTGAATGGATTCTTGATTCTGGATGTACCTTTCACATGTGTCCTTATAGGGACTTGTTTACCACTTTTGAATCTGTTGACAGTAGTGTTGTCTTGATGGGTAATGATGCCAATGCAAGGTTGCTAGAATTGGTACTATTCAAATCAAGACTCATGATGGTGTTGTAAGAACTTTGACTAATGTTCATTACATTATTAACTTGAAGTAGAACTTAATTTCTCTAGGAACCCTTGAGTCCCTTGGGTGTAAGTACTCAATTGAAGGTGGAGTTTTGAAGGTATCAAAAGGTGCTCTTATTTTGATGAAAGCTAACTGAATTGGTAGTTTATATGTCTTGCAAGGTTCTATTGTGGTAGGTTCAACAACTATATCTTCTTGATTATCTGATTCTGATGTCACCAACTTATGGCATATGCGCCTAGGTCATGTGAGTGAAAAAGGCATGCATCTTCTAAGTAACCAAGGTCATCTTGGTAAACATGGAATTGGTAAGTTGGAGTTTTGTGAACATTGTGTTTTTGGGAAATAGAAAAGATCTAGTTTCTCTGTTGCAACTCATCGTACAAAAGGCATTCTTGACTATATTCACTCCGATCTTTGGGACCTTCTAAAGTTCCTTCAAATGGAGGATGCCGCTATATGATGACTATTATTGATGATTTTTCTCGTAAGGTTTTGGTTTATTTTCTAAGGCATAAAAATGAGGCCTTCCCCACTTTTAAGGAGTGGAAAACTCTTATTGAAGTCCAAACAGGGAAGAAGGTCAAGAAACTCAGAACAAATAATGGGTTAGAATCGGGAATCGACGATTTGGACTTCAAGAAACCCCAGCAAAATAGTGTCACAGAACAGATGAACAAGACTCTACTTGAGAGAGCTCATTGTATGCTCTTAAATTCTGGATTATGGCATTGGCGTGAATTTTGGGCCGAGGCAACATCTACTGCATGTTACTTGGTCAATCATTCTCCGCACTCGTCACTTCATTTCAAAGTTCTAGAAGAAATTTGGTCAAGTAATCTTGTTGATTATTCTAATTTGAGAATTTTTGGATGTCATGCTTATGCACATGTAAATGATGGAAAATTAGCTCCGAGAGTTATTAAATGCATATTTCTTGGTTACGCATTTGAATCTAAGGGATATCGCTTATGGTGTTCTAATTCTAATTCACAGAAAATAATTCTTAGTAGAGATGTGACTTTTAAGAAGGATGCACTGCCATCTTCTAGAAATCAAACTTCTGTGTCTTCTACCAGTACAAGTAATTTGTAGGGTATAAGTGAGAAGGTAGAGTTGGAATTGAAGTCTGGAGCTCTAAAGGTCAATGTTCCATCTTCATTTACTAATGAATATAGTATTGGTGATGATCATGATGAAAGCACCACTCTTCCTGTTCAACCACAACAAGAAGATATTCAATTACTCGAGATAGACTGAGAAGACATATTAAAAGGCTAGTTAGATATGCTGACGATAGTTTAACTACTTATGCATTTTTTGTTGCACAAGAGGTAAATGATGGTGTTGAGCTTGCTAGCTATACTGAAGTTGTTTCTTGTGTTGATTCTTCAAAATGGCTAATGGCTATGAATGAAGAGATTGGGAGTCTTCATAAGAATGGTACTTAGGCTTTGACGGAGCTTCCTAAAGGCAAAAGACCACTGAAATGTAAATGGGTTTATAAGAAGAAAGAAGGCATTCTTGGAGTTGAAGATCCTAGATGCAAAGCACGATTAGTTGTTAAAGGCTTTAGCCAAAAGGAAGGTATTGACATTAATGAGAGTTTTTCACCTATTGTTTGTCATACCTCTATTTGTGTTTTGCTTGCTTTTGTTGCTTTATTGGATTTGGAATTAGAGCAACTTGATGTTAAGACAGCATTTCTACATGGAGAGCTAGAAGAAGAAATTTACTTGGAGTAGCCTGAGGGTTTTCTTGTTCCTGGTAAGGAGCATTGTGTCTGTTGATTGAAGAAATCTTTGTATGGCCTTAAGCAAGCTCCTAGACAGTGGTATAAGTGATTCGATTCCTTTATGGTTGGGTAAGGTTATTCTAGAAGTTAGTTTGATGATTGTGTTTATCTTAGAAAATTTCTAGATGGATCTTTTTTATACTTGTTACTTTATGTTGATGATATGTTAATTGCATCACATGATAAGTCCTTGATCAAGAACTTGGAAACTCAACTTAGTAGTGAGTTTGAAATGAAAGAACTGGGTGTTAGAAAACTGTTCTTATCACAAAAGAAATATATTGAAAAAGTGCTTGAAAAGTTTAATATGAGCTACTACAAATCTGTCTCTACTTCGCTTGTTGCACATTTCAAGTTATCTTCAGACCTTTGCCTACAAACAAAGGAAGAGATGGAGCTTATGTCATGCATTCCTTATGCTAGTGCAGTTGGTGCTAGTGATATGCCCTAGGCCATATAGATTCTATGTCATTTGAATGTTTATTATCATTATAATATATATGTTATTTTATTTATCAAAGTTGTTATTGGCCTTGATAAAGTATTATTCCTTGAATAAATTGGTTATTCCTTATGTCATTAAAGCATGTGACTTTAATAGTAAAACTATAAGGTAAGAAATAACTTTATTCTAAATTATCCCTAGTCGTTCATTATGTGGAATAATAATGAATTAAGATTAGTATGTTGGCTGGATGATGATCATGTTTAACTAATCATGGATCTAAGATATCAATTTAGGACATGAATATATGTAAGAGTACATTGTATTGGATTGACCAAATATGATGATACTATATGGATCAATGCGAGAAGTATTTCTCATTTACAGTGTTGTTTTAGTCATTAGACCTGAAATCACCATAGGTTCCAACATGAGGAATATCGTGTTTTCACTCAATCAAATGTTATCTTTAACCGGATAATTATAAAGGTTGAGTTTGGGCATAATATAAATCATGTAGAGGAAGTTGAGTGATTAAGATGGGATTTGTTTCTCTCATTAATTTGAGAGAGATATCTTTTGGGCCTCTTGATGAGTATGACTGAGAAATGCATGGCTGTGCTCGAATGAATTGATAAGGAGTTATCAATATCGTTTGTTTAAGTCAGTTATACTCTAGAATCAAGAAATATATGATTAAACAATAGAAGAGTGTATTGATCCACATCTTATGTTTAATCATAAGATATCGTGTAACAAAAAGACTAAGTAACTAACTGTTAATAGGTAAAGTCGGATCACCGATCTTTATTTAATTTGGGTAGGTATAATGTTTTGCTAGAGACTAATTATGTCTTGTAGGTCTAAAAGTGTTTTAGGGCTACTGCTAACATTAAGTGAACCTACATGGTCACACATAAAGAATGAATTGATTGGATCGTGGGTTATTTTAGATAACCATATTGGGAATTATATAATTATTCTTAATTAGATTAAGAATAATAAATAATTATTAAATAAAATTTTTATTTTATTAGATATGTGACATGGAGAAAACCCTAATAAGATTAGGATAGGTAACCAACGGTCACATCCTCTTAAAAATAGGAGGTGATGGTCACCTCTAGGGTTACAGACGCTTGTCGTCACATTAGAATTACAGAGTAACTCTGTAACTAAAAGAGAGAGATTCCCAAAATTAGGAAGTGTTCCTACGTGCTACCACACACATATATCCGATTGGAAATTCATTCGTGTGGATATAGTAGGGTGTTCGAGTTTGCAGCATCTCAGATCCGAATTTCCAAAATTTTAAAGCATCAAAAAGGTAATTCTATCCACTCTAATTTGATTGAATTGCATGGATCCGAAATTGGGGATTTAAGATTCATATTTTTAAGAAAAATATACACATTTTCACTACGTATTGATCCCTAAATTCCTAATAGTTGGGAGCCTTATGTATGCTATGGTGTGCACTAGACCTGATTTAGCATATGTTGTTAGCATGGTGAGTCGGTATATACATAATCCTGGTAATAATCATTAGAGTGTTGTGAAATGGATTTTTCGGTACCTAAAAGATAGTTCTGATATTGGCTTGGTATTTAATAGAAACAAGGCTATAACCGAGGATATTATAGGTTTTGTTGATTCTGATTATGGTGTTGATCTTGACTAAAGAAGATCTCTTTTTGGCTATATCTTTACTCTCTGTAATCCTGCTATTTGTTGGAAAGCTACACTTTAGTCCATTGTTGCATTATCTATAATTGAAGCACAATATATTGTAGCGACAAAGGGTGTGAGGGAGGTTATTTGGCTTCGAGGTTTGGTTAATGAACTTAGTCTAACAAAGGACATTCTTGTTGTGTTCTATAATAGCTAAAGTGCTATTCATTTGACCAAGAATAGTCGTTATCATGATAAGGCCAAACACATTGATGTAAAACATAACTTTATCAGAGATATTGTTACTATTAGCAAAGTTGTGGTGAAAAAGGTTCACACGTCTGAGATTCTAGCATATATGCTTACTAAGCCACTTCCAAATGGAAAGTTTCAACATTGCTTGGACTTGGTTGGTCTTTATAGCACTTGAGCTCCCTTTGAGTCTTTACATGACAATGAGAAACTACTCAAATTCAAGCCAAGGTGGAGATTGTTGGGTGGTTTAGAATTCTCTTACTTTTCTACCATTGAAACCAGTGGTTAATGTTTTGTTTTTGCTTTTAAACCACTTCTTTATTTAATGGCTAAAATTCATTTTCCTCACATATAAAAGGTAGCAGAACCTTAGAGCTCTTAAATCAATCTCATTAGCTCATTTTATTTCATTTTTTGAGAGAGTTTTTGTTTTCTTTATCTCATTATTAGAGGATTTGTTGTACTCTTATTTTCATAGTAAAATTACGTTGTTTTCATTCTATTTACTTCTCTTTAATTCTCCAATTGGTTCAATCCTGTGCTTCCACATAGCGCATATACCATAAGTACTCTTATCATGAAGCATGTGTTTGATCTCAACACTGAGTTCCTTATTTCTTTCTCTTTTTTTTTTTTTTTTTTCTAATATGAAGTTTTTAAAATAGTTTCCTATCTTTTAATGAGACAAGCTGTCACTTAGGCAAGGTATAAACATTACCATATTATTAGAATATACTAGTATAATTTAATACACCTTGCATATGAAAGCATGTTGTTGTGTGTTTGCCAAAATTCACTCCTTAAATTAGTTGGTGACTTAGAAAAAACTTTTCCAACAAACTTTACATTGGTTAGGTATATGAAATTGCTTTCATAGATACAACCTTGGTTGAAATATTTCAATCTATGATGGAGCAGGTCTAGACAAGTATTTTAATGGTGATATAAAACATGTTAAATTCATTTAAAATGAGGATGCTGAATCGTAGATATTACCATATTATGCTTTATTGATCATTCCAATATTTTGTTATAAACAAATTCTTCTTTAATATACTGTTTGAACGATATGTCGAATCGTTTTTTTAGGTTCGAAAAATTAGCAAATCAAATTGTATTGTTAGTTTTCATTTTACAAAAACAACCAAATCATAATTTTTTGTTTGGTTTAGTTTAAAGGGCGAACCAAATTGAACCCTACCGTGCATATTGGAATCCATCTTCCATGAAGTGCATCTATGGAGTTGTCATCTCTTACATGTCATAGTGCCTTTTTTACAAAGAGATTTACCTTACAAAATGCTTACTCATCTCCAGGAGTCCCTGGAGCCTCTAGAAGCTTGTAGAAAAGAAGAGTAGGGGAAATAGATACCCTTAGGCACCGAGGCCTATAAAGTGATCATAAAGAAGTCTTCAAGTTAATTTTGTGAGCATGACTAAATTTAGTAAATTACAACTCTATAGATCTTTAAAACCTTGGCTCCTTTGAGACTTTCGGGAAAGTGATTTCCTAGGAAATTAAATATAAGTGGGGGAAAGCACTTGCAATTGCCTTTATAAAGGTTTCTCTACATGTATCAGAAAGAAGACATCTCTTCTAGTTTTTTAACTTTTGGCGAATTTGATCTTTAATAAAAATTGAGATATTTTCACTTGTTCCTAACCCATATAATTGGTAGGTCGAGGTATACACCCGGATTATGTGTGATAAGAATCTCTAGGATGTTGTGGATCTCCTCCTAAGTAGCTATTTGTGTTTTTGAATTGAAGAATATGTTGGATTTCTACTTATTAACCTTTTGACTAAAACCTGCACAGTAATCCATAATGGTGCTTTTACAGACCTAAACATTACAAATGTGACTTCTATAAAAAATAAAGAATCATTAGCAAATAGAAGGTGCAAAATCACTGGACAAGACCTCCTTAAGTTTAAATTGGTAAGTTGCTTAGCTTGCAGTACATATTTAATATTTTGTGACTGCATATCAACAACTAAAATGAATTAATTAGGGGATAATGACACCCTATCTTAGGCGTCTAGTTGGCTTTATGTGACTTGTAGTTTTCTTATATATTGAATTGCATCCAGAAGTTGAAGTTACATATTTCATCACCCATTTGATTCATATATCACAAAAGCCTAGTTTTACTAGAACTCCTTTTAGAAAATCTCTCTTAACTTGGTCATATACTTTTTTTTTATCTAGTTTAAGGCCATAATAGGATTTACTATTGGAGTGCTTTGTTTTAATAAAACTGAATGCTTCATGGATGATAATATTATCATGTATGACCCAATCCGACATAAAAGCACTTTGAGTTTTAGAAACAAGTTCATTTAAAATGGTTTTAATTGGTTTACAAGCACTTTAGATAGGGCTTTTATATAAAAAATTACACAAACTAATAAGGTGAAAACAGCTAACCTCTTAAGCTTCGTACTTTTGGGATAAAGTTTTGGTTAAATTGAGATCATGGGGAATAGTACTTGTTCTAAAGAAGGTTAGCATCGTATCAACAACAATACTATCCATAACATGCCCATATCGTTGGTTGATGATGCTTGGGAACCCATTAGGGTTGGGAGCTTTGAGTGCACTCAGCTGATAAGAGGTGGCTCTAACTTCCTCTAGAGATAATGACCTGTTTAGGCATTAGAATTAGAGCATTATTATTCAATATTGAGGTGTTGCAATTCTAATTATTAGATGTTTTTTTGGTATAATGACTTGGAGTTTATCAAAATTCTAAAGATTAGTGTGTTTGGTGGGGAACACTCCTAAGATAGGTGATCTCTTGAAAAACAGTTGATACCATGGACAAAATTGTGTTATATTTCGTCAAAGTAAACAATACCCTAGTGGGAGGAATTCTAGATCGTGGCAGGAATATGATATCACTATTACTCTTAAAGCTTAGTGAATTTGATGTGGTTAGTTTAGAAGGTCACCTTAACCTTCTCGGTTGTTTTTTGAACATCATGCCAAATATTTATGATTTAAATCAAGGTTAATGAAATTAGACCAAGATTGCTGTAACTAACCTCAATATTTGTTAAAATAATATGGCAAAAAATAGTTTTTATTCTTTTATAATAGATAAAATATAATTATTTCAACTAAATAAAAAGCAACATTCATGATTAAATACTAAACGTATCTAAACAATATTTGTAGGTTTCGAATAATAACAAAATCTTTGAGATGAGTCTAATAAGTTATATAAAGGAATATGTAATGCCTTAAATTTAGAATCATTTATAGTTCACCACGTGTCCAAATCATATGGATGCACAAAAGCTTTGAACCTTCTATAACTATAATAAACATAATAAATACAACAAAACTTCTCATGTATCAAAAACTCCAAAATTTGCGAGTTCACATACTTGTAACCATAATTAGTCACATGGCATTTGCTTATGACTTTTAAGAGTTTAGCTAGTATCCTCCATATTAAAGTTATGAGAATTGTAAGTTATCACTAAAAGATAATCTATAGTAACCATTAGGCACTTGCTACTTTTCAGACCAACTACTTTATCTTTCATAAAACTTCACATGGTCTCTACTCATTATTTAGAGGGTCTTCAATGTAAATAATATTTCCAACCTACTAACCATAAGTACCTAGTGATATAATGGTTTACATGCTCCTTACCTGTGCTTAAAAAAGAAAAGAGTGAGCTGAAGCCTAATACTATATACCACAAACACAGACAAATGATTTAACAAGCTCACATTTGCGTACAGACCTAATACTAATGCAATAACTAACAACTTATTATCTTTGTTTTAAGTCGAGCAAACTATATGGGGATGTTAGGCATTCCCCAATATCTAGGAGTTAAAAACCGAATATTAGGTATTTCCCAATATGTCCAAAATCAAAGCATCTAAATCTACCTAAATGCACGACTCCACTTGGAACACCATCACATACGGATCATTGGAATGTTGCGATAATATCATGAATACTCTTCACCTATTACTAGTAGTCACGCACAAGCAAAAGGCAAGTTATTAAAGTTGAATAGTTAATTCATTCATTTAAGTTTCTATTTTAAATAAGCATAAGCAATAAGGTATACACGTACTTGGAAATTGTTCCGTTCTGAAGATAAATATCTACCACTTCAATCACATACAAAATAGATACTTAGAGTCTTCCATACATCTAACCTAACTTTTATTACATTCCTATTATACTTGTCCCTAAGTTGCTATTATTTAGGTTCCCTGCATCTCAAAGTATACTTTATTCGGATCGCTCTCATTTTCAGGCAAGAAAAAGATGGTTTTTAGGGCGCTATAATGTGCATCAATTAGTGCACAAGTAGGTATATGGTTAAGTATTACTTAGGTGGAGAAAATATGAGCAAAAAGAAGTCTATGAGGAAGAACACAAGCAAAATAGGAGATACATAGGGAAGAACAGTCGTGTTTCTTTTTTAATTCTTTTCCAAGCGAAACTTAGAGAAAAACACAGGCAAGAACACGAGACCATGTATATGCCATGTTATTTGCTAGTCCATTTTGTTAAAAATCATAGAGAGAAACATAGTCGAGTGTGCAAGATTGCATATTGGTCGTGTATTTTTGAAAGCGTTTTTAACACAAAAGAGGTATACTACTAGGAGCATGGGCACGTGTATTGGTAGTGTGCTTTATAAATTCATCCCTTTTATGTATTTTTTAGCCGTTTGCAATTCAAAATCCAATTTTAATCCTTCCTATACTTATTTTATAACTTAAGTACTCTTTCAAACTTTGTTTTGATATGCGTATACCTATTCCTAATGGAGACAACACAAAAAGATTGAATTTACATCGAAATTGACTTACCTTTTGGAGTTCTTCAATCTTCCTTCTTCTTTAGTACCTTAAATTTGCATCTTTTATGAGTTTTAATGTAATTTCCAAAATTCTCAATTTTTTTATTGAACATCACAAGTCTACATTCAAAGGCCACACTTTCCTTTGTTACTAACTTGTTCCACTTGTTGTAATTAGATAGGAAAAAAAAAAAGGATTTATATTACCATGGAGAAATTCAGATTTTTTTAAAGTAATCTTCTAAATTCGCCAATTTTGGTTAAAGAATGGAAGGGAGTTTTTGTGGTACACATTAGAGAAGGCAAATAGTGAGAAGCGGTTAACTCATGCCACTTTTATAAAACCATTATATCTTTTAAATGTTGATATTCATGTACCATATTGCTCTCTCTCATTATCCTTAATTTTTCAATATGGCTTTCTTTATACTTTAATTAATTTAGGTTATCTCAAAATATATGTGTAAGATTATACTTTTGAATATGCCATAAATTTTTAGTATATAATGTATTATATTAAAGCCATCTTCCATGTGGATATAGTATTTTAAACTATACATATAGTGGTAAGACCCCTAGAGAAAACGCACAATTGACTAAGATGCTTAGACCAAGTAGTGGGTCTTCTTTTAATGTTAATAACTTGCATAAAAAGTAAGTGGTAGAAATGGAAAGGAAAGACAATTATCAAAGTTAAATTAATTTTAATATTAGTATAATGTAACATATATATGTGTGTGTGTGTGTGCTTACATAATTCATGTGCCCATCTAATCATTGAGAATTTCCTTTAATATCACATATTAAATGTTATAGAACAATATAGCAACACCTAAAATATTTAGCGCAGGAGTAATGCAAAAGGGATCAATAAAAAACTAATACAACTTTAGTAATCACTTGGCTAAATAAGGAAATCATGGCTATAAAAGATTTATTAGTGTGAGAATTTAAGACTTAGAGGTCTATACCATGTTAGAGAAACTCATCAAAACCAATTCACTAAAAATGAATTGAAAGTTATGGAATTGGTGAGTCACAATATTGCTCAATTTTCATGTATATTAATTATTTATCGTTAGACCACTTAATTTTTTTTTAGAGTATTGTATTCTTAAGTAATTTCTAATATGGATTAGTATCATAAATTTGATTGTATAATCCTAAAATAGCCCATAGGATTTAACTCCTAAAATCACCATTAAAGTATTTTACTTTTTATAAAATATGACAACACACTTTTGTAGGGTTGTGGCAATGGAGGTGGTGGCAATGGTGCAACATGTATTGGTGCCACTGTAAACCCTTAGATTTTACAATAATTCTTAAGTTCAAATTTTAGAACCAGAAGTCAATTGAAACCCTAAATCAACAAAAACCTATATCAAAACCCTATAATTTAGATCCAACAATCTTGCACTCTTAAACCCTAGACAACGGAATTGAGAAAATTGAAGATAATAGTTCGTAATAATATAGGGAAGCTTAAAAATATCAGTTTCGCCAATTTCTATCGTCTTTTGGATCAAACGGGATCAGTTTTCGAAAATCGTGTATTGGTACATCGGACGGTAAAAATATTCTAATAATATTGTTAGATTCATAATAATGTAATGAATTAAAAGATATTAGTTTTGTAATTTTTCGGTAACTAAAAATAACAAAATTGCATTTATACGCATATTTTCTTTACTACCGGTAACTTATTAGTCTTGTTTACTATTCATTATACTATTTTACTATTCATTACTGTTCACTTATCTTTACTTTTTCTTACTACATATTCTTACTACCTATACACCTATTTTCTTACTTTTTACCTTTTCAATACATCTCATATCAAATCATATCTTACATATTAATTACTTTTCATTGCAAAATATAAATTAAACTATTTCTCTCCCTCTCTGTGATAACCCAAATTTATAAAATTTAGAAATAATAACCATTAAGAAAATAATGCAAAATTATTATAAAAGTTTTAAGAAAAGTCATGGAAGATATTTCAACTTTCTCGCGTTTTAAATATATTAAAATTTAAGTAATTTGATGATTGTTAAAAATTATGAATTATTATGTTTTGAGATAAAATTCTACAAAAAAAACAATGACGAAATAAATAAATAAATAAATATATATATAGATCCAAATAAATGGAAATGAGATTCAAGTTAGTAATTATAATAACCAAAGTTATAAAAACAAACATTGAGGATAATTAAAGAAATGAACGATCAATATATAAATAATGGATTATTCAATAATTTAGAATTGCAATGAAAGTGGAAACAATATCAAATTTCATTCTAAATTAATTGGAATAAAACAATGAAAAGTGAGTGTGAGAATAAAATTTTAAAAATGATCAAAAGCCTTCGAATCATGAAAACTAAAGTTAATTTGTTGTCAACTACCAATGGATGATTAATCTTGAAGTTGATTAGGGTGTAATTAATAATTGAGTTTAAATAGTTTAATTAAAATAAGTAATGTGAAGTATAGGTTATAAATGGATAGATTGATATAATCAATTAGTAAATAGTCTTATTTGAAATTGAGATTTCGAATACTCCTTTTCAATCTTCTATTTACTTCAATTATGCATTTCATGAACCAAATTTTTTAAATCTCTTTTAGTTGACAAACTTGAACTCTATTTCTTTCAATTTGTTTGATTACTTTGATTATTTTTCTATCAAACCAAATTTCACTATTTTATCAACTAATTTTAAATTGGATATCCATTTTTCTTGATCTATAAATGATCTAAATTTTCTTAAGCTTGATATTTAGATTTCTAAAATACTCTAAGATAGTCTCTATAATTTAAATTATGTATTTTCAATTTTCATGAATTTTGAGATTATCTACTTATCTAAAAATATCAGTTTTAAGCACAAATTTAACTAAATATCAATTCTACAAAATTGAACTTTTAAACTTGGTTTGCAATTCGAGTTATTGATATTACTTATTTATATTCTAAAATCTTCTTCTTATTATTTTTGATGCTCAAGATAATGATATGACAAGTTTAAATCAAGGTCCTTAATCCTTAATTAGCCTTCTTCTTATCCTATTTAACCCTCATCTCTCTCCTCTTGGCTGCCACTCCTCTTCTTTCTTTCTTTCTTCTTTTGTTCCCTTACGTTTTTCTTTCTTCATCTTCTCTTCTTATCTCTATATTCCATTAACAAATCTCAATTTTAAGAAGTCTTTAAGAGAGATTAAAGCTAGGAAGGAAGTTAAGAAGTGAGGAATATGCTAGAGCAAGCTTCATCAACCTTGTAATAGTGGTTGTGATGAAGAAAAGGAAATTGAAAATTCATCAACCATGTGAGTATGATGTTATCTTTTGTTTTTAGTTGTTGTGATTGTTGTTATATGATGATTTAATGTTAGTTATGAGTAAAGCATGAGTATAAACTTGTAAATTTGTGATATATGAGTATATGTTATAATCTAAGTTAGATTGAGTATGAGTGGATCAAAGGAATTGATGACATAAATTGATTAAATAAGAAGTAGAAATATAAATAGAAGTGTTATGGGTTATGTTGCTAAGTTGATATGGTGTTGCGGATGGTGTTTGATGATTAAAACGTATGGAAAAGTGGCTTGAAGAAGTGAACGAACAACAAGGAGCGCATTTTTGGGCTAGCACGCCCCTCACTATGGGCCGTGGCAACCATTGTGCCCCACTGCTGGGCCACCATAGGGTGGTGGCAAGGGTGGTAGCCACCACTCGGTGGCCTTTGCCCCCTTCCTATTTTCCACATGCTCCTTGATATGGGGCGTGGTGATCACCACCACCCTTGGCACGGCCCGTATGGAGCTAAAACTCCTTTGTTCTTCTTTCCTTTGTCAAGTTAACTTGATTTTATCATGATTTCATCTTCGAACTTGGATTAAAGTGATTTTAAATGCTATGAAAAGCTTAGAAAGAGTCCTATAAGTGCTATGTTGTAAGTTCTAGGAAACTCTAGGAATAACAAAGCTTAAAAAGATTTGTTTCATTAGTTGTCTACAAGTAGTTAAGCTTAATACTAACATGATTTCTTCAAGACCACTAGAGTAAGGAGTTAATGTAACAAGTATAGACTTCTTAGACATAAAATGGACTTAGTTATCAAATCTAAGTCTCACTCGGCATAATCTAGTTTAGTAACTAAATGAGACTTAATATAGTATATACATATAAAATGAATGAATTATTGGACTTGAATTAACATGATTCTTAGAAATGAAATGAAATAGTAATATAACTAGAATTAGTCGATTCAATAAGCTCCACTAAGATTGTTGAGAAATGAGTGCTTTGTATATGAATAGATATTTGTTTTGGTGTTATTTTCTCTTTTATAGCCTCTTGTCAACTTTCTATTATTGTTTGGATTTTATATGAAGGATGATGATATTTTGGTGATGATGCTAATGTTGTTGATGATTGGATGGTTGTTGGAGGTTATGCCTTAGTCTTCCTTGAGAATAGTTAAGACTAAGCTTGGATGCCAGGTGGGTAACAACAATCTCATCACCTGGCTTGTGTTTGTATTATAGTTGCACTTAAGTTAATATTAATATAACCTATTATGCATGCGGTTGGGGATTTGTTTGCTGTTTGATGATTGAATTGAGTGATAACCTTTGTTTTGTGTGAATTGTACATTATGAATTGTTAAGTGTTTGAAATTTATATGGTCATCATCTAATATGATATAACTCTTAGTTGACCCTAAATGAATTGGTCATGCATTGCATCACATCACATTTGCTTTGGTTGGGGTTCACGTCATGTATTAATATTTCGATTCTATAGTAGTGCATGTTGGGACCAGTGGGTCTGCTTGTTGGCTATTAGTACGGTTATCGGCTTCGCAGGAACTAAGCAAGCATTGAAGGATGTTGCCTGTCGGAGTTAGCTTAAGGGATTAATATTTAGGAAAGGTTCTGTGGTTTTAAGGGAGTGGGCCATTCTCCAAAAGACTGCTCGTGTCCTATGGGGCGCTGGTGTGGGCTATTTCCCCAGGCAGGTTAGGTGAGGAGACGGGGCTTAAAAGAAAAATTGATTGATGAAGCAAATGTTTTGGTTCTATGCACAAAATTATTTCAAGAAGAAGTCCTCACTCCTTAGTCTTGTCTAGGGAGTGGATAGAGGCTATGTTTTAATAAAATGAGTTTCAAAGAAAATCCTCCATCCTTAGCTAACTCTAAGGAGAAGTTAGAGGTTAATTTTCAATAAAAATTATTTATAATGAAATCCTCCTTCCTTAGTGATATCTAAGGGGCAGTTAACGGTTATATCTACAGTATAAAGAAATGATTTTTGTGCTAAAAAAGATATGAGCTGAAAGCTCAAGTTGAGTATGTACCCCTTCCTTAGTTCACAGTTCTCCTAGGCGTGAATGGCCTGTATTCAGTTCTTCAACCCCCAAGAAAGGGCGTAAATCTCCATTTGGATTCCGGTCTTCCAAACTGTGCATATCATATGGTTGAGTGAGCATTACATATGTTTGTTAAATAAAACTTGTTTGACAACTGATTGTATTGTGATTTGATTTTGTTATCCACTAAGCTACGTTTGAGCTCACACCCCTACAGTGTTATTGCAGGAATAGCGGAGGCTTTGGTTTGGGGATAGATCGGTATGGAGAAGAACCCTTGATGATAGAAGACAATGTGTTATGAGAAATAGATAGACAATATAGTTTGTTAGGATTTTGTCTCTTGCATAATATAAGCTTTGTTTATGGATTAGAAATATAATGTTGTAGTTCCAAGTTTGTAAAATGTAGATGTTTTATTCTATTTTACTATTTGGTAGGGGATACCGACTCTCTAAGGTTCTGGTGGACAATAGGAAATCGGATTTCCTTTATTTATCACAAATATAATTTCACATTAGATGTTTACACAGTAATTATTCAGGTAGAACCTTGCAAACTTTGACTTATAAGACGGTTCTCATATTATGGGTGCACACGTGATATGTTAACTTCAGGTTGTTCATCTAGGCCTGTTTTTAGGGTGTGACACTCTCTCCCATGCAAACTGGTGCCCCATCTCTCTCTCTCTATTTATTTTTCTTTTTCAATTTATTGTATTACATCTCATTTCCCTCTATCTTCAACTATAAATACCCCATTTCTCTCAATTTCTTTCATATCTTTATTTTACATAACAAAACTCTCTCAAATTCACTCCACAAATCCTCTCTCTATAATTTCTCTCTACCAAAACTCTCTACAACCAAATTCTCCCAAAAATCTTTCTCTACACATAAATCATTCACTACTTATTACTATCCATATAATACCACACGCATCTACCACCTTCCTTCAACTCAAAAAACACTTATATAGGTAAAAGCTTTAAACCATTTATTTTTCCATGTCATGTAACTTAGCATGACTATGGTGTTGTTTCTTGAAACTCATTTAAGTTGTAGAAGCAACAATATGTTCATGTTTTATTCTTATACATGCTAAGAATTCCAATTTTATTATTTTGTTATGATGATATTATGTTAATATTGTTGTTATTATGTTCATAACTTAACCTTATATATATATATATATATATATTATCTATACATATATCTATATATTTGATAGAGTCTAGATGCTCACTAACTCTCTAACAAATTTATTATTATTATTGCTCTTATTATTGCTTT
The DNA here is from genome assembly GCA_024138025.1 of Combretum micranthum. Lineage (NCBI taxonomy): Eukaryota > Viridiplantae > Streptophyta > Magnoliopsida > Myrtales > Combretaceae > Combretum > Combretum micranthum. The sequence continues at coordinate 48,868 of JAMXBD010001256.1, forward strand.
TCTTTTCTTTTCTTTTCTTTTTCTCTTTTTCTTTATGGGACTAGTCTATTCTTAGTCCCGGGTTGCCTTGATGAAGTTAAGGCTCTCAATACTTGACTGAGTTACCTTAATAAAGCTAAGGTTCCCAATACTTGACTGGATTACCTTAATAAAGCTAAGGTTCCCAATACTTGATCTTATTATCTTGCTTATTATTTACTTATATTTTTATTATATTTTCTTCTCTTCAGACTACATACTTATATACATGCATCATCATAATGATATAATGTTAATAAGATTTCAAGAGGAATTTTCTTCAATAAAGAAACATGAAATTAAACTTTTTTGTTATGTAACTTGTCACTAAATAAAGAAGTTTGTCATCAACAACTTAGAAAATGGATTTTTACAACTTTTTCTCAAACTTTCCCAAAGTTCTCTTAAATGACAATAAGGATAATTTTACTAAGGAAATAAAGGAAATAACCACTCTCTCTTTTCATGATAGATAACCTAAAGCTTAGTATTAATAATTTGTTGATATACAAATTTTTGATAAAATGCTTAAGATAGAAGTCTTTCCAACTTCATAATAAAAACCAAGAAGTAAACTAACTTTCAAAGTTAAGATAAAATCAACTCACTAATTGATAAACCTACTTAGAAAAATAAAGGTTGCCAATATTCTAAATGATAAACGAATTTTCAAAGAAATAAAGAATATAAACATAATAAATTCAAAAACAATAGATATTATCAACAACTTAAGAACATATTAAAAATGATTTCTTTTCAAGGAAAATAGGTAAAGAAATTAAAAGACCAAGTTTTAAAAATAAAATTTATTTTAAAAGAAGTTGGGAAGTAAAAATATAAGAGGAAGAATACTTATATATCAACACCATTTTAAAAGGAAAATATAAACAACTCAAATTATTATAGGTTATCGACAACCTAATAAAAATTTTGGAAATTTCATTTTTATCTCTAGAAATAAAATTTGTAGAAGACCAAAGTTAAGAGAAAATTTATTTATTTTAGAAAATAAATTAGAAAAAAAAGAATATACTCATTTATAATAATCCAAGAATTTATAATGTTCTTTCAAAACACTAAGAAAAGAAATTGTCGACATTCAAGTTTTCAACACCATAAGATAAATTGTTTTATGAAAAACATAATCTTTGAGTTAACACCATTAAATTATGCATATAATATGAGTCTATATATACATATTTAAAGGATTTTTTAATCATATAAATATCTATATTTTTGCTAAATGATTTTTGGGATAAAGAAAAGTTTGAAAATTATATTCCAATGACTGAGATTTTCGTGGTAATTATGTACCGACCTTTTTCCTGACCCAAAAAACTTTTTGTGAAAAAAATAACCTTAAGACTTTTTGTGGAAAAAATAAACCTTAGAAATAGATAGATGTTTTTGAGTTGGTAGAAAACAGTATATAATATGTGAAATTTTGAGTTAAAATGAGTAAGTTATGGCCATTTTAAGTTAAAATTTCCCTTTACACTATTTTTGATGAACTTAGTGAAATATAATTATAAGTTTAAGTAGAACTTCAAAGAAATACTCATATTGGGTATTTCTCTTGTTTAGGTGACGTGGAGGCCGAGTTCTGGTGTCCCGAGGATTACTTTGACTAGATGTTTCCGCACAAATGGCCGAGTGAGTTTATTTCTTACATTTATGTACTTATGCTTTTGCTTGTAAATTAGTTGTATTAGAACCAGGAAAAGATAAAATGGATAAGTGCATGCGCTTTACATATATGGTTGAAATTATGATTATGTATATCGAGGCAGGAATTATTATAATGAATGTTTGATCTAGTGCAATGATGATTGTCTGCAAAATTCTATGATCACCTATAAAATACTTAATTATGCCATGAACACATGATTAAATTGATTCATACATATCATTGGGTGAGTTCATTACATTTATTACTATACCTTTGGTGGGACAAAAGCTTAATAAGGAGATTCATAGAGTCTGTAAAATCTATAAAGTGGTAAAGTATCCTTGAATTAAATGGCGGTGAAGAAAACACCCTGCAAAAACATATCTAGCAGCTAAGTAGTGGCTCAGAAATAAAACTACAAATAAGTTAGATTATATTTCTTAGTAAGGAGATTCATAGAGTCTGTAAAATCTATAAAGTGGCAAAGTATCCTCTGAATTAAATGGCGGTGAAGAAAACACCTAGCAAAAACATATATGGCAGCTAAGTAGTGGCTTAGAAATAAAACTACAAATAAGTTGGATTATATTTTTGGTAGCTAGGTAGTGGCTTAAATAAAAACTACCATGAAATTATGATTATGCTAGCAGCCTATACCTTCTGGAACACTTAACCCCGAATGGAGGGGTAAATCCATTCAGCATATGATTCCCGAAAAATCATATATATTGTTCACTCACGTACTTGTGCATCTCATATGGTTGCCTAAATAAATCTGTTTTGATTATTGGATATCGAGTGTTTAATTGTGGAAATAAATCTCCCTAAGCATGTAGCTTATACTCTCTTAGATATCTTTTGCAGTTCTTGTATCTTTGGTTGGAACCAAGATGTTATTTTACCTAGGTAATGCTTTCGAGCCAAGATGTTTTGGATAGAAGTATAAGTTAGACGTAGATATGGAATTCCAAGAGAAGTTCGAAAGGTATAAATTATTTTAAGATGGACTTTATTAGACTTAGCTGTCTTTGATGGGAGAATGCTCCTTAATGTTGTAAGACTCGTTATATGTTTTTATGAAACCGTAGTTATATTGTTATGATTTATTATCTTAATTGCTATTATGCATAACTACTTAAACAGCTTGATCCAAAGTTTGGTTTGCTACGATCGAGAAAGTACACCTTACGCTTGATATTGAGACTTTCGGGATGACTAAGGTTGTTATACTTAAGTCTTAATATTAAGTGCGAAGTGCTGTCACGTTTAGGGTACTTTTTTGAGATGTGACAGCCACTAATGGCAGTGATATCTATTGCATTACCACAGGTAGATGTGCTACTGCTATCGATGTAACTAATGTCGGTGCTGGTGTTGAGGCTTGTGTTGGCTGAGCACATTTTAGAAATGCTCCTAACATATCCGCCAACCTCCCTATAGAATTTAACACTTTAGAATTTCGTGGTGGTCATTCTTAGTTGACTAAAAGAGAACACAAATTCATGATTATAGAGTGGAAAAGAATGTATGAAATCTTTGCATATATCCATGACACGTCCTTTGCAATAAGTTTTATCAGTCATTACTCATAACTCAAAACATAGAAGATATGAATATTTTAATCCACTAATGATTTGATGCATACATCCTAAAATGATCACATATTTTGTGGTGATCCTTAATATCAATCTAAATACATCAAGTCAAAATATGTGCTGAAAAGTCAAAATTACATTAATTCTCACTACAATTCTCTCTTCATTAAAAAGAAAATACTAAAAAGATATGTCAACTAATAATTGTACTAAAAGATGTACATCATGTCAGTCCATGAACAAGTCAACACATCAAAAATCAAAGTATCTAACATCTAAAAGTAGCCATAAAGATAAGATGATCATTGATGATTCCAACATACCCAAAAAGAAAATTATTGATGATCACTAACACTGAAGTAAGGGTTGGTTGAAGGAGTATTTGATGAGGCAACGCTAGAGGCTACATCCTCATGAATGTCCATACTATCATATCCATATAAGTTATCATCACCATCCAACTCCAACTAATCCTCATCATCCTTAGGGTCCTCAAGTCTTATATTAATATCAGCAGGTAGTACCTAGTCCTCAAGTAACAAAAATCAAGTGGAGCTAGGACTAAGATCTCATGATCAGCAGGGCCGTAATATGTCCCCAATTGGGATAGGAACGAAGCTTAAATCATAGTATAGAACAGGGGCTTCTGCCCCGTACATCCTCCATTGGTATAATGGTATCTAGCGATGCGGCAAAATCATTCTTACTATTGTTAGAGTTAAACACAATGATCTCAAGGGATGCTAGTCCATCTTATAGGACTGTTATAATTATGTAGCTATGACATCCTATCCTAAGGTGGTCTTAGTAGGTCATTTGCAACAGGAAGAGCCTCCTGTTGAACCCCCAGTTGTATACCCTACATTGGGTTGGATACATCTTGCTTAAAATCTAGCACAAGAGATGGATGCTCTGATATTTTCAAGTGCATATAAGAATAATTTGTCTTGCATGTCAAATGAAAAAAATCGAGTGTGGCTATGGAGATCATCTCGGGCATATAGACACTGAATCTAAGGTGGGTCCTCACACTAAAGTCATAAAGAGATAGTCATGACCCTTTGGTAACAAAGAATATCACATCTATGACTACCTTAGGTAGCCCATGAAACCATAAATGTACTCTAAGGCATAGATGCTCTCTACCTTAGTTAGCATGTGCTCGACACCATACATTTGTACCATATGAATCTAAGGGTACTAAGGAGAAGCAACTGTGCCTCCAAGAGGGAAATACACGAACCATAACAATTGGATGTCCGTGAAGTGCCAAATCCTCACAAATCAATCATAAATGGCATCAATACTTAAGCAAGCTATCCCTTTGTACCATAGTAAAGAAAGCTAAATGAAATTGCGCCTTTGATAGAGAAATCTAGATATCAAATGTAATACATTATTTTTCAAAATTCTACTTGATGTAGCATAACAACATTTTAGATAAAAGAACTTATCTTATATTTACCTACTCTCTTCTCACATTAAAGTTGGTAGGCTTTTCTAGATCATAAGTTTAATGGTTTTCGGTTAAGCTCTAATTGCTTAATCATGCTGTAATTCCAACTCTAAACTATTATGTCCTAAAGGGAACCTTATTCATGACAGCCTTGCCATATACTATACCAAAGTTGAGGAGTGGCTACCTTGTCACTTAATAACTTACAATACTGCATATAAGATATGTTCACCATATGGGGGAACAACAAAAAAACAACAACCACAGGGTCTATATAATAATAGAGCATCAATAATAGGGATTTAAATTATAATTTATCTCAAATAAAATAATAGCTTCCTATTTTAGATTAAGTGAGGGTTGTGGACCCCACATTGTAATATCTCCATAAGTGTATCTTAAGAAATAAATGAATATCCATGATATATAAGGTTTATATAGCTAGTTAAGCTGCTTATCACTAGGTTTTATAAATTAATATAGATATAGATATCATCTTCTAAAATATGGAGAATCATACTCTTAGTTGTTCTATCTTCCCATGCAATCCTAAATCCTAAAATACTAACCTGTGGCATGCTACAACTGGGTATGTTCCATAGGTAATCTTGCAATAACAAAATATTGTAGGGGAATTTACTACAACCAACTTTTTGAACCTCTTGTTGCACTTTTAAGCAAGTTATCAAGCATATTAATAAAAATTTATACAATGCAAACAACCACATGAAAAAAAGATATACAATCATTCTAGTTAATTGTACACGATATGGGTTTACATCATTTGTGAGTCAAGGTTAGGGAAATCGTGTGATGACTCTAAAGGCTACTATGACCCACAAGGCCCAGACAATGTAATCAAGGGCTAATATAAAAATAAAAAAACCTTTTCAAAAGAAATTTTAATGAATATATATATATATATATAATGATTCTTTCAAATTATATATATTATTATTATTAAGAGAATTTCCTCTATTGGTGTAAAAAAGAAGAAGAAGAAGATAATAAAGCAGGGTAGTTATTTCATTCTTTTTTTATTATTCATTTGAATCTAATTTTTTAAAATGAAGTATTTCCCATATCCCAAGTTTTTCTCCCTTGTAACTGCCCTTCATCTCATAAATTAACCAACTTATTCTCTATTCGTAGTTTTTAAAATCTACACATTTAATAGTTACCATGTTTACGGTTTCCTCTTATCTCCCTTTTTTCTCTTACTCTCTCTCTCTCTCTCTAAACTCCATATCCTGTTCTTAAACCGATTTTTTTTATGCCATGGGCCATTAATTGATCAAGATAGCCACATGTAGGTGAGGAAGGAATAACGAAGTAACAATAAAGAGGTATTGGCCAGTGGCATCTATCTGATCTCTCAAATGAGAGGTCCTATATTCCTCCCTCCTCTCGTTGTAATGGTAAAAAAAAAAAAAAAAAAAAACAATAGAGGAATATTGAGAGCTTCTAGGTTATGTATTTCTATTTCATTTTTTTTTTCAATTGCCATCAAGGATTGCTCTAGAAATTAACTAACTTTTACCACATATATTTTTCCTAATTTAAATGTGTTTGCTTTACCTTTTTTTTTTTAATTTTCGTTAATAATTTATTAATTATTACTTTAACTTACCTTTTAATTCAATTTGCACAGTTTAGATTAGCTATGCTTGCCAAACTTATCTTTCATATTTATTTTTATAATGCATTTATAAGGACTTCCGATAGTAGATCTCAAATTGAATTTTTCATTTAGATGCAACATATACAGATTTGCTATGCAAGTGATAATATGTAAAGATTTTCTAGGTATTTGGCATTTTTTTTAACATTTTTTTTTTGCAACAGTAGTGAAATATAAAATTTTATATATTGAAGAAATTAGTTTGTCTTATCATCATTATTATTTTTTTATCTAAATATTAAACTTGATTTTGATGATTTGCAAGTGTAATTTGATGTTTAGTAGATAAGGCAAATTCTTCTAGGCTTCCTAAAAATAAAAGACAAGGAATAAGTTATTAGAGCATTGTATTTTATTAGCAACTTTGGTATTTTGTTTTCTTCTTTCTTTTTTTCTTCTCTTGATTTTTCAAAAGCAATTTCATAGACTTTTTTTTCCTCAAATATTGCTTTTACACATGCCATAAGTTAAATATAGATGTGCTTTTAATTTCTCTTTTTAAAAAAAAAAATTTGTAGATTGAATGGTAAAATGGTGGAAGATAAATGTATGCCAACAACAAAGCTTTTGAATTGTTCAAGATACTTGTGGTTGATGCAGAAGGAATGTACAAAGATAAGCTGTTATGATGCCACTACTATAAAGAAACTTAGTTTATTTGAAAGTTTAATTTATTGTTTATCATGTAATCTTAATAATCATTCATTGTTACTATTAATTATAATCTATTGTGTTATGGATATGGAAAAAGTGTATGTACATTAATTGCTTTCATAATTATTTTGTGAATAAAAAGACATTTATTATTTATTTTGTTTTAGTATTTTATATTTTTCCCTCTTACAATTCTATTTTTACAATTTCGTATAACTAAGTTTTGAAAACTTTTACACTCATTTAATGCATTATAATTGTTAAAATTTTATTTTAGCACATGTATCGCGGATGCGCTTCTACTAGTACATATTAAAAAGCTCGATATTGTTACTCTAAGAATAAGCCCATAGTAGTGTCCCTGGTATGACGACTAAATTACCTTTATTTCTCTTTGTGGTTAATGTCACGAACGTCACCTAAATTTTACAAAATATGTAATTTGATACTCGAGCTTTGAAATTGATCAATATAGTACATGAAAAATTATATAATTGATCAATTTAGCACTAAAAAACTTTTCATATAGGCCAACAATACCTCTATCAAGATCTTTCAAGTATGAAATTAACCTATTTCAAAGTTTTGTAGGTATTATATTAACTAATTTTAAAATTCAAGTATTAAATTGACCAATTTAAAAGTTCAGGTACCTAATTGTATAGTTTATTAAAGTTGAAATACTATTTGTGGCATTATACCTTTATTTTTATCTTGAAAACTTTGCCTTTTTTTTTTCTCATTCTGACAAATTTTTCATTCTTTTGAGTTAACTGTGTGAGTCATCTAGTAATGTAGGAGAAATCTTTCATAAACTTTCAGTAATGCCCTACAAAACCAAGTATACTTCTTACTTTAGTATCTGTCTCAGGCAGTTTCCAATCATGCTTTAATCTACTCTGGATTTACTGATATTTCTTCTCTAGATATTACATGACCAGGAAAAGATATTTCACTCAACTAGAAATTGCGTTTAGGTAACTTATCATATAGCTTATGCACTTTTACAATTTGTAAAGCCATTTTCAAATGTTCTTCATGTTTTCCCGATTAGTTGAGTTAATAAAGATATCGCTAATAAACACTATAATACACTTGTTCAACAGTGGTTTGTATACTCTATTCACCAAATCTATAAATGTTGTCAAAGCATCGTCAATCCAAACGGCCATGAATTCACAATGTCCATATTTGGTCTTGAATGTTATCTTAGGTGCATCTTTAGACCCAATCCTTAACTGATAGTACCCAGATCTTAAATCAATACAAGAAAAGACACTACCTCTTAGCAATTGATCAAATAGATTATTCATTTGAGGTAGTGGGTACTTGTTTTTTATAATCGCTTTGGTCAGCTTTCTGTAATCGATATATAATCTCATAGAGCCATCCTTTTTCTTCATAAATAATACTGAAGCTTCCCACGGGCAAACGCTTGGTCTAATAAAACCTTGATCCAACAACTCTTATATTAACTCTTGATTGATGCTATCCTGTTCATTTCCAATATTTTAAGGCTTTGGTACGATGTATAAAAAGGTGACATAACCCCATGCTCATCGGAGAATTATATGTCCATAGAATGCTAAGTCTTTACAAATTATGATGGCGTAAATTCCTATTGTATATGATTAATTCGAATGATTCTATATGTTTGCTTCATGTGGTTGTTTGCATTGCTTATATTCCATTTTGCTTAATAACTTGCTTGAAAGTGTAATAGGAGGACCAATTTCACTCAACTACCTATAGTTGACTCACCCACAATATTTTATTATTATAGGATTATTGATAGGACACAGTTGTTTGTGGGATGCCACAGTTAGTGCTATAGGTTTTGGGATCGTGTGGGAAGATGAAGCAACTAAGAGTAGAATCCTCCATAGTTTGAAAGACACTATCCATATCCATGTTTATTTATTAAATCAAGTAATAAGTAACTTAAATAGCTATATAGATCTCATATATCATCTGATACTCTTATATTTCTAGAGATAATACTATGGAATTATTTCAGTGTGGGGGCCCAATGCCCCTATTTTATGTCAAGTAGGAAGCTAATATTTTATTTGAGATAAATTATAATTTAAAATCCTTATTACCACTGCTCTATTATTATATGAACCCTATGATTGCCATTCTCCAGTGATGCCCTAAATAGTGAGCATGCCTTGTACCTAGGATTGTAAGCTGTTGAGTGATAAGGGAGCTACTCCTTAGCTTTAATATGGTGTACAATAAGGTTGTCAAGAATAGGATGCTCTCTAGGGCATGATAGCTTAGAGTTTTTATTAGAGCATGGTTAAAAAATTAGAGTTTAACCTAAACCCTTAAACTTAAGATCTAGAAAGGCCTACAAATTTAAAGCGAGAAGAGAGTGTGTGGATCTGGGATAAGCTCTTTTATGTAAAATATTATTATGCTACATCATGGGGGAGAGCTTACTTGAGTATTGACTCCATTTACAATTGATTTGTGAGGATTTGACACTGTAGACATCCAATTGATGATACATGTTTCTCCCTTGGAGGCATGGGTTGTATACTTCTTCCTAGTATCTGTGGATTCATATGGTACAAATGTATGGTATTGGGTATACGCTGAATAATGTAGAGAGCATTTATGCCTTGGAGTATATATAGGTGGTTATAAATGTGATTTTTTTTTTTTTTTGTGTCCGAAAGGTCACAACTACCTTCCCATAAGTTTAGTATGAGGACCTACTTTGGATTCAGATGTGTATATGCTACAGATGATCTCTATGGCCGTACTCAATTTCTTTCATTTGAGATTCAAGGTAGGTTATTCTTTTATGCACTTGAAAATATGGTAGTGCATCCATTACAGGAGCTAGATTTTGGGCGAGATGAACCTAACCTGGTGTAGGGTGCATAGTTAAGGGTTTAACAAGAGGTTGCTCATTTTTTAGATGACTTATCTATACCACCTTAGGATGGGGTGGCCACAACTACAAAGACTATAGTAGTCTCACAAGAAGGATTAACAACCCTTGAGGTCATTGTGATTAGTTCTAACAATAGTGAACACGATTATACAACATCACTAGATACTATTATGTCATTGGAGGACATGCAAGGCTTGGATGCCCTTTCTTTTATAGTATAATTTGAGCTTGGTTCCTATGCCAACTGAGGACATGTTATGACCTGTTGATCATGAGATCTTAGATGTGATTACTTGATTTGATTTTGCATAAGGACCAACACTGCCTTTTGATATTGATATGAGTCTTGAGATCCCTAAGATGATTGAGATTGTTTAGAGTTTTATGGGATGATAACTGATATGGATATGATGGTATGAACATTGATGAGGAGTATATAGCCTCCAGTGCTGCCTCATCAAATACTCTTGCCAATCCCTTAGTGCTAATAGCAGTATAGACGGTATTTAAGTATTGGTGATCATTGATGAATCTCTTTTTGGGTATGATGAAATCATAAATGAATATCTTATCCTTTATGGCTACTTTTGGATGCTGGACATTTATTGATTTTTGATGTGCCGACTTGTACATGGATTGATTAATGTATATTTTTTAGTACATATGACTAGTTGTGACATCTCTCTTTTGTATTTCTTTTTAAGTGAAGAGATAATTATAGTGAGGATTGATGTAATTTGACATTTCAGCACATGTTTTGACTTGATGTATTCAAATTAATATCAAGGATCACCGCAAAATATGTGATCGCCTTTACGATGTATGCATATGCATATGATCGTTAGTGGAAATTTATGTATTTATATTTTGTGTGTTTTGAGCTATTGATGATGATTGATAAAGACTTATTACAAAGGACTTGTCATGGCCATATGCAAAGATTTTATACATTCCTTATCACTAAGATCTTTTGCTTCTTATGGGGGTTATTTTAATTATGAGGGATCCTTGACACCACTTAGGGGCCAAAGGTATTATTGAATGAGTGACGTCAAGGTTATCAACCAAGAATTGTCTAATTTGAGGCATGCATATGCTCGAAATGATTAAGGGTATTTTAGCTTATTTAAAATGATATGAAGTATTATAAGAAATCAATTATTCTATCCTACTCAAATTCATAGTCGAATAATGCTTACTTATTATCTGCTCCACATCAGTAGTCATTTCTTTCTTTAATAATGTTATGATAGATAAAATCGACATAATATCACCTAAACTAGTTGTTAAGGTTTGAAGCTCAAATTAATTAAGTGTCATTTGGTTTGTTTAAAAGTGAAGAGTGATAACTAATTAACCCACACAAAGCTAACATATTCTTTTTTGTTATGCCTTATATAATGTATTCATTTCTTAATTCATCTTTGTGCTTGACTCCATAGTGGAGTAGTGCCCATTAGTTTAAGGTTTTAAATTGATAGAGTGGAATATATATGGAGAAATAATTATTAGTTCATTGTTCACGTATATTCCATAGTCTGAGTTGAATTAGGGCTTGTGATGGGATTTCATTATTCAACAAAGATTTAATAAATCTCCCAAACTATCAACCTAATCTAATTTACACTTTTATAAAATAAGATTTATGATTAAACCAAGACTTGCAAAAAAAATTAGCTTTAAAATTTAATGATCATAAAAATAAAATAAGGAAGAAGCTAAACCAATATAAAAAAGAACACGAAGTCGTGAGCTAATATGAAAATATAACACATCAAAATCTTGACAAGCTTATTGATATAAATCCTTAATCAGTAATTTACTTGATGGCATAATATAACATTAGTAAATAGTGAACTCTGTTGGATTGATTGGCTTGATTATACGTTGTCATGGTCTGGTTTAGTTTAGGAACCAAATCGGACTTGCCGAGTGTTTGGTTCCAAAACGGAGGAATCGGAATTGGAACTGTTGACTGGTTCAATTCCCATGGTTTAGTTTTAGTTCCTTAGGAACCAAGAACATGACATTTAAAATATATATATATATATATATACATAATTAAAAAAAATATAAAACAAACTTTTGCTAAAAATAAAATTGGACTTAACAATAATTATTTTTAGCCTATTAGTAAAAAGAAATTTTAGAATTGTACATTTATTTATATACATACACTTTCATTTTTAGTTGTAATGTTAGCAATGTGAGATTGTAAAATATTCTAAACACAAATAAGTCTCACAAACACAAAAATAAATCTCACATTGTTAAAAAAGAAGAGCTTACTTTGGTATATAGAAACTCGACAAATATGATTTAAGTATATTTATTACTTATGTTGTTAATAATAACACATTAAATATCATAAAAATGAAATAAATTTTCACTATTCAAGTAAAAATAATTTAAATATTTGTTTCTTATTTACTATCATATTTCTCTAATCTTCTTTTTTTTTTTTTTCCTTTTTTTTTCATTATTTGTGGCATAGAACAACTGGTTCAAATGATACCCTAACCAACCCTTGAAGTGGCGTTTCCCAAGTTGTCGTGCTAGGCGGTTTAGGGCGTTGAACCGGCCAAACCTACTAAAACTAGTGGGGTCTTTGGCCAGTTAGACCCGCCTTTCCTGATCCAGTTCTAATTTAGAAACCGTTGGTGGCAGGTTGAGTCAGTTTCGATTTAGAATTGACACATGATGATGTTTAGTCATGATTACACATAATCGAAATAACTATTTTTTTGAAATAAGGTTTTTAGCTATTACATAGACTAACCATAATCATGGCTCAGGTACGAATATTATATCTTACATATCTTATACATATTATTTCTACCATATACAAATAAAATATCATTATAACAATTCAACCCAAGACACATATAATACTCTTTGGAGTTCATTTCTCTGTACGTTAAGCATTCGTTTATAGAATGGAACCTCTCTTCCCTTTCTTGTGATAATTGAACCTTCACATCAAGTTTGTCGAATCTTTCCTTTTGTTTCACTTGTGCTGTCTCCAATTGATATTCTAACTCCTCAGTTTGTTTTGAAACCTTTTTTAAATACTCCAGTCTATAATCACATGTTGGATGATCCATCCATTTAAAGAAGTTGCAGCTCTTTCCCATCTATGTGTTACAATAATAAATGGGTTTAAACAACATTAAATTTGAAATCCATTAAAAAATATGAATAGATCCTCACCTGGTAGTTAAGACGTTTGCAAAATCGAAATTGAAAGGTTCCAATTTCCAAGATGATAAAACTACAGACTACTCCTCACATAAACATTCTATATTTTTATCTTATGAATTGGAAGAATTGATTGACTCTGAGCCACTAGATTATTATCTACTGAAAGTAAATATAAAAATTATCAAAGTAAATAAACATGCTGTCCACGAAAACTCAAACACAATAAAACCAGTATTGCAATAATAAAAAGGGGGATCCAATTTAATACTTAAACTTTGATAAAAGGATTAATTAGGTATTCTGACTTTAAAAGTCCAACTTCATAACTAGTTGAACTTTTCGTGCACCTAAACATTATCCTACTCAATCGTTGTTTGACATGTATCTATTACTTAAATAGATAATGAATGAGTGAGCTACTATTTAGGTACAAAAAGTTCAATTGGGTATGAAATTGAACTTATTGTGAAAGTTTATGTACCAAATTGGCATTACCCTTAAAAAATAAAAAGAGCGACATTGACAAATAATATTTCGACAAGATGATTTATATTTATATATATGATATGATATTAGAAACCATCATTTTTGCATCCTTTATTCTTGTTTTGAACCTCAAAAACATATACATATACGCTTGAAAGATATTCTAGACTTCATGTATGTTATGTGCTAGCAAAAATTTTCAAGAGGAAGCATTGCTAACATATATAAAACAAACTAATCATTCTATACAACCATGGTCAGAGTTCATATGTTGGTCCCAAATGTATAACTAAAAGAGGAATGAGTGGTGGGAGTGTAGAAGTAGAGGGGTAAATTTTTCTTTAATTACTTGATGAATATGGCTTGGTAAACTAATTCCAAAATCAAAATACATAATGATATGCATGAAATAAATTGAGAGAGTGAAAAGAAAGATTGCAATGGCGTTATATAGTGGTTATGCCATGTAAATCAAATCATTTTGTTAGCTTTAAGCTACGACCATGTATTCCATAAGGATATATTTCATTATATCTAATAATTCAAAGGTACAAAGAGGATAATGACCAAATTCGCACTTAGTTTTTATTTGCTAAGCCTATCTAGCCTATTAAAGCTATTTATTATTCTACAGAGCCTATTTGCAACTTTCACGATCTTACAAAAGTATAAGATGAATTTGAGGAATAAAAGATACATGAGTTCCTTTATACCATCGCATAATGTAAGTAAAATGTAAATTGTTAGATTGAATAAGTTAAATATAAGCTATTATGATCTTCCTTGCTTATCATGTGATGTTGTTATAGTTGTTTTTTGTGTGTCTTTGAATTTTCAAACATAAACTCTAGAAATACTTGTCATCCAATGGATCTAAAATTTATAGGATTTTGGTTGCAGACATTGAGAGAAGAAAAATATGCAACTTCCATATTTGTGTAGATATTATCCAAGCTTCCACATTAATAACTATTTTGAAATTTGAACTTGCACTATTATGAAATATCTCCTTTATATACGCTTGTTAAATTCTCTAAAAAATTTGTGCTTTTATCTTTAATAATTCAATATTAATATGATTGTTGTAGAGCTTCATTCACATCCCCAAAAGGTAGGAAAGTATCTTGCCTTATTTTTTATATCATATTTTTGAAATTTTCATTGGCCAAGTGTAATATCAAAGATGCTTCCTTATTTATGAAAATCCTCTAGTTTTTATGGTTGATGAAATAACATGTAAACTCAAATTACCTTCTGGCTTTAAGAATGCACTTATGACTCGATAGATTTTAACTTTTCTTTACAATTGAATTCGATTTAAACTTAGATTTCCATCTTTTTTTTTTTAAATTTTATTTTATATCCTCAAGTGTAATACTTAATTGGATCCAAACTGATATAACTTGAAAACCATTTTTTTTAATTATTATATCTAACAAAAAATAGCAATTTCTTTACAATGTTTTTTTTACTAAAAATATTCCTTATATTAGATGTGATTTAGTAATTTCAATCTAAGGGTCAATTTATTTTATCTAAACAAATTCTGGTCATTTTGCCAACACACACACACACACACATATTATTTTCAAATAAATGTTATTAAGAAACTAATACCGATGAAAAAAATATTGTTTTACTCATAAACTGACAAATAGATATGATATAAATATGATACAAATAAGTTACAGATGCAAATATGATATAAATAAAAATTTAACAGTCCAAATAGATCCTTTTTTTTTTTTACAATTTTTCTTTTTTTTTCTTTTGGTTTTTATAATTTTAGTTAATTTATGTATATTTAATTATATTGCATATTTATATTTATTATTTGAAAACCAGATGCTACCACAAGAAATTGTGGGTGGAATGCTTAATATTGATAGTAGAAAAAAGTCTTAATTTATAAATTTTCTTAAATGTTAAGGATTTAAATTAGAAAAAAGAAATTAAAAGTTAAAAACTCAAATAAAAAAATTGTTTAACATTAATAACTAGAAGTGTACTTCCCCAACCTACCACCTCCCCTCTCTATATATTGACTTGAGAGTAATTCAAAAATTCATTAAAGCGCATTCATGAAAGATCTAAGTGACTATTTGATGAAAAATGAGTCATGAATTTTAGAGTCGATTGAATTTGACTTTTTATCATGTGCACGCAAGTGAAATATCGAGTTCTTTGGTTCCTTCTCTCACATTTTTTCAATCACATCATTACATGTGTCATCAATTTAAAACTTCTCTAATATTGATTGGTAAGCCTACAACACATGATTGACCAACTAACCTCAAACCCCCATATAATGCATTTTCAAATGTAGTTGTATTGAACTAAGAATGGAATGAAAATCTAATCCTTTATGTGGTAATGGCCACAAATTCTCGCATTTCCAATGCTATGATTTATTTGGTTTGAGAATGTTTCCAATGGAATGTAACTTATAGAATTGTATTCATATATTATAAGAAAATTGGAATTTAGAGATAAATTTTCTATATCTAAATGTAAATTTCCGTTTAAAAAATTATCATCGCTGATTCGATTTATAGAAATATAATTTCTCTTACCAATATTCCGTCGCTTTCTATCTCAAAAAGTCACTTTTCTTTAGTGATGTTAAAAAAAAAAAAAAAAACTAAACTCTTGGTCATTTTAGATATACAAATAAAATATTATGTTATATTATATATGATTAATTACAAAAACATGATCTGTGTTTTGATCGATTTGCAAATATATGACCTCTGTTATTTTTTTAATAATTAAGTGACCCGAGTTTCATTTAAAAGTGTTAATATTATTTAATAATTTTAGAATAACACATGTCAATATTTTATTTATCATAAAAATTAATTATATATATTTTAATTTTCTAATTTTCAAAAAATAAATTTTAATATATTATCTATTTAATTTTATTTATTATTATTTTTATTACATTAATTTTTTTATACCAATAAGACTCTAACATATCCCCTCTAATAGTAATTAATAGTATTAATACTTTTGTATAAAACTCGGATCACCTAATTGTCAAAAAAAAAAAAAATAACACAGGTCGTGTGTTTGCAAATTGGTGAAAACATAGGTCATATTTTTGTAATTAACCCTATTATATATCTCATAACGTTTAATGCAATAGTCATATATATCTAAGTTTATATTTGAGTATGGATATGTGTATATGATTTGTTTTATATTATGCAATGTGGCATATGCATTATGTGGAGAGCATCAAAATGTTTATATTAATTACGGGAAGGGTTTTAGTGAATAATACATACCACATGTAATATATTTGTAGTAAGTAAGTATCGATTATTTTTTAATATGTAATCATATTCATATTTAATGGATGATAATTTTTATAGAATCTATTTACTATCTTTTTACGTGGACAGTATTATCTATTGAATATTTTTCCATTCATTACATATATCAAAATTGATACACTTCACATGTCTATACAATTTTATGTGTAAAATAAAATTAATGATTATACACCTGCATAATCTTATTAATTTAGTTTTACTCAGCATGCAATGTACAAAACGATCATGTTATAAGCTGTGATAAAAAAGGTTGTCCCATCGTATAGATTATATGATCAGGACAGGCCCGGAGGGCCATTTAAGCCCTGGTCCCCCCCAGCTCAAAATATTTTTCGTTGAAGCTTCTGGGTTCTAGCTTCCTAAATGTTAAGAGACTAAAATAATTAAGCAAGTCCAAGGGCCGTTGAAATGTTACATTTGACGTCCATTTTTTAAATTTTAAACTCCAAGAATGTGCATTGGCCAGGTATGTACGGCAATTAGATTATTTTATTTTATTCCCCATTAGGACGTTACATATTCTAACAGTGACTGTGCAAGTTTGACCAAGACCAAACATTTATGAACTTTCTGTTTTATTATGACAGTGATAATGACTTGGATTAATCTTATGCTATTATATTTATACTAGCTTTTTGTTTTATAATTGATGCATATTTTTGGCAACTTCCCATTAATATATTTACCATATTGAATAATATAAAAATATATGTCAAAGATTTTAATGATAATCTCGAAAGATATAAACTTTTTTTATTGATAACTTCCCATTAAAATTGGAATTCAATATCATTAGTCTTGTAATAAATAATTTTAATGATCTTCCTTTAGCCTTGCAACCAAAATCTCAATATATACTGAATTCAATATTATTAGTCTCAATAACAAAGACTTTACTCGAAAAAAATGAGACAAACGGGGTGGAATGATCTTATTGGAGAGATTATAACATCTTGTGAGAAGTGTGATATAATTGTTCGTAAATTGGAATTCTCAATTTACTTATTGTGGGAGTTGTCAGCACCAATGTGACAATTTATCACTAGAAGAATATTATTGAATTAATATGTTTTATGTTACTATTGACATCCAATGACAAAAGATTAATCGCAGATTTAATGACAATATGGTGGATCTTCTTTCTCTTAGTTCATATTTTGACCTCAGTAACAATTTTAAGAAGTTAAGTGTTGATCAAATATGCGTGTTGGCTGGGAATTCTTATCCGCCATCTTAAAATGCAAGTGCAACATTATGAAGATGATATTACTCATAATCCAGAATTTAAGAGCTTATCTGCTATATTTGATTTATGTCTCAGATTAATGGAAACTAAAAAAGTGTTCATCTATCCTCTTATTGATCATTTGATTGGGTTAATTCTAGCTCTTCCAGTTTCAAAGGCAACAACAAAACACTTCTTTTCTATCATAAATATCGTGAAAATATAGATTACGAAATAAGATGGTTGACGAATTTCTCGCTGATTTTCTTTTTGACTTACATAAAAACAAGTATTGCTAAAAAGAATGATATTGATTCTATCATAGATGAATTTTATGACAAAAAAGAGTGACAAGTTAGACTTTGATGATGTCTTTTTATTCAACAATCTTATATGTAATTTTTTTTCATTCTTCATATAATTGTATGGAAGTAGTTTTGATTATGTTAATTACCACCCCCAATTTTAAATCCTCCTTCCATCCCTAATTATGATATATTTATATTGCATCATCAAGATGTTTTAATATTATAAAAGTGATTTGAACAAATAGAATAAGGCACCAAATTACCTTTTGCGTTGTAATAATATAAATAAATATATAATGTCTTAGAAGATTGATATTAAGCAAGAAATAGTCAATAACAAAACTTATAAGTGTGTGATAGTTTCTTATTCTTTTAGTAATGATTTCTATTTTTAATAATGAATTAGAGATTATTTTTATATTAGAAGTTAAAAGGATTTAAAATCACATTTTAAAGGTAAAAAAATAAAAAGGCTGACTTATTTAAATTTAAATGGTGGAAGTTTCGAATTATTCACCATGTCATGTATGACCCATATATATCAAACTGGCGTAATGTGACTTATTATTTACACAAGTTAGAGAAAAATTGGCACTGAATAAAGAAAGTAAGAGAAACGATGTGACTTTATAACCTATAGCGTGGATAGGTTGAAACCGAAAAAATATTTGTTGTTTTAACATTCTGTTTCAGCAAATAAATACTTGATATGTATTAAATAAATTTTAAAAACAAAATAAATAATTATTATTATTTTATATATACATGTAACGTTATTATTGTTTGAAACAGGATTAGAACGCGATTGCTGCACGGCACAACTTTTTCCGTTAGTTGAAACCAGAGCAAGTGGCGGGCATGCCGGGAAAATGACAAGCACTTTGCATGGCGAACCCACTTGTGGAATCCACGCCATCATCTAATCTCAACAAATTCATCATAAATCACTCACCACTTACTACATTAGTCTAATATTGCATGTAAACGGAAACAAAACTGAGACAAGAGGAGATGTACTTGCACAAATTAAAGAAAAAAAAATTCGATGTGTATTACACGGATGAAATATACTTTACGTAGATATGTAGATGGTAATTATTTTAAAAAGTATCTACTACATTATTTATATGCCAACATCTGGTTTATAGTTCCCACTATGCGTACATCCACAAATTAGAGTTACAAAATTTTTAATGAAACGTGACCGACCATGCATGATTCATATGTAATATTCAAACTATTGCAATAGAACATGCGAAAGTTTTTTAAAAGGCCTTGGGAATCATCAGAACTAGTTACTCCATACTGTTGTCTTAGTTGATATTTGAACATTGAAGATTATAGCTATTGATGTATTATCGATCTCTTTAAAACTACGACTTAAAGTCACAAATCGTAGGGGTATGATGTTGGTCATGTGCATCTCATATAAAGTTGCCCTTAAATAACTTTGTAGAAGACTTGATCATATGATATGTAGAGGGATGACATAAAAAGCAGTGTGGAAGGAGGAACTTGCAATTGTTATTAGTGATAGCTTAAATGAATATTCAATCTTTCAAACTAGGATTATGATCGTACAACATTCTTTTAAAAGTCTAAAACGCTACAAATGAAGAGGAGAGAACATCTTTATAGATTTTAAAACTTGTTATGACTATCGAATGATTCTGAGTTTGACAGATTAGATAAGCTTCTCAAGACATCTATTAGATTCTTTTGGTGATTAATAGACCAGATACACCCATACTTTAATGTCATTATTTCCTCTTATAAATGAATCCTTATTTAAGCTTCTCATAGCCTGTAAGTATAGATCATTCTTCTACTCATGCAGGCAAATTAAGAAAGGTCACGATGGATTGTTGACTATCCTTATTCAAGCTCATTAAAGCACATCTCTCCAACACATTGACACCTTAGACCTTATTATTAACCCATGAAATTAGTTTATAAATTCTAAAATTGATTGGTGTATTTTAATTTTCCTTTTTAGTAAAAGAATCAAGGAGTTTTTATTCAAATTCAATTTTAGAAAATCACAACATATTGCACTTATAGCTTATTTTAAAGACATGGTGTATCAATCTTTAGCCTAATTTATGAGCAAAAAATAATTCTTTTTCATTAATTCTTTCTCTTTGAGTAACAGATTATCAATATTATGCAACATTTATTAATATGCCTACCTGATCTCATTACCATTCTATTAAGAGTAAGAGTTATACATCCGCAATCACATAATAGAAATTTTATACCCTAAAATGTCATGTTTTGCTATCATCGTCATTATCACTTTAACAAGGTCAGAAACTTTTATTGCATGTAGCATAGTGTTTTCTTTCACTTGTAATTTCTTATTTCATTATGTAAATTGTTTGTACCATACTAGTATAAATATCATTATATTATGTTGTCTTCCGTTTTTCTTAATCTTTCCATTAACTATTTTCCGTTTTCTTTTATTATCTATAGCATATGGCCCCTCTACATTTTAATCCTATGTACATCCCTATACCATTATATAAATAAAGTTCATTAATAGATTCCAAACATTGTACATCCATTGCAAGTAAAATTTTATAGTATTTTTAAATTTAATATATGAGAAATATATATGTGCCCAAATTTTTGTCTCTAGAACTTTAAAATTCATCAAGATGAAAAGAGTTAGGGTTTGTTTGGATTGTCTAATTTTCCTCTATCTTATTTGTATTTAATTTTCGTTTGTATTTTATCGAGATGCTGTGGGCTAAAGGAGCTCGAAGATCTAGGCACTTAGCGGAATCAAAGCAAGTTCACAAATTGACCGAAAGCTTGAGTCGTTCGATATACACTTGTGATAAATTCGATTGCATCAATTTGCTCAATTTTTTGATAGAGTAGTCCATGCTAATCTTATTTCTTTAATTATTAAACTTCACGTGGGCAGTGTCTGCCATTCACGTCGAAATCCGTAAGTCATGTGTGAACACCTTCAAATGTAATCAAAACATACGTTTTTTTCTCCCTAGAAAATGTACACATTCCTTTGAAACTAATACAACTATACATTTCCCATCATAGGTTCATGTCCTCTAGTTTGAAAAAAGCAACATTTGTTTCCAAGAAATAATGTATACATCACAAGGATATCCAGGTCCCATGAACATCAATAGTTCTCCATGTCCACCGGCATTCATCACCTCCGGCCACGGTGTCACTGCACGGTGGTCAACGGGCCTTTGCCATTGTTGCGATGATCCAGCTAACAGTTTGATCACTTGCTTCTGTCCGTGCGTCACATTTGGACAATTGCTGAGATAGTGAATAAGGGAGCTACATGTAAGCTCTATTAATATCTATTTTAACTATCAATTTCATTTTTTTCCTTAGGAAATGGTGTGTGAATAAAAAATGTGTTCCATACCATTTATCAGATATGAATAGACCCTTAAAACTCGCTAGATATGTAATTGCTTCTTTATAACATTTTAAAAACATGTACATACTTGTCTAGCCATTACTAAAATTTATGAGGTTTACTAACAATTAATTATATATTTATTTATATTTATATTTGGTGTAGCATGCGAAGCAAGTGCATGTGTTTATGGGATGCTATGCCTGGTGGGATTGCCATGCTTCTATTCATGCTTTTATAGGTCAAAATTGAGAGGACAATACGACTTGGAGGAGGCACCTTCTGCAGATTGCTTGGTTCATTGCTGTTGTGAAACTTGTGCGCTTTGTCAGGAATACAGAGAACTCAGAAACCGTGGCTTTGATATGAGCATAGGTACGGTACCAGTATCTATCGTCTTCTCCCTCTCCAGTTTCCATTTGAATTTTGTTGCTTAAATTAAGGTGTGTCATGTCTGTCGTGACTAATGCATCTTATACAACTAACAATTTTTCCGTTTTATTATTAATATTTTTCTCCCTTAGTCGAAAATTTTTGTTTGTTTGACACACAAAGAAGTAAAACGAAATAAGACTAACATAAATTGCGAATGGAGATAGATGTTGACGGGTCTGTTTGGATGATTTGTTTTTATTGGTATTTGTATCAGTATCTATGTTATATCTGTTTCATATCGGTATTTGATTTATTTAATGATTTGTGAGTAAAAATATTTATTTTTTATTTGTATCTATCTTTGATAAATAATCTGTTTAAAAATGATAAAAAAATAAATCAAAATGACAGAAAAATGAGTACCAAACAGACCTAAAAATTCATAATGTGTTGCGTTAGCGAGAGAAATGCTATATATGCTTAACTAAGTGAATTTACTTTATGAAATTTGTTTTCTATTGATCTTTCCATATATGTTTCACAAATTAACTTCAAGTTTGAAACCTTAGAGTTTCTTATTTGGACCATCATGTTGTTTAGTTTCTTAGAGAACTTTATTATGAGTTCAAAGAATTTTTGTACATTTTTGTATACAAGTTTTGTAAATTTTCATATACATAACTCCATGATAAATGATAAAATTTGTAAAATGGGAAAGAAGTTTACTAAAAAAGCCTTCAGCTTATGTATCTTATTCTATGTTCATAAAAAGCTATACTATTTCATCATTATCTATAAAGTTGCTAAAATAATAAATAACAATTTAAAATGGTTTATTTATGATTTTCTCATGAATGCCCCAATCTTAGAACATCATATTTACGATAAATGTAATAAATATTTTCATATACATAGATATTTACTTTTATTTTAATATGATTAGTTTTTCTTTTATATCAACTAAACACTACAATAAATATGCATAAAAAAGAAAAAGAATCATCGATATTAATTTGTCATGTGACTAAATGAGTGATGGATAAGTATCAATATAATTATTGTATCTAATAACTCTAGCATACATATCACTCCAGTTTATAAATATGATTTCATAATTAGAGCTTATATTTTCTCACTTGAAGGTTGGGAAGCAAACATGGACAGACAAAGCAGAGGTATAACAACAGCTCCTTCCATTAACACGGGTGGAATGAAGCGATAAGAACATGTGGTACAACTCAAGGCATGACCGTTGGACATAACCCTTCTTCATAGATTAATAGTAGTAGATTTTCATAAAAACAAGTTGATTAAGTGTTGGACTTGGTACTTGTAAAATTCCTTAAAGAGCACATATATATATATATATCCTTTTTCGTGTAGGAACTATCCCCGATCATGAAGATATCCTAAAAAAAAAAAAAGAAAAGAAAAGAAAAGAAAGAGTCCCATCGTGTACTTGTAAAATTCCTTCTTAAACATTTTGAATTACCATTTTTAATTTTTTAGATCACATATAATTCATGGAATATCTTTATATTCACTTTATTCTCAAAAAAGGATAGTACTTCTCCTTTTAAATTTGGCAATCTAGTGTATGAAGTTTTATTTTTTTATAGTTTACTGTTTTTTGTTTTGAAATAATATTCAATTTAATGTCTTTACCCTTTGATATTTAGTATTCTTACTTTGAAAGTATATTTAATTTAGTGCCTTTAAAATCTTAAGCTGAATTTCATTTGAAAAAAGAAGCATTAGATTGCGAAAAGTAAAAATTTGTATACCAAATTGCCAAAATCTTGAAAAATGAGGTACCTGCATTGCTTAACCCCCCAAAAAAAAAAAAAAAATTGCAAGTTCTAAGATTTGACAACCCCTAAATAATGAGATTTGAAAACTAAAGATCTTACCATCTACTAAATTTTTTTAAGTTTCCATAGAATCACGCCTTTGTCCAACAAATTCTAAAACATTAAACATCGCCCTCAAATGGCAAAATTTCCTCATGCCAGGTTCCTTAAACAGGATGTATTATTCATTTACAAAAAAAGAGAGATTAAATTAAATGGTACAACTTCAAAACACGATATCAATAGCGTTTGGCACAGCACAGCCAGTAGCATAAATATAACACAAATGATGGGACCTGATAAAATCACAATATATCAGGTTTTAATCAAGAGGACAAGACAAAATCATAAGCATAACATGACTTGCACAATAATAATAACCATCACGCATGAGTAAGCATCACCAGCTAGTTTGGTCGATTTTCATGTGCAAACGTTTTTGTGCATACTGCACCAACCTCTCGACTTCCTTGGCACTGTCTATGCGCCCATTTTGATCAAAATCAGCCTCCTTCATCCCCTGGCGAGCCTTCCACCACCCGAACCAAACCCCCAAACTTCGCAACGCTTCTTGTAGCTCTTCTTGGCTAATCCTTCCATCGTGATCGGCATCGAATCGGTTAATCCATTTCTTGAATTCGTCGATCGTCATCTCTCGATCGGGATAGATCTGGATGCAACACATGATGGCCATGTCCTTCTAGATAGGTTTGTAATATCTCTAGTAAAATTGGAAACTAAGTTGGATAGTTATACAGGTATAATTCAAGCTTAGCTAAAATATGGTTCGATGAGCTTTGCAACTCGTTATTCGATCAATGTAGATATTATAGGTGGAGGAGGAATATAAATAACAACTTTTATATTCATATGGCGTAACACTTCGTCTATATAATTACTACTTTT
Organism: Combretum micranthum; assembly: GCA_024138025.1. NCBI lineage: Eukaryota > Viridiplantae > Streptophyta > Magnoliopsida > Myrtales > Combretaceae > Combretum > Combretum micranthum. The sequence continues at coordinate 73,938 of JAMXBD010001256.1, forward strand.
TCTTTTCTTTAATTTTCTTAAAGTTGTGTTCCAACTTTATTCGTTCAACTAAGGTGTCACAAACGTGCGAATATTAGGCAAATACACACGCTTTAGTCTTAGGATGAGTATTTGCTGTCCCGATTTTGCTATTTCAGCCGATCGTGATTAAACATATGACAGTTTCAATTAGTAATATTTTTGTTAAGATATATAATTTGCTTACATCTCATATTATAATTTATTAGAACATAATTGAAATATCAATTTTAAGATAACAAACATTTATTCTCGTTATTCTATCATGTCTTGTCATGATCTTTTTTTCCCCCAAAGGATTCCCATTTTATCATAGGCAAATAATTGTAGGTTCCACATTTTCTAGATTCTACGAACGATAGTACACTATCTAAATACACTCCACATGCGTATTGTTAGAAAAGCTCCTTGCAGACATGGATACTTATTCTATTTGGACATTAAAAGAGGTATATTACAAGTGGAAAGAAGCACCGTACCGGGAATATTTTTGGAGCTCCAACCAACTTTGAATCAAATTCCTTGGGCCATAAGACATAAACTTCCATATTATTTTAATTTGTGTTCCTCATCTTGCCTAAGATTCGTGACTTTGGGTGTTTGGTCTGTACAAACATGGGGTCTAGATAATAATAATTACGAGTATTAGATAAATTTGAAGAAAAATAGTATTATATGGAGGATTGAGCAAATCCTCTATTCATTTAAACAATTCAAACCTTTAATATTTCTATTTTATATCGTATATTAAATAATTGATAGTACAAAATTTCTTATCTAGTACCGTGTATACCAAAATTAGTTCAAGTGATTGATGTTATCTAGTATTCATTATATTATGTTGTCTAGTTTTATTTGCTCCGTCTAGCTTTTGCAATCAAACAACACCTTAAAAAAAAAAAAGACTAGGGATTGAAACCACAAGACATTATCAGTGTACCACATATTGTTATCACAATTCAATAAATTTATTAACTCTTCGAGAACTTTTCTAGTCTCATCAATGGACTAAGTAATTAATGATCTAACAATTAAACTAAATATAATAATTGATATATGAAGTATTTGAGATTATGATTTTGTATGAATATAAGCTATTAGATATCTTACGAAATGAGTTCTACAAAAATAAAGATGGGACACTTTTCGTAAATTTTTGGTGCCTCGAATTCATGATTTTATAAAAGGAAATTGATCTTCTTAATTTTTTTTTAACTCCCATCACGTGCAATCAATGATTCAAAGATAATAAATGATAGGACATCATAATAATGTAACAAGATCTTTCTAGACTTCGCACAATCATAACAATTATATCATATATATTAAAAATATTACAAAAAGTAAATTTAGAGATTGAAATTATCCCTAAATTCTCATTATCCATAACTTATGCCAAGAGAAAGTATAAACTCAACAAAATCTAAGATATCTCTCCATATATAAGTTTGACTAATCTTTTGTTGTTTCTAAATTCACACTAAGTTTTTTACTTTTCATAGCCATCAGTGGGACTACAGTAAACCCCACGCCCAAAGTCATCAAATAAGAATGGTAAGAATATCTGGTAACTGTCCTTTATCTATACTTGAAAAATAAAAGTTCCGACATGGGCTTGTAATGAAGCCCCAATGCAAGATATTTACATGCAGACACAAATGACATCATGCACAAGCTTAAACAAGTATTATAGCCAATAACATAGATCAACCAACAAAACATTCGCACATAAAATCTTCTAATTTCAAAATAAACTCATGATTTATAAAAATATTTTTAGGTTTATTTTTAAAAGTCATTTACAGTATCAAATTCAATTCACAAATCTGAAGATTCCATCTATTATAATATATAATTTTAAAAGCCTTTTTTTTTACTGTACCTCTTTGATACTATTTTTTAATATCTTTATATTTCTTAAAAACGCACAAACTTTTTGCTATTATAGCTTTTCGATATTACATTTTCATAATCCTATATTTCATGAAAAGTCATCCCATTAACGCTACCTTTCAACAAAACACATCTCTCCGCTTTTGTTTTTTTTTTTTTTCCTTCTTCTTTATTTCCTATTCTTTTAGACTTTTTATGTTTTCCCATAAGCTTCCATTATTAGTATTTATTTATTATGGACAACTCCATGGTCCCTTCCCCCTAACCTATCTTGTTTTACTGGATCAACCTTGTGGGTCTTAAAAGAGCTCAAATTTATCCATAACTGTAATTGTTTCATTAAAATACTTATTGTGTTAACTTCAATAATCATTTCAAAAGTAGGATAATTAGCTGAACGATTTAGCCGACAAGAACTAGAAGTGATGCTTTTTATTATTTTTCTCATCTATACCTTTTTATTGTTCAAAACACATAATCTTTTGCATACAAAATTATTTGTACAAAAGTTACAACTTTTGCATATCTAAATGGAAATGATGCAAATCTTGCATATGAAGTTGTTTTCTCATAATTCAAAGATTATAGTTTTTTTTAATATTATGATGTTTTATATAACCTTCAATATCCATATAAATCACAATACATAATATACCTTTATATAATTTTTTTAAGCAACAATATTCATGCAATTTTTCAAATATTATTTTTTAGTATATCAATTGCAGTAATTTGTATAACTATATTGACAGAAATCGAATCTCGATATTTATTGTCAAAGTTTGCATTAGATGAAGCCAAAGACCAACTCAATTGATCCTTGCCGAATCCATGCAAGAAAAAGAGAATCGCTTAATTGATTTTCGAGCTCACATCAAAAGGTTAAGCAAGATGAGGATTTGGACTCATGAAGATGAGTATGATTTCCTATTTAGCTTTGGGATGCATCATACAAGTTTTCATGAATTAATTTGTAAAAAATACAAGGGAATCACGTCCGTGCTCTAAGCCGTGACCAGACAAGGAGGAAATCGAGGAGAACACAAGTGGCATCATGCTCGTGATGAGGGACATTATCTAAATAAGGCTCGTAATCTAGCCCGTTATCAATATTGGTATTTTGCTCATAAGAGATCACGGTTTGTGGTACGGCCATGATGAGGTCCGTGATCGACGAAAACACCCTTATAATATAAACCTTAATGAAGACATTTTATTAAATACTCTCTTTGTATTTTCCTTTCAATTTTTGAGAGCAAATCCATTGAGTTCTTATCAATCCTTGTGATTGTGGCAAACAACTATTTAGTCTTTCTTATGCGTCATATCAAGTGAGAGAGAGTATAGTTTCGGTTATTTTTGGCAGGTAATATCTATTAATAACGCTGTTCATATCCATTATTTTCTTTACAAATCAACATTCAACACCTAATTTTGCAGAGATAGAGTTTGGCGCAGATCATATATAATGTTCATTAACTAGCTTTATTTATAAGTTCAAAAAGTAAAGGACCTAATATTGTTGCCAAAAATTCCCCAAGCTACATATGGTTGAATCTAAGAATTTTAAGACTTTATATAAAACAACCATGAATCAATAATATCATATCACAACAATATAACTCATGAAAGATTACATTTGAAATTTTAAAATTACTTGAACGAACAACAAATAACAACCTAAAATCCACTCAAATCCTCATAATGATCTAAACATGTTTCTAAATCATGTAAGATATCATAAATCAATGTTTTATATATTAAGGATCACAATTCTTAGGTTTATTAATTTGTTGTAACTTAATTAGTTATTCAAACGTTAAAGATAAACAATTTGGGCTTCTCATACACTTATTTGGTTAACTTAAGGTATTAGGTATTTGATTAAGGTGTTGCTATTAATCGAGAGATTAATCCATTTGAGATGGCCAAATGAGCAATCAATCAATTGAGGGGTCGACCAGCCTAGTGACTTAGTCAACTTTTGAGGTTTTGTTCCTAACAATTCGGTTAACTTAGATAAGTGTGGGGATAATTGTTTACTTATGCTTAACTAGCATCTTTCTAGATTTTTCCCTAAAGTTTGTAATTTCACACCACAAATCCTTTACTTTATTTAGCTTGTAATTATGATTTTACACTATTTCTAAGTTCTAGGCTAGATTTTCGAAATATTTCATGTCTAATATCTCAAATTTCAATTTACACATTTCTTTATGTTGAAAAAATATTCTTTCATATGTTCCTAATGATTAAATTCTAAATTGATCTTTATTTAATCTTTATTCATTGTTTATTAAAATATGATGGTGGATTGAAACAATAACTTTTAACATGGATTTCCTTGGCATGATTGCTTACTTTAGTGTTAAAAGGAAAGAATATTGAGGACTTTACAAGGGCTTATAGGAATATAGGATGTCTTATCCAAAATCTTATTGCTCAACAACACAAATCCCACCAATAATAATTAACAACTTTGATATGACTAAGAGAACAATCATTAGGCGATTCAAATTCCCAATAAATAGTCAATTTGAGGAAGTAACAATTTGTAAACAAATTAGGTTTTTGGATTAATAAGGGTTGAAGATCGCTTACCGATCATGACACACCGAAAGAGAAATCCAAATACACTCATAAATGATTAATATCACACATAATAATCTCGTGTTGCACCACCACAATCTTTTGACTAATAAGAGTAAAGATAGAGAGCATTTAAACTTAAAAAAATACAATATAAAACCGATAATGAGTTTTTTTACAAAAGGGTGCATTTATATTAATCCCCTTCTTAATGACACTTTAATATATAAGATATAATAAAATAATTAAAAGCAAGATATTTAGCTTAGACTGGTGAGTCGACCTAAAATTCACTAGCAAGATTATTGATGCCCATATTTTGAGGATGTGCATGGGTTAGACCAGCTATAGAGATCAGGAAGGCAATTATAAGAGTCGATTGCCAACTCTGTTCTATTCTTTGCCTTATGTTGACAAATGAGCTAGTCAAGTTTTCCTTTGTACAAGGCTCTACTCATGTTGTCTCCAGTTGTGAATTAAAAATACTTGTTAGATTGTTCAAACTAAAATAGTTCTCTAACCTATCATATAACAAATTAACAACTTGAATATTACAAAAAATATTCAAACGAAAAGGGTGAACAACTCAAAACTCATTGGGCTCAAGCTAATCATGTAAGACCCTAAGCAAGAGCTCTTGCAATCCTCAGACTCAAGCCTACGTGATTAGACCTAGTAATTGATTTCTATTAAACTTTTATGAAACCTTTTCATACAAGATTCTTGAACTCATTGTTTTAACATAGATTCTTACTCCTTCAAGTTTTCTATGTCTCTTTCTCCCACAAACACACATATGAATTAATAGTTAATATTATCAATTTTTCCTATATAAGTAAATTGTAATAGTGGAGAGAGATGAGTGAGACTAGAATCTACCTTTGAATGGTAATTCAATTCTTGATAAGAAGAAATAGAGAGAGTTAGCAACAAAGGAGCTCCAATGCTAGGGTTATCTACACTTAAGGAAGGGTGAGAGAGAATAGTAAGGTTAGAAATTTATCCTTAGGTTTCAACAAGAACAATGGGAGGGTTGGGCTCCTTTGCAAAAAGAAATAATCTTAAACTAAATGCCTAATATGTGCTTAGTTTCAAATTATTTATCATGGTACTCCAACAGTGGTATAGTATTCAATCCAATGTGTCTTTAATGAGAATATAAGATTATTAATGTGTAATCATCCCATTACAATTATATTACTTGAATTGTTTTTGTTGAATATGTTATAATTTTCATGAGATATGGATTGGAGTGATAGGTAAATAAATGACAAAGAGCAAAAGTCAAAGCAAAAAAACAAAGGAGGTAGTCACTAAAAAAAGTCTATAGTTGAATGATTTAAGCTATATTCTACTGGTGGTTACATCTAAGCTTGTGGCAAATTCCTATCTTTAACCCTTTTGTATATAACTAATTTATGAAAGAAAGCATTTAAGTTTAGGGCTTTTAAATATTTGCAAGCATTTAAATGTGATAAGCAACATGAGAATGAAACAAGTAAATGTTAAATGACTCAAAAGTGAAGTGATACCATTGGGAATAAAGCCATAATCATGGGTTTAGACGCCTTGGGCAAGGAGATACCTAAGTAAGTCAAGGTAAGATCATGATCATGTAAGAGATCAATTAGCAAGTAGCACAAGTAAAGCCTATATGTTACTTTTGATTAGGATATGAATGAAAAGCTTAGGAGATATTTTTCCAAGGGTTCTTACTGAGCCTAAGTTACTAAAAAGGAAAATGCTTTAAGAAGAGTACTTCGTTATGTATGACACACTTAGTGATATTAAAATCATATTCATTTGCTTGGTTAGATATTCTTCTAATTGACACACATCACTTCTAACTTTGGTTAGTTCTAGGTTGGCCAATAAAACTTTAGTGTTTCTTAATACATTTCAAAAAAAGAACTTTTGTTTGAGTATTTAATGCATATGAAGATCTTGCTTTTGGAATGACTCCTTAATAATGGATAATGATCAACATTAGATTGTTACAAATTCTAAAGTCAAAATATTATATTCCATTAGCTCACTTTCCGTTTTTCATCTTCATTAGATATAATTCTTATTCAATTGCAATTTTTTTTCTAATTAAAATCTACTAGGGTAAATATCTATGTAAACTCTAATAAGAATTGATTATTCAAAATTTGACAATTAGTGCTCGTTATTAAGATTTGTGAATCATATCAAACTCTCTTTAATACCCTTGATTAATTTTATGATTGTTTACCATATCAATCTTAGAAATGTAATCATAATATAATTATAACTCATTTATATAACCTTATTCCATACCCTTTAAACATAAGAAATCATAATAGGAAAGCTTTATTCATTCCAACTTATAAAATATAAAAAGTTTCTGTCTTTATCATTTCTACACTTCTCAAATTTTGTTTATTGAACCTACGAAAATCAATTATTCTAAATAGTTGTAAGATTTTTTATAATTGTAATGTTATACGAGTAAATTTGTCATGCCTCAAAGGGTATGCTAAACGTGACAGCCGCTGTATATAATATTAAAACTTAAGATTGACTACCTTAGTCTAGCATAAACTTCGATATTATGCATAAGGCATACATCCACAATAATAGAAGACTCTAGTGGAGTTATGCATTTTAAGAAGATAGCAATATAAATGACATACAAGAATTTCTAAACATAAACTTCATAATTAAAGGATCAATGTGTTACAACTCATGTGGGCATACCCTCATTAAATCTTAAGGAAATTACAATCATATAGTCTTTCAAAAAGTAAAGCTCTAGTTCAAACAAAAATATAAATACTATTGTGGAGATTTCTATGGAAGTCTATACCAAAATCCTCCTCATAAACTTTTTCCAAAAACTCCTAATATGCCCTTGTCGTTACTTGGGTAAAGATTCGCCTTAGGTAAAGCCAGATATACTCTTACTACAACAAAAAACTAAAGGGTTGTAAGCATATCTAGCTTAGTGAGTATATTCCCACAAAAATGTACCCATAAATCAAACAATTTCTTAAACAAGCATATGAGATGCATCATCCATATGAAAAATCATATACATATGATTAACTAGAAATCATATGTAGAATGGATTTACGCCCTTCATGTCGAGAGTTGGGGTTTGTTGCAGGCCCATACATCCTTCATATTTTATAGATTTTCGAGTTTCCACATGCTAGCACTTTTGTAGGCTTTCCGGCTTCTATTTGCTATCACTACTAATCTTCGTTCCTACTTCCCACACAAGAGAATAGTAGCAAAAAAATGATGAGACTTGATTCGTGTCATGCATGAACAATTTATTGATTAACTTCCGATGGAATTATTATCAATTTAGGGTGATCATCCAAGTTCAAACCAATATGTCAACATAATATCGAAACAAGACATTAATCAACATATGCTTACTTATCACTTATTAAGTAACATAAAATACATGTATAACCTACGATAATCCCTCATACAATTTTTGTTTTTATCTTTTCCTACTTTCTAGTGCTTCTATTCTACAAGTATAGGCAAAAATACTAAATAGCAAAGAAATAAACTCAATCGGCCATGTTGAAAGCTCCTAATCAAAATAGTCTTAGGAAATGGAATGTCAATATTCTCATCGCCTGAACCAAAAAAATACCCAGAATGAGTATTTCATGCTTGATATTACTCAACATTTTAAATCTATTAATTCTATTCACGGTATTTTTCTCGATTACAAAAGTTTTAATTTAAAATGGGCATAACTTACTCATTTTATCTCAAAATTTCACATACGAGTAGTCATTTTTTATCTATTTGGAATGCTCTATTTATTTCTAAAGTTATTTTAAAAAATTTAAGCTCATTTAGGTCTCGAAAACCTATTGTATAGATCACATCCAGCGAGTTCCAATTTTCATTTCTATTACTTTTTATAATTTTTATCTTATATCAACTCTCTGTATTAATTTCACATTACTTGAAAATCATTTACTAATTATAATAGTTCATAATACATACATGATCCTAATGATGTTTCTCAAAAGAATAATTTTTCAATGGATAGTTTCATGACAATTGAAAATTTTTAAGTTTACAAAATTTCAACGTTGAAAACTTGCAGTGAATTCTTATCTCTTAATATTTATAAATAGATGAGTTGATCTTTCAAAATAAATTGCTATTCTTTATTTGATTCTTTGAAATTCTTGCTCAATATTTTTATTGAAAACTTATTTGTCAAAACATTGGTTTTTCATGTGTTTCTAAGAAAAGAATTCTATGTTGTAAAATTCTCATAATACAACATAGGATTGACATACTTGTGGAAAAATAATAATAATAGATTGGTTTTTTCTTTAAATTTTTATTTTGTACAAAAGATTTTTAAGGTCTTGAAAAATAATTTTTAGAAATTATTCACATAACAAAGAATAATCAACATTAGAAATTGAATGATTCATTTTACCATTATGACAACATCACTATGAGCATTTATGCGTATGAACATGAACTAAACTTGTGAACATTAAAATTAACTCAAAATAAGAAGTTGACAAGATCATAAATGAAAATTTATATGCAAAAATCAAAATAAAAAAATGAGAGTCTTAGATTATGGTTAAGGCTCCTTGAGACTTGAAATAATCCAATCAGTATGTATAATAGATACAATCAAAGAAATAAAATAAGAGTCTTAGATTTTTCTCAAAGCTCCCTGAGACTTGAATTATTCCATTATCATAAATAGAATCAAGAAAATGAAAAAGAAATAGCAATGAAGTCTTAGATTTTGTCAATACTTCTTGACACTTGAAATATTTGAGTTTCATTTGGACTTGATTCTTAAACCAGTCCAAGACTAAAATGTATTAGTTTTATGGAAATATAGAACATGAAATAAATAAAGTGCATAAAATAAATAAGATTATGTTAGTGAGCAATAGGGTCTAAAGATTATAAATATATACATATTTACATATAGAAAGTTAGATTAGTAATCAAGATTAAAATAAACATAACATTAACATCACATAACATTGTGTGACCAAAACAATGTATTATCTTGCATTTTCATTCCCTAGCATTGTACATCATGGGGACTTTTTATAGAAAACATTAAAAGGCATACACATACACATATTACGTAACATAATGTATGGAGAGGGTTTAGTGTTTTGACCTAGATGAAGGATGCCGGGAAAAAAAATTGAGAGAGACAATAGGGAGGGGGGTGGGGTGAGGGTAAGGGGTATGTGTGACGTGGATGAGAGGGAGAAGGGAGAGGAAATTGTGAGAGAGTTTTAAGAGGAATAAGGATTGTAAAGTGTAGGAAAAATGAAGAGAGAAGGGATGAAGGAATTAAAGATGGAAAAATAATTGAAAAAGAAAATAAAAACAGAGAGGAAGAGAGGGAAGAGGGCGCTGGCTTCAATAAGGAAGGGGAGAGGGAGAGTATAAATTAATTAAAGAGAAAAGGTATTAAGGAAAGTGTAATAAGGCATGGTGATTAGATATGTGTAAGTGTACGTGCAAAATGTTGTGAAAATAGTGTGTAAGAATGTAAGAAAAAGATGAGTGATGTGAATGGTACTGAATAGTAGACAAAATAAATTAATTACCAGTGGAGATAAAAATATGTGTATAAAGGCTATAACTAACGTTTTTGTGAATCAATAAAATTTTATTTAATATTATATAGATATCACAATATTATACTAGTGTAAATTGTTTGTCGGAATATTTTGTCTCGTTTTGCGCGTTGGTGATCGGATAAACTAATACATTAAAGGTTTGAAATGATTAATGTTTAGGAAAAACTTACTGTTTTAGGGTATATACCTCATAATTGATTTACCTATAGGGTTCATACTATTTTTCTAACTTATCTAATATTTTAGGTTTTTAGAAATTCTTTGATTCATTATAGGGTTTCTGGGGTTTAGAGTTAACTTGGTTTAACTTTAAAGTTCTGATTATGGTATCGACTCTAGGATTTTATTTATAAAATAAACTAAAAATCTTTGCAGTCTTGTCCATGGTAGTCGATTTTCTTTTTCTTTATTAATCACATTAAATTGGTATATTAAATTTTCTCTCTCGCTTTCTTTCTTTTTTTTTTTTTTTCTTTTCTTTTCTTTTGTCTATACTCCTATCCATCTATAATGATATATATTGATTAGAATTTTAACAAGTTGGCTTACGAGTTTCATGTGTTTCAGTAATTTTCTATTATATCAAAATCACATTATTATTGAATAGGAAGGTTTATATTGAATCTTACTGAGAAAAAAATTAAGGACAATTTGCCAAATGGATGTTGCCAATAGTGTGATCCTCTCCATTAATTGTAGATGTAGATTTTCGCTCAATTATCATGTCACCAAACTAAATCATCAATAGTCATCTTATTCATATAACTTGTTGGGTCATACCCTTAATCATGTGCTTAAACATGTTTATCAAAACTCATGCTAATAGCAATTGTCTAAAAATGTTTTTTTTTTCTTTCTCTGAAGTTTGTATGGTCTAAGATACAATGAATCGAACCTAAAATTTGGTTCATATTCACCTGAATGTACCCTCAAAATCATGCTTAAAAAATCTAAAAAGATATACCTATTAGTATGTCATTTAGATAAAATTTGACCAAATACAATTCATTAGGATGTCAATTAATGTGTTTCTTGATAGACTGGATAAAAATAAGAGGCAAGAAACACATTTTATGTAAAGATTTTAAATTTCTACATTAAATTGACATCAAATTAAACTAATCAGGATAAATGCATTCAAATATACTTATTCATAAAGAGTAATTCATTACGATGATCAACACAATAAAAGGGAACCTAAGGTTTCATTTTCAGACATCTACAAACCATAAAAACATCTAAAGCACTCTCCATTTTCTTTTTCTCTCTTTAAGCTCATTCATCTGCAAGCTCTTATCTCTATCTTTGAACTTCTTATTCATATATGAAATTTGAAGAAAAACAACACTTTTGTTGGCTTTCCTTAGGATCTAGACTAAGTGCGTATGATCTAAATGGCTGGTTATTACATTTGCATTGGCATAAATGCATCTAATCATCTTGTGTGTGCTTGTTGAAAATTCACTAGAAAAATACTTGAAAGAGGGGGAGGAGGGGGGTGTGGTGGGGTGGTAGAGGTGGTGGTGGGCGGGTGGGTGTTGGTGGGGGGTATGGTGGGGTGGGTGGAGGAAGAGTTAATTTAGTATTGACCTAAAATGCCCAAACAATAAATCTTTGTGCAATAAATCAAATTAAATTTTAATAGCGGCGAATATGGAAATAATAGAGTACATTAAAACAATATTAAAGAGATAGAGAAAGAAGAAACAAGCCTATATTTTAATGTGGAGTTTGGCTCGCTTCCTACTCTCTACGATCACCCAAATTGTCTCCAATCAGAAGACTTCATACACTTTGTTAATTTCAACACACACGCTCAAACTGAGCAATACAACAGTTCACAACACTCAAGAAATAAAATATTTCCTTTTCTCTTAAAATGTTCCCTAATAGATAACAAATACAAGAAACAGCATTATATGATTTTATATCTCTTTGTAGATTTTGAAAATTAATGAATAGAACTATAAAAGTAATGAGAGAATTTTATGATTTGTATGCTCTTAATCACTTCTTCTCAGTTCGATGCTACTTCTTGCATGAATTTTCCAAGGACAGAGTATTTATATGTCACGCCCCAAAGGGTACCCTAAACGCGACAATCCACCACACTCAGTATTGAGGCTTAAGTATGACAACCTTAGTCATCCCGAAAATCTCAATACCAAGTATAAGGAGTATCTTTACGATCGTAGTGGACTAAATTTTGGATCATGCCGTTTAAGCAGTTATACACAGTAGCAATTAAGAAAATAAATCATAACAATATATCCAAGGTTCATAAAAACTGTTAAGGAGTCTTTACAACATTAAGGAGCATTCCCCTATTAAAGATAACTAAGCCTAATAAAGAGTCTATCACAAAACGATTTACACCTTTGAAACTTCTCTTGGACTCCATATCTACTTTTATCTTGCACTTCTATCCATAAGATCTCGGCTTAAAGGCATTACTTAGGTAAAATAACCTCTTGATTCCAATTAAAGGTACGGGAACTACAAAAGATATCTAAGAGGGTATAAGCTACTAGCTTAGTGAGATTTATTTCCACAAATAAACACTCGATATCTAATAATCAAAACAAGTTTATTTAAGCAATCATATGAGAAGCACAAGCATGTGGGCAAACAATACATACGATTTTTCAGGAATCATATGTTTGAATAGATGTACCCCTTCATTCGATGGTTAGGTATTCCATACCGTAAAGGCCGCCTCCATCGTATAACATAACTCCATGATAGTTCTTGTTTATTAACTTTCCCAAAAGAAAATAATATAATCCAACTTATTTGTAGTTTATTTCCGAGCCACCACATAGCTACTAGATATGTTTTTGTCAAATGTTTTCTCATCGCTAATTGATTCAGATGATACCTCGTTGCTTATAGAATTTATAGATTCTATGAATCTTCTTCCTAAGCCTTTGTCCTACTAAAGGTATAGTAATAAATGCAATGAACTCACTGGATGATATGAATGAATCAATTTAATTAAGTATTCATGGTATAAATAAATATTTTTCTAGTGATCATAGAATTTGCAGACAATCATTCTTACACTAGATCAAGCATTCATTAGAAACAATTCCCACATCAATATACTTTATCATAATTTCAACCAAGTACGTAAGGCACATGCATTTTCCATTTTATCTTTTCCTTAATTATAATGCCACTATTTTACAAGCAAAATCATAAATACAAGTATGTAAGAAATAAACTCACTCAACCATTTGTACAGAAACTTCTAGTCAAGGAAATCCTCGAGGCATGGAAACTCGATCTCTACGTCACCTATACAAGAGAAATACCCCAAATAAGTATTTCTTGGAAGAACTTGTAATTCTATTCTACTAAGTTCATCAAAATTCACATAAAGGGAAATTCCAACTTGAAATGGTCATAACTTGCTCATTTTAGCTCGGAATTTCACAGATAATATACTGATTTCTATCTACTCGAAAAGATCCATCCATTTCTAAGGTTATTTTCTACATAAGAGGTCATTTGGTTTCCCAAAAGTTACGATATAGAACTAAAACAAAAATCCCAGCTTTTGAAAAAAACAAATTTTCAAACTCATCTTTATTCAAAAATCCTTTTGACAAAAATATAGATATGTATATAGTTGAAAAATCCTTTGAGTATTTATATAGACTCATATTATATGTAAGATTCTAATAGTATTGTCTCAACGATTGTTTTTCGTAAACAATTCATCTTAAAGGTGTTGAAACTTAAATTTAGCAAATCCTTTTCTAAGTATTTTGGAGAAACTTTATAATTTCTTAGGTTGTTATAAACAAGTATATTCCTATCTTGTTTTCTAATTTCTTTTTCAAAACAATTAAACTCCCCTTTAACTTTAATCTTCTACAAATTTTGCTTTTTGTGGCAAGAATTAAGTTTCCAAAGCTTTTATTAAGTTGTTAATAACCTATGGTGATTTTGACTTGTATATATTTCCTTTTTAAAGAAAAATGGTTTAGTTAAACAAGTCTTCTTATTCTTATATTCTTATCTTCTAACTTCTAAAAAAATAAATTTTATTTCCAAAACTTGGTTCTTTAAGTCTTTTACCAATTTTACTTAGAAAGAAACAATTCTTTTAAAGTTGTTGATAAAATTCATTGCTGTTGAAATCATCATACCTATGTTCTTTTTCTTTTTATTTCTTTTAAAATGATTTTATCATTTAGATACTTGGAAATCCCTTATTTTTCTATGTGGATTTATAAATTAATAAGTTGGTTTTATCTTAACTTTGAAAACTAGTTTACTTTTTAGTTTTTATTATGAAGTTGAAAGGATTCCATTCTTAAGCTTTTTGCTATAGAGTTGATAAAAATTCTATGAGTAAGCTTTTTGAGAAAAAGTTTACTTATCCAAGAATTACTATCACTAAGTTTCAATAAACTTTATGTGATTTATCATAATGAGAGAAAAATATTTATTTTGTTAGTTAACTTCCTTGAGAAAATTATCTTTATTGTTATTTAAGAAAAGTCTTGGTAAGTTTGAAAAGAAGTTGTGGAGTAATTGTTTCTATAGGTTTGCTAACAAAATCTTGATTTAGACATAAGGTTATATATTAAGAGAGTTTAGTTTAATTTTCCTTTATTAAAAAAAAAAGTCTACTTTTAAATTTTGTTGAGACAATATCATTATGTTGATGCATGTATGAGTATGTAGTATGAGAAAAATTATGAAAACATGGGAAAAATATATAAGGATCAAAATAACAATAAGCAAGATAATAATATCAAGTATTAAGAACCTTAGTTTTATCAAGGTAACCTGGTCCAGTATTGGGAGCCTTTGCTTCATCAAGGCAACTCAATCATGTATTGGGAGCCTTTGCTTCATCAAGGCAACTCAATCATGTATTGGGAGCCTTAGCTTCATCAAGACATCCTGGGACTAAGTCCCAAAAAGAAAAAGAAAAGCGAAAATATGAGTAATAATGGTAATGGAAGCAAGTTAGTAAAAGTAAGTGAGCATTTAGGCTCTAAGAAATATATAGATATATATATGTAGATAATAATACATATATAGTTATGTTAGAAGCATAATAACAATAAGGTAATAACAATAATAATATTAATGACAACATATATAAAAGCATAATAACAAGATAATAATATAGGAATTTCATATGCAAGAACAAAACATGAACATGTGGTCGCTTTTATCACTCATATGAGTTTCAAAACAACACCATGGTCATGCTAAGTTACATGACATGAGTAAACTAAATGGTTGGAAGAAGTTTTACCTAAAGTATTTTTGTAGTTGGAATAAAGTAATGAATGTAGGTTTATATGGTTGATGATATGTGGTAAATGGTTTGTGTATAGAGAGGGTTTTTGTGAAGAATTTGTAAAAGAGAGTTTTGGTAAAGAGAAAGTTTGGAGAGAGGATTTGTGGAGTGATTTTAGGAGAGTTTTGTTATATGAAATAAAGGTGTGAAAGAGTTGGAGGGAGAGAGGGTATATATAATTGAGAATGGACGGAAATTAGATGTAATAAAATAAATTGACAAAGAAAAAAATAACAAAGAGAGAGGGGGGGAATCACGCCGCCATAAGGGAAATAAGTGAGAGAGTGAGTTGATTTTGTTTGTATTTTTGTAAGAAAATAATTAATATGTAAGATATGATTTGATATAAAATGTATTGGAAAAGTAAAAAGTAAGAAAATAGGTATATAGGTAGTAAGAAAAAGTAGAGATAAGTGAATTGTACTGAATAGTAGAGAAGTACAATAAATAGTAAACAAACTAATAAGTTAACGGTAGTAAAGAGAATACGTGTATAATTGCGATATCTGTAATTTTTAGTTACTGAAAAATTACAAAATTATTATTTTTAAATTTCTTATATTATTACGAGTCTAATGGTATAAACAGAATATTTTTACTGTCCGGTGTTCCCAAGCACGATTTTCAAGAACTGATCCGATTTGGATCCAAAAGACATTAGAATTTAGCGAATTTGATATTTTTATACTTTCCTATATTATTACGAACTATTATAAGCCATTAAATCAATTCTGTTTTTTAGGGTTTGAGAGCGTAGGATTGCCGAATCTAAACTCTAGGGTTTTGGCATAGGTTTTTGTTGATTAGGGTTTCCAGTTGACTTTCGGTTCTATGGTTTGAACTTAAGAATCCCCATAAAATCTAGGGGTTCACATTATACATTTCAAATGTTTAAATGTCCGATAGAAATAGCGTCTTAAAATTATCAAGTATTAAATACGTGTAACAGCTCTTTCATACCACATCAACTCATATTTTGAATTGTTGCACCTTAGATTTATGGCGACTTAGACTTTCTTGCATTAAATTTGACCCTCAATCAAGTATGTGCTTACTTGGATTCATCAAGCCTTGGATTTGAATTATTACACCTTAAGTTTGTTGTGCCTTAAACTTGTCTCGCCTTAAACTTATCGTGCCTTAGATTTAACCCGTGGCCAAGGTTGTACTTCTTTGAACTCATCGAGCTTGAGACTTGAGCTTATCAAGCCTTCGCTTATACCTACAACTAAAGCTATGCTTAAAGAAATTGTGCCAGCTTATTCCTACCCAATTTCCAGATAACAACGCATACACAAACACACCACACACACACACACAATCTTAGAATGTTGTTTATCATAATTATTTGACTAATTAAGTATAGTTTAACATAATTGAGTAGTCATTTGTGCAACTAATTATCTCATCAAAATTCACATTGAACATATAAGTTCAACAATCTCCCCTTTTTTTAACGAGTATAATTAAACACAATTAACTCCCTTTCAATTAAGGATACTCCCTCTAAATGAGCATCTAGGTTTCAAAAGGATTTTTTCAAACTTGATTGAAAAACTTGATGCTTAATTCTAGGAAAATGCAAGTTACACTTAATGGTCAAACAAACTCAATATACACTATAATTTGCATTCAATGGATTTTTCTCCTCCTTTGGACACATCAAAATATATTATTTATGTATGTTACTTGTGCATTCAACATTTCTCTCCCTCTTTAGACTTATCAAAAACAAGAAGACAACCTTAGAATATTTCAAATAAGGAGAGATGCACAAACACTCATCATACTTAATTATGCCCAATTCTCTATGCAAAGTGCAAAAACTATCCTCACTTAAGATTTAATTTTAAGAAAAAATATCAGCAATTTGATTGTTTGTATCAATAAATTATAAGCTAATATCTTTTATTTAGAATATGATCTTGATTGAAATGATGTCTGATTTCAATATACTTGGTCTGCGAGTGTTGCATTAGATTTTTTTGTTAAATTTATGACACTTGTGTTATCGCAATGAATTAGAACATATTCATACTTTAATCCATTATCTAGCAAAGTTTGTTTCATTCATAAAACTTGTACGCAACCGCTACTGACAACTGTATACTTAGCTTGAGCAGTTGAAAGGAGAAACGAATTTTGCTTATTTGAGTGTTAGGATATTAAGGAGTTTCTAAGAAAGTGATATGTGTTGGTTGTGCTTTTTCCGATCAACTTTGCACCAAGAAAAGTCAACATCAGAGTATCCAACTAGATCGAAAGAGATAAACTTTGGATACCATAAACCAATTTCAATAGTGTCTGCAAGATACTTGAGTATGTGTTTGATTGTACTCAATTGTGATTCTTTTGGCCAAGATTGAAATTGTGCGCGTGCGCACGCGCGCACACACATACACACACAAAGAATATGATATCGGGTCTTGAAGCTATTGGATATAACAAACTATCTATCATGCCTCTATAAAGCTTTTCACAAATATTTTTGTCATTTTGTTCTTTATCAAGTTTTACACTTGTCCTCCTAGGTGTAGGTTTTGTTTTATAATTATCTATTTTGAATCTTTTCAAGAGTTCTTTGGTATATTTATATTGATTTATGAAGGTTTCATTTTCAAATTGTTCTATATCAAGACCTAGAAAATAATTGAACTTTTCTATCATGTTAATTATAAATTCATTCTTCATGTACTCAATAAATTCATTTATAAAACTCATGCTAGTAGCTCCAAACATGATTTCATCCCTATAGATTTACACAATCAATGTGTCTAATTTGTGATTTTTTATAAGAAGAGCTGTGTCAATTTTTTCTCTAGAAAATTCTTTGTTTAATAGGAAGCTTGTAATGCCCCACCCTACTGGCATTACAACTCTTTACGTGTCCTCTATTGAACAAGACATGCTAAGGCTCTAAATCCACAAATATTCAATAATCCCCTGTAAGCACACATATGGTATCACAATGGATACAAAACCTGTATGACCTAGAAACATATACTTCATAAAACTCCTTATTCATACATGCATCCAATTTGGCACAGCTGTAGGCCAACATATCAACATAAAACTAAACACACTGCTTTATAAAAATCCTCCAAATATAACTTAAACCTTTATACAACATTAAATCGAGAAACTTACAAGACATAGAAACATGAACATAAACTCTAAGTCTTCAATAAGTCTAAACACATCTTCTCTTTCGACTCTCATAATCAGTAAGTCTAATCCTCAGCTGGGTATTCAGGTCCACTAACGCCATCCCCATGATCAAAGAACATATCATATCTAGAAACATCAAAAACTACATTTTCATCACCTGTATCTGAAATTTTAAAAGAGTGAGCTGTGAAGCCCAATACGATAACTCCAATCCATAACAAACAAATGCATATGCACAAGCAACATGTAAACATTAAATGCAATTTATCTAACGCAGGCAATCAATTTATTGTCTTTTTATAGCGAGCAAATCAACACAGTCCAGGGCTATGTACACTAGTCCCGAACTTGGAGTTACTTAAACCCCTATTAAAAACCAACCAACTCTGTGAAAATAAGGTAATAATATACATATATGGATGAGTAGGTACTCTCCAAACATCCCGAATCTGAAACACCTAAATCTACCAGAATCATATTAAAGCACGAGTCCACTAGGGACAACCTCACACTAAGATCATCAAAGTGTCACACCAGTATCACTGTTTGCCAGGTCTTTACTAATCATAGCCAATCACAACCCAATAGACAATTATTAAGTTGAATAGAATTATGTTCATTATGTGTCTGTTCCTGCAGCCAACAAGCAAAACTAATCTTACAAGCAAATACAACAAACATAGATTGGTCGTACCTTTTCAATTTCAGGAATTCTAATCCTAATTCACCAAATACAATATCGACAACAACCACATTAACACGAATCTCTACAAACCCTTCGATCAACACCGACAACAACCCCACAATCTCCAATTATCCTATCAACGACATATATACATAAACAAATGTATAAAACACGGTAAATGGAACAGACCTTAATGTACCATAATCTCCTAAAACTCTAACCTGATAAGGAAACTCTAAAAATTCGCACTGTCTTCTCCGATCACAACCCACAACAAGTCCACAATACCGATAATTCACCAAAAACCTAATATTACATGACAACAATAACATATAAGGATCATCTAACCATACATTATTTAAATCCATCAACGAAAAGACGAAACTTACTGATTTGGATCACCAAAACCCGACTCGCATCCACAAATTCGGATTCCAACCAAAGCTAGAATTTTTCTCCCATAAATCCTTCAAAAATCAACAAAACCCTAAGAGAAATCATGCTTAGATCCGTAGCAAACACGTTATAGATAGTTAGAATACTTACCGAAATCAATCCTAAGCCTCATAAGACTGCAAGCACGAAGATCAGATGCCAAACACTCTAAACGAAGAACGAACAAGAAAAAGAAGTCTATCAAAAACTGTCAAAGCCACTCACATATATATAGAATTTCATCCTACGTCGGCAAGACTGATATATGCACCAGTAGCGTACGTTTTAAAATTTTCCAACTTACACTTAATGCCAACAAAACATAAACATATGTTGGCGGCGTTCATCGAGGAATAAAAACTCCCTCATTCTTCTCCAACACACGTACGCCGGCCAAAATGAAACCTACACCAGCGGCGTTCTACTCCGGTGTTAAACAAATGCTACTTATCACCCCTACGCCGTTCTCTACGCCAGAGGCGTTCCTTTTCCAAATGGCAACGTTGGATCTGTAGAAAACTGCAGATTTTCGAAATTTAAACAAAACTTGCACAAATTCATTCCAAACTCAACTTTAACAAAATAAGTTGTTTTGTGACTTTGATATAAGCTTATATATCTCATGAATCATTTATTTTTCGTTAAATCTTATTTTTATGTGTTACAAAGCTACTGAGCCTTTCATACCAAGTGCTAGGAGCTCATTTGAGACCATAAAGAGCTCTGTTTAATTTGTAAACATGATTAGGGAATTCATTACTTTCAAAACTTGGCGGTTGCTCTACATGAACTTCTTCTTTTATAAAACCATTTAAGAAAGAACTTTTGACAACTATTTGAAAAAGAGTAAAATTTTTTAATGCAGCAAATGCCAAAAGCATTCTAATAGCCTCTAATGTAGCAATCGTGGCAAAGGTCTCATCAAAATATATGGCTTTTTCTTCATTATATCCTTTAGTTGCTAATTGAGATTTATTTCTAGTTATTATTCTAGCTTCATCTAGTTTATTTCTATAAACCTACTTAGTTCTAACGACTAGTATACTATCAGATTTAGGAACCAAGTTCCAAACTTCATTTCTTGTGAATTGATTTAATTCTTCTTGCATAGCTTCTATCCAAAATTCATCTATTAAAGCTTCTTCTATATTTTTACGTTCGGTTTGGGATAGAAAGACTAGATTACTCATATTTCTTGGGAAGTATCTAGTATGTACCTTATTATAAGGTTCACCTATTATTAGATCATTTAGATGTGATTTGCATATTTCCATTCTTTAGGAAGATCATTGTTAACAAATTCATTCACAACACTTTTTTTATGTTCATCTCCTTTATCTACTTCTTTATTATTATTTTCAAAAGAAAACTTATCTAAATTAACATAGATATTATCCACATTATCACTTGAACATAAATAATGCAAAGAATCATCAAAAGCAACATGAATATATTCTTCTACAACCAAGGTTCTCGTATTAAACACTTTATTTGCTTTACTAGTTAAAGAGTAACCCCCAAAAAATGCCTTCATCACTTTTAGTATCAAACTTAGCTAGTTGTATTTCCCCATTGTTCAAGATGTAATATTAGTGCCAAATGGATGAAAATAAGAGATGTTAGGTCTTCTTTCTTTCCAAAGCTCATAGGAGGTTTTCTTAAGAATTGGTCTTATGAAACGTCTATTTGATTTATAACATACGGTGTTAACAGCTCCAGTCCAAAAGTATTTAGGTAAATTGTTTTCACATAATATGGTTTTATCCATTTCAATTAAGGTTTTATTTTTCTTTTCAGCTATAATATTTTGTTGTGGAGTTCTAGGTATTGAAAAAATGTGTTCATTTCCATTTTTACTGCCAAAATTATTCATTTTATAATTTTCAAATTTCCTTATAATCACTTTGGATAGTTATAATATTAAACCTTTTTCATTTTAGGCTTTCTTGCAATATCTAAAAAAAACATTGTTTGTTTTGTCTTTAGATACTAGGAAGAAAATCTATGCATATTTAGTGAAGTCATCAATAATAACCAAAGTATATTTTTTGCCTCTCAAACTTAAAGTTTGAATATGACCAAATAAGTCCATATGCAATAGTTCTAATGGCTTAGAGAAGGAAATAGCATCCTTAGACTTAAAAGAAGTCTTAGCTTGCTTTCTTTGTTAACATGCTTGACAAATCTTGTCCTTTTGAAAATTTATTTTTGGTAAATCTTTGAGAATATTCTTTTGACAAGTTTTGATATTACATCCATGCTAGTATGTCTCAATTTTCTATGCCATGGGCAATTATTGTCACTTTAAGAGTAAAAAAAAGTTTCATTTGATGATTTGAAATAATCTAGATTGATTTTGTAAATATTTTTTTGTCTATACCCTTTAAAATAACCTTAGTTATTCTTAATTCTTTTAATATAACATTTATTAGCAATAATTGTTACTCTAAAACCATTATCACATAATAGGATAACATGTAAGTTATGTTTTAAACCATCAACCAAAAGCATATTCTTAATAATGAAATCTTTGTTTACTAGAATGTTAACTTCGCCAAAAAGTTCATTTGTGATTTCTCTAAAGGTGACATTTCCTTGATCTTTCAAGTCTAAAGTTGTGAGCTTGGATGCACCTCTAGTCATCTATCTAGAGCAATCCTTGTCCAAGTACCATTTGTTGTTTCCACCTGAAGATTCCTCTAACACAAAGGATTATTTCTCTGGTACCCATTTGAGTTTGGGTCCTTTTCGATTAGGTGTAACAAGGATTTACCTATTAGGAACCCAAACTAGCTTGTTTTTATGATTCAAATGCATAGTTCTCTTTATTGCACAATTGTATGTAATATGACTAGTTTCGCCATAATAGTTACATGTCTCATGAGTAGCTTTTACAAATCGAGTTTTACGGGACTTTATAATCAATTCCATATTTGTTTGAATCACACATTTGATTTCCTAGAATGTGTTCAAGTTCTTTTTCCCTTTGGTGAAGTTAGCTATAGTTGCTTTTGAATCATCTAAGCTAGCTTTCAATAGAATATTTTCATTTTTTAGATCCGCTAGCTCCTTTAGAATTTCATCACTACTACTACCAGTACATGTAACATTATCATTATTATTTAAGGTTTTTACTTCAATGTCAATTGTTAATTATTAAATTTTCATTAATCTTGCTCAATTCATCATTATTGCTTTTTAGCTTCTTAATTTATCATTCATCTTTTCATTTTCCAATTTGAAGATATCATTTTCTTCATGCAACTTTTTATTTTCTATTTCAACCTCTTCATACTTAATTCTAAGCTCATCTATCTCTTCTTCTACATTCTTTATTAAAGTTTTAAGCATACTATTTTTTCCCTACTTTTATCAACCTATTGCATACATTTTCATATAAATCATAAAATTTCATCATAAGAAGGAGAAGATGGAGAGCTTATTTCATCATCCAATGCCATAAAGCACGTGTTCTTTTCTGGATCCTTAGATGCTTTTTTGAGCATCTAAGCCACTTAAGTCGTCATCACTCTAAGTGGCGATGAGATCTTCTTTGTCTAGATCCTTGGATGCTTTTTTGAGCTTTTGACAGTATTGTTGAATGTGTCCTAGTTTGTGACATTTGTAGTAGGTTATCACATCCTTCTTTTCCTTTTTGTATTTTGATGTGCTACTATCATTATCCTTTCTTTTTGTCTTGTTGTTCAAGCTCATGAACTACTTGAGCTTTTTGGCCATTAAGGCAAGTTTCTCATTGTCATCATCATCTTCTTCACTAGAATGATGACTCTTAGCTTGTTTGATTCATCTCCTTGCTTTTTAATTAGCTCATGTGTTTTGAGTGAAAGCCCCGGAAAATTTTAGTAAGTAATTCTAAGATGAACTTCGAAAATAAACCCTAAAAATCACTCCGAATTAAAACCGAACTTCGATAAGTCCCAAATCCCGAACGAATCCAGAAATTTCTGAATCGTGAGAAAAATAAGAATCTTTAAAAATAAAATAGGAACTCAATATACTTCAATTCCAAAACCACTACGCACGACAAATTCTATATTTAACTCCAATTTATAAAATCGGGTAATATAAAGCCTAAAAACAAATTATTAAAATAATGATTAACCTTCGGAAATAAAACTCAATCCAAAGAATTTCGAAAACGTTGAGAGATATTAAATTCTTATAAAAATCAAACTTAAAATAAATTTCTCAATTCAGATATGTTGTATAAACATAAAATATCATTTTCCAAATTAGTAAAGGTATAAACCGGAAAGTCAACTGGAAAACCTAAGTCCACGAAACTCCCAAGAAATCCCGTAGCCTAGATCCGGCAATCCCATATTTCTAAACCAAGGAGTCAGAATAAGAGAAAAAGGTGTAGTTGATTCGTATTAAGTCTAGGATGCTCTAAAAGATGAGATTAATGAATTTTCAATCTATTTCCAACTCGGTCAGGTACAGACTTCGAAAAGTGTGCCTTGAGATTCGAAATATTAAAAATATGTTATTAATGCCGTTAGACTCATATTTTTATAAGGATCTCTAAAATATTAGTTTTATAAATTTTCGATAACTAGAATTACCTGATTTTGCGATTTTATTTGTATTTCATTACTACCGATAATTAGCTCGTCTTTCGGTACTATTTAATATTATTTATTACACAATTTTATTTTTCTTATAATGTATACCCTGGTTTTCCTAGTAATCGAATAAACTTCGGAAACCAGAGAACGAAACCCTAAATCGGTTTAGTTTATGCTTAGTGAGAGGAGCTTAGAAACCCTAGATCCGGCTTTCCTTCGGTTTCATAACAAAAGAAGTTTTATAAAATAAATTAATGTGAATTATTGTTTTAAGGTATATTTCAAACCTTAGAAAGTTATAATTTCGGAAAAATTTCCATTCCGGGCCTTCCCGAGCTCAATTACGGAAAAACGGGCCCCAGGACCAGAAACTCAGAAAAATACTCGGGAATATTCATTAGAACCAAAATTTTATAAGAATTTCAAATATATAAATTCTATAATTTTCCGGGCTATAAAAATTATAGTTATAGCCTTTTTCTCGTATTTTCTTTACTACCGGTAAAGTAGATGTCTTGTCTACTATTTACCACTATTCATAAGTACAACCTATACTACACACTACCCATACCCTATTCTTACATACTTACAACTACTCATTATATTTTCTTTTCCAATGAAATTTTGTTTCCTACTAAATTATTACTTTTCTTACATTTTATTATACAAATTACAAATTCAAATAAAAACAACTCACTCTCTCTCTCTACTCATCATGGCCGGCGCATGGAGTAGCCCCCCACTCCTCCCCCCCCCCCCCCCCCTCCCTGCCCTCTATTGTTTTATTTTACTCATTTTAATACAAATAAACCCTAATACACTTAATATA
Source organism: Combretum micranthum (assembly GCA_024138025.1). Lineage (NCBI taxonomy): Eukaryota > Viridiplantae > Streptophyta > Magnoliopsida > Myrtales > Combretaceae > Combretum > Combretum micranthum. The sequence goes on from JAMXBD010001256.1 coordinate 99,097, forward strand.
TAAACTTATTTTTATTCTCTCTCTTTATTTTTCACTCTTTCAAAATTTTACAAAGTGTAAAACACTCTCTATTCTCTCCATCCTTGCCATGGCACTCCCGTTCTCACACACACACTCACAAGTCCACTTCTTCTTCTTCTTTTCTTCTTCAAATCTTCATTTAGGTGATGATTCCAAGCCTTGTTACTACTTAATCTTGCAATGGCAAGAGTATTCTTGTGTGTTTTCATCTTGAAATCCCAATGAGGAAATGCTGGGGATGAGAAAACATTAATACATGCATCTCAAGCCATTACAAGAGTAGATCTTGTGTTTAATAAGCCTTTGTTGAAGTATTATTATGTTCATGCATATAAAAGTAGAGCTCTTGCATGAAAAGTTTATGTTCATGTCTTTAAACTCATTTTCATGCACTATAAGTTGTAGATCTAGTGTTTAAACATTCATTTTTTTTTTTTTTTTTACATTCATGTTTATGTGAGTATTTTGTGTTTTCATGCATTAATGATCATAAAAGCTTAGTCTTGCATATATAAATGTGTTAGATGGTAGATCTTTACGAATATAAGACAAGGAACTTGAAAAGAAAAAGTTTTTGTTAGAAATGTGTAATGGAAAATTCGGATGAACTTCAAGACCTATTTTAAAAACCCTTGAAACCACTTTGAAACTCATATTTTTCATGAAAAATGAAAGGTATATGTAATAGGTATCTCTAAGTATTGATTTTTACAAGTTGAAATAAGTTTAGGCATGAGTAATGTGTAAAACAAGTAGTGAAATTAAGATGGAAAATTTTGAGTTAGTGTTCAAGTTGTCAAATTCGTAATTTGGGATGATGCACATGTAATCACCTAGTATTCAAGCTCAAATTGCATGTTTTATGTGTTAAATGAAGTCCTTAGGTAGTAGTTATAGTAAAGCTTTAAATTTTGATGCAATAAACAAGTTTTCTCAAAGGAAACATGCAAGAAATGAATTTTTCCAAAATTCAGATTTTTGTAAAAAGCTTATTTAAAAATATACTTGCAAGGTGAAAAATGTAAATTCTTATGTAGAAATGAAGGTCTTGGATAGTATAGATGGTGAAGACTCATTTTTATTTAGATAACAAGTAACTTCTAGGAATAAAATCCCAAAACACTAAGGAGATGCAAAATTGGAAAAAAATATAAAAAGTGGATTTTAAGAAATTGCTATTGTTGGAGTTTTGTAAGAATTAGGAGTTCTCAAAGTTTCATTATCAACAATCATCAAGATCATGCATATATTGAACTCATTACATGTCATTCATATTAGGAATTCATTCATATTTTATCTATACATGAATCATCAACTAGGAACATTTTGATTAGGTGCAAAACAATTTTTTTTTGGAAATGGAAAAGTTATAGAACAGATCTGATCCATCTTTTCTGTGACCTAAATGTTTTCACAACTTGAAATTAATAATAGGAATAGATAGATCTTTTGAAGTAGATAGAAATCGATATAAAATTTGCGAAATTCTGAGTTAAAATGACCAAGTTATGGCCATTTTAAGTTAGAACTTCCGCAAATAGCGAGAATCACGATTTTGTTTAGTTTAGATGTATAGTTTGAATTAGTTAAGTGATGAGATTCTCATTAGGTTATTCTTCTTTGGTAGGTGATCCCGAGAACAGCGATACCCTACCACCCGACTACTATTACTAAGAGACTGGCGTACCATGGCCGAGTGAGTATCACTTCCGATTTCAATTATTGCTTGTAATTGTAATGATAGTTACACTAGTTGCTAAGCAAAGATAAAAAAATGATTATGCATGATGGGGTTAGTTGGGAATCATAATTGTCTGCTGTTGATATGTGAAACTGAACTTAAAGAATATCGAAGCCGGGTGATAATTCATTGCTTGAATAGAGAGGAGCTAGAATGGATTGTCTGCGAATATTGCTTGGCCACCTAAAAGAATTGGATTAATCGATTATTAGACATTCAATATAAATTCGAACTCATTCATATCACGATGCGGATGGAGCATTAGCATTTGTTGGTTTTTCGTGATCCATAAAACGAATATGTTGGTTAATCGTGATCCATAAAACAAATTATTGTTCAATTGACCGTGAGCTTAAATGGTGTCGTACCGCAGGATTCGTTAATCTGCTAACCCGGGATGGAGGGCGCAAGTCCATCCAGATATGATTTCCGGTTGGTCATATGTTTGTTAAATCCACGTGTTTGTTGCATGTCACTTGATTGAAAAATCACTTGTTTAAATGTTATGTCTTAATTGCAATATGGAAGTGTTCACTCACTAAGCTAGTGTAGCTTATACCCCAATAGTTTCCTATTGCAGTATAAATACTTATGGCTATCACCGAGGAGCCGCGGACATCAGGTATAGCTCTTAGATATTAAGGAGCTTTCGATGAGGCCGGGGCCTTAAAGTAGAAACGGACTTCTAATCATGTTTCCTAAATTAATGTTTGAAGGATAATATAAGAGAATTGTGAGCCTAAGAACTCTTAACGTGGTTAACGGGGGTATGCCTCCTAGTTTATGTAATAGAATAGTTCTATATGAGACGGTTATGATTTACATTCTTGTTGCTATGTATGTCTCTTTAAACTACTATGAAGCAAAGCATGGTCTCTGTATGTTGAGAGTGAGCCTTACACCCGATGTTCAAACTCATGGAAAGACTAAGGTTGCCTTACTTGAGTTTAAATATTGAGTGTGGCGGACTGTCACGTGTAGGGTACTCTTTAGTGCGTGACATTGAATGCTCCAAGAAGTTCCTCTTTGCTCATAGTACTTAAATAATATGTTTCTTCAATAGCAGTTCTCTTTGCTTCTCAATCCTTGGGTAGGGACCTTAGTAGTTTAGAATTTATATCCACATTAATAAAATTCTTTCCAAGTACACTCAAAAGATTTATGATGTTGATGAATCTATTATCCATCTCTTCTATAGATTAATTTGGTAGCATTTTGAAAATTTCAATCTGTATGCATAAGAGACTTATTTTTGCATATCTTAATTTTGAAATTCATTCATAAGTCTTTTCTAATCCATCACATATATCTTTAGCATATTTACATGTACATATTTTATTAAGATCACTTTCATTTAACTTACAATGCAATATGTTCATTGCCATTTCATTTACATCCAATCTTTTCCAGTCTTCTTCATTATAATCTTTTCCTTCTTTTCCTCCAATAATCAAAGGCTCATTTCTATTACATTCCATATTAGTCTATTTTGAACTTTTAGAAAGATTTTCATTCTATACTTCCAATATGGGTAGTCACCCTCACTTAGAAGAGGTGGCCCATTAATAGCTTGACTTTCTAAAATCCTAGTGCTTTAGATGTCACGCCCAGAAGGGTATCCTAAACGTGACTATTCGTCGCATATAATATTAAAGCTAATGAATGATAACCTTAGTCATGCAAGAGCTTCGATATCACATGCAAGGCGTGCTTCCAAGATAGTAGGAGACTCACAAGGGTATTACGTTTAAGTAGATAATAAAAGCAAGCAAGAACTTATATAAATAAACATGAGATCTTCATTTAAATAATAATTTCTTCACATCATCTTAGGGGCATTCCCCCGCCTTAGAAGTCTTTCAACAAAATAATCATAACTACAACATAAGCCTACTATAGAGATTTTCTTAGAAGTCTATGTTCAAAACTTAAATACATATAACTTCTCCCAAAAACTCCTAGTAGCTCAAACTCCTACCTGGCATACGGGGCTCCTTGGGGCCAACCAAAGGTAATCGTACTATAACAAAAAGCTATAAGGGTATAAGCAAATCTAGCTTAGTGAGATAATTCCATCTATAGAACATTTCCATATAGCAAACAAGTGTTTAATCAAGCATATGAGAATGCACAATCACATGAACTAACAAAATACACAAGATTAACCGAAAATCATGTGTAGCATGGATTTAACGCCCTCCATGTCAGGGGTTGGGAGGTTACAGGCCCATACGACCATCAATATTTACAGATTTGCTGGGTCCTGCTCACCCTGTAGACTTCCTAGCTCCTACTAGCCCATGTAGACTTTCCAGCTCCTACTAGCCACCACTACCACTTCCTCATTTCCCCACATGAAGAATAGTAGTAAAACAAATGTGACTCACAAGTATGATATGCATGAATTGATTTCAATATATTTTTAACCAAATAATGTTGAATTCAGGTAAAAGGCGATCAACCACAATTTTCATCATATCAATACAAGAATCACACTTCATTTAATCACATCATCTTTCGATATTTTTAACTTACATTCAACCAATCATAAATTCAAGTTACATAACAATTGTTCGTTTATCTTTTCCTTAATTTCTAGTGCTACTACTTACAAGCACAAACAAGGAAATGTAACTTAGTAAAGGATTAACTCACTCCATGTCGGTAGATCCTAATCGAAGTAATCTTCCGGGAAGGTGATCTCGGGTCCTTCTCCATCTAAACAAGATGAAATACCCAAAATGAGTCTTTCATGAAATTTTTATTCTTGAAGATTCTAAACTTTTCTTAAAATCACAGTAAAATCGTATAGAAGGAAATTCCAACTTAAAATGGCCATAACTTACTCATTTTGACTCGGAATTTCGCATATAATGTACCTTTTTCTACTTATTCGAAAAGATCTATCTATTTCTAAACTTATTTTCATCAAACTAAGTCATTTGGGTTCTGAAAAAGTGGCGAGCAAATTCACCATGAATTTTTATAAACTTGTTTTCCTTATTTTATCCAAAGCTCATTTTGAAGAGATAGGTCTTATAATAGCTTGTAAAACCTTTGAAATGTATATACATATGTTAAGTGACTCATATTGAATGTATGAAGTTAATGAAGTTGTCTCAAACTATGAAAAGTAAAGTCTTTTAAAGATTTCTGGAAAGTGAGAACTTTTGAAATATTCCTTTTTATTTTGCTTTGAAAATATCTTAAGTTATTTCAAATGAGTATTTTCTTTTCCTAAATTTTATTTCCGTAATCTCTTTAAATTCCTAAGGAATGATTTTATTTTCTAGGCTTAGTTTTCAATACTTTTGAAAGTAATAACAATTCTATATTTAGAGAAATAATTTCTTGGTTTCTTGAGATCATTCTATTTTGATGAAAAAGTTTCTAGCACTTGATGTAAAGTGAAGTTTTTGTAAAACCTTTTGTTTATTTCAAAAAGTCTTTTCTATGTCATGTATGTTTATAAAAATTCTTATGAACTCCTCTAAGTTTGTTAAGATGACTTCTTAGTTTTAGAAAAATTTACTTCCTACTTTTATTTCTAGAAAAGAACCTTTATTTTAAGAAAACTTTTCCTTATTTATTTTTGTTGAGACAAGAATCATTATGTTCATGAATGAATATGAATCATAGAGTTATGTAAACATAAGGAAACATAATAACTTGAAAGAATATGCTAGTAAAGAAATAAATCAAGTATTGGAACCTTAGCTTCATCAAGGTATCCCAGGACTAAGAATAGACTAGTCCCAAAAAGAAAAAGAAAATGTTTTGACTTGATGAGGACAAGTCTAAGACTAGAAAGACTAGTCTTGAAAACAACATTAAAGTAAATAAATTGCAAGGAAGTAAATAAATTGCAAGGAAAGTAAATAAATTGTAAAACAAATGAGTTTATATGCTCTAAAAGATATATATAGCTACATAGATATATTAGATAGTTATAAATATAAAAGCAACATAAAGAAATTAGATCATGAACAAAAACAAAGTATGAACCTATTGTTGCTTTCTTTAACCTTCATGGTTTATAAAACACATACTAAGCTCATACTATGTAGATGAACATAAAGAAGACTTGAAGAAAAGTTATCTAAAAGAACTAAACTTGAGAGAACTCTTTGGAAGAGAATTCTTGAAGAATTTTGGGAGAGTACTTTAGTGTAGGAAAGGTGTGAAAGAAGTGGAATAAGAGGGGGTATTTATAGGAAAATGTGGGAGGTTAATTGTGTTAATTAAATAAATGAAAATAAAGCAATTTGGGTAGAAAGAGAGAGGCGGCCGGCGCTATTAGTGAAGGAGAGAGGGAGTGAAAATTTTATTTTATTTTATTTTTGTATTTTTGTTAATTAAAAGTAAGATATGAAAGATGTGAAGTTCTATTGGAAATGAAAATTATAAGAAATAGAGGTATAGGTTGTAAGAGTATGTTGTAAGAAAAAGTAGAGATAGATAAATAGTGTAGAATAGTAGTAAATAGTGTAATGTAAAGTAGACATGACAATTTAAGTACCGGTAGTAAGAAAATACGCGTATAAATGCGATATCTGATATTTTTAGCTACCAAAAAATTATGAAATTGATATTTTTAAAAACCTTATATTTTTACGAGTCTAACGGTATATTCGGAATATTTTTACTATTCCGAGCCTCGGGACACGTTTTTCAAGAACTGTATCCAATGGGTTCAAAACGAGTCGCAGTTTTACTAAACTGATCTTTTTAAGCTTCCTTAAGTAATTACGAACTATTCTACTCAATAAACTCTTTCTTACTTTCTTAGGGTTTCTTAAACAGGGATACCGGACTTAAGCGGTTACGGTAGACTAGGGTTTTGTTGACTTTAGAAATCTGGTTGACTTCTAATTAGGGTTTAAGCTTTAATTGTTCACAAAACTTCGGGGGTTTACATTAGATATCATGATTTTTACTCTAAATGCGATATGTACTAGAAAAATACTCAAGAGGGAGGAGGAGGTGGGTGAATTGAGTAGTTGACCTAAAATGCCCAAATAATAAATATTTGTGTAATGGATCAAATTAAACTTTTATAGCAACAGATATGGCAATAATGGAGTACAAAAAACAATATTAAAGAGATACGGAAAGAAGAAATAAGCCTAGATTTACGTGAAGTTTGGCTTAGTTCTTACTCTCTACGATCACCCAAATTGCCTCCAATTAGAGGACTTTATACACTTTATTAATCCTAATCACACGTGCTCAAACTGAGTAATACACCAGTTCATAACACTTAGGAAATAAAATGTTTCCTTTTGTCTTATGATGCTCTTTTATAGATAACAAATACAAGAATAGAGCACTAAATGATTTTTTTTCTCTTTATAGATTTTGCAACTTAATGAACAGGAGTATAAAAACAATGTGAGAATTTTTTGATTTATTTATTCGCAAATAAATACTCTTAACCACTTCTTCTTAGCTCAATGCTACTTCTCACATGAATTTTCCAAGGATAGAGTATTTATACATTTCAAAAGTTTAAATATTTGCAAGAGATAACGTCTTAAAATTGTCAAGCATTAAATATGCATAAACGGCTCTTTCATGTCATATCGACTTGTATTTTAAATTTAACCCTCGATCAAGTCTATGCTTATTTGGATTTGTCAAGCCTTGGATTTGAATTGTTATGCTTTAAGCTTGTCCTGCATTAAACTTGTCATGCCAAAAATCAAGGCTTTGCTTCTTTGAACTTGTTGAGCTTGAGACTTGAGCTTGTTGCACTCTTATGAATAGACTTGTCGAGCCTTCGATTATGCCCACAACCAAAGCTGTGCTTAAAGAATTTATACCCGCTTATTTTTGCATAATCTCTAGAGAACAACACATACGCAACACACACACACACACCACACACATATATTCTATCATGTTGTTCATCTTATTTGTTTGTCTAATTAAGTATAGTTTAACACAATTGAGTAGCTAATTGTGCAACTAATTATCTCATTGATTTTCACATTGAACATATAAGTTCAACACTTGTGTTGCTATTATACCGGGCTTATATTTGCACAATTTATGGGTTGGACATTTTGTGAGAGCTTAGATGATCCAAACATTTAGACACAATGAACATTATAATGTTAGTTTTTGAGAGTTATTACTTGTAATGTGGAAATTTTCTTTGTATTGTTGAGAGACTACTTATCTTTATTTTCTGCTACAATTCATTTGATCATCAATCCTAATTAAGGGTTTCTATAAGCCTTGGAAAATTTTAGTAAATAATTCCAAAATAAACATTTAAAATAAACCTTGAAAATGACTCCTAATTAAAACCGAACTTCAACTAACCTGAAATCTAAAACAAATCCAGAAATTTCTTAATCTTTAACAAAGAGAAAATGCTTAAAAGTAACATAAGAACTTAATAGTTTCCAAATCCAAAGCCACTACATGTAACGACTCTATGCCTAATCCTGACTGGTAAAATCGGGTAATATAGAACCTGAAAACAATTTATTAAGCAGTAAGTAACGATAAACCTTCAGCTATAAAACCTGATTTAAGAATTTCGAAAACGTTAAGAGATATGAAACACCTATGGAAATAAAATAATGAATAAATACTCTCAAACTTAATACGTTGTATAAATATAAAACATCAGCTTCCAAGTTGGCAACTATCTGAACCGAAAAGTCAATCGAAAAACCGAAGCCAATAATTCCTGGGAAACCTTAGCAGATTCAACCCGGCAATCTTGTAATTCTACACCAAGGAGTCGGAATATGAGCAAAGAGTGTAGTTTAGGTCGCAATAATACTAGAACACTTTAAAATGTAAGAGTAGTGAGTTTTCTATCTATTTCAAACCCGGTCGGATACAGACTTCGAAAAGTGTGCCCCAGGATTCGAAACATTAGATATATGATATTAGTACCATTAGGCTCGTAAATTCATAAGGATTCCAAGTACCTCAATTGTACTAATTTTGGATTACTTGTAAACCCGATTTTTCTAGTAATCAAGTAAACTCCGTAAATCGGAAACCAAAACCCTAAATGGGATTAGTACAAGCAACCTAGAAACCTTAGGTCTAGCTTTTCTTTGATTTTTATATATAAGAACCTCTATAGAATAATTTAATGTGAATTATTGTTTTAAAGTATATTTTAAACCATAGAAAGTTTTGATTTCAGAAAAATTTCTATTCCGGGCCTTCCCGAGCTCCATTACGGAAAAGCGAGCCCCAGGACTAGAAACTCAGAAAAATATTCCAAAATATTCATTAGAACCGAAATTTTATAAAGAATTCAAAAATACAAATTTTATAATTTTTCGAGCTATAAAAATTACAGTTATAGCTTTTTTTTTCGTATTTTCCTTACTACCGGTAAAGTAGATGTCTTGTCTACTATTTACCACTATTCACAAGTATAATCTACACTACACACTACCCATGCCCTCGTCTTACATCCTTACAACTACTCATTATATTTTTTTTCCAAGAAATTTTTGTTTCTTACTAAATTATTACATTTTATTACACAAATTACAAATTCAAACAAAACAACTCACTCCCTCTCTCACACTCCCTAGTGGCCGACGCATAAAGCCTCCCCTTTGCCCTCTATTGGTTTTACTTTTCTCTTTATTTACTATAAACAAACCCTAATTTCACTTAATATAAATAATTTTTAACTTTCTCTCTCCTTCATTTCATTTTCATTTGTCCAAAAATCACACAAACTCTCTCTCTATTCTCTCCCTTGCCATGCGCTACATCTTCCCCTCACACACTCACTTCAAGTTCATTTCTTCTCCATTTTTTCATCAAAATCTTTCCTTAGGTGATATTTTCAAGCTTTATTACTACTTAATCTTGTAATGGCAAGATCATTCATGTGTATTTTCATCTTCAATCCCCATGAGCAAGTGCTAGGGATAAGAAAATACTAATACATGAATATCAAGCCATCACAAGAGTAGATCTTGTGTTTGATGAGTTTTTGTTGAAGTATCATCATGTTCATGCATATAAAAGTAGAGATCTTGCATAGAAAATATGTGTTCATGCTTTTAAACTCTTTTTCATGCACTAAAAGTAGTAGATCTAGCACTTAGACACTCATGTTTTTCTTGACATTCATGTTTATATGAATATTTTGTGTTTTCATGCATTAATGTTCATAAAGGCTTAGTCTTGTATATATAAATGTGATAGTTAGTAGATCTCTATGTAAATGAGACAAAGAACTTAAAAAGAAAAGGTTTTTGTTAGAAATGTTCAAAAGAAAATTCGTATGATTTTCAAGACCTATTTTAAAAACTCTTGTAACCACTTTGAAACTCATGTTTTATATAAAAAATGAAGGGTATGAGTAATAGATATCATTAAGTAATGATTTTTATAAGTTGAAATGAGTTTGGATATGAGTAATGTGTAAAACAAGTAGTGGAATCAAGATGAAAAATTTTGAGTTAGTACTCAACTTGTAAAATTTGTAACTTTGGATGATGCCTAGGTGAACACCTATTATTCAAGCTCAAAATGAATGTTTTATGTGTTAAATGAAGTCCTTAGGTAGTGGATATAGTAAAGCCTTAAATTTTGATGCATTACATAAGTTTTCTCAAAGGAATTATTCAAAAAGTGAATTTTCAAAAATTTGGATTTTTGAGAAAGGCCTATTTAAAAACATATTTGGAAAGTGAAAAATGTAAATGTTCATGTAGAAATGAAGGTCTTGGATAGTATAGATGATGAAGACTCCAAATTTGGAAATTTGGATTTTCAAGAAGTAGTTATTGTTGGAGTCTTGTAAGATTTAGGAGTTCTCAATATTTTCTTTATCAAAAATCATCAAGCTCATGCATACATTGGACTCATCACATGTCATTCATGATAGGAACTCATTCATATTTTATATACATGAATCATCAACTAGATACATTTTTAAACAAGTGCAAAACAATTTTTCGGAAATGGAAAAGGTTACTGATCAGATCTGATCCCTTTGTTCCGTAACCTAAATGTTTTCAAACTTGAAAATAATATTAGAAATAGATAGATCCTTCGATGTAGATAGAAATCGATATAAAATTTGCGAAATTCCGAGTTAAAATGACCAAGTTATGGCCGTTTTAAGTTGGAACTTCCACTAATGGCGAGAATCACGATTTTGTTTAGTTTTGATACATAGTTTGGACTAGTTAAATGATGAAGTTCTCATTAGGGTATTCTTATTTATTAGGTGATCCCGAGACCGACGAATCCCTACCGCCCGATTATTACCACTAAGAGACCGGCGTACCATGGCCGAGTGAGTATCACTTCCAATTTCAATTATTGCTTGTGATTGTAATGATAGTTGCACTAGTTACTTAGCAAAGACAGAAATGAATATGCATGATGGGGTTATTTGGAATTGTATTGCTCTGCTGTTGTTATGTGAAGTTGAATTTAAAGAATATCGAAGCCGGGTGATAATCCATTGCTTGTATAAAGAGGAGCTAGAATTGATTGTCTGCGAGTATTGCTTGATCACATAAAAGAATTGGCATAATTGATTATTAGACATCAAAGATAAACTTGAACTCATTCATATCACGATGGGGATGGAGCATTAGCATTTGTTGGCTTTTCGTGATCCATAAAACAAATATAGTTGGTTGATCATGATCCATAAAATGAATATAGTTGGTTAATCGTGATCCATAAAACGAATATATGTTGGTTAATCATGATCCATAAAACGAATATATAAATTAGTTGACCGTGAGCCTAAACGGCGTCGTACCGCAGGATTCGTTAATCTGCTAACCCGGGATGGAGGGCACAAGTCCATCCATATATGATTTTCGGCTGGTCATATGTTTGTTGAATTCACGTGTTTGATGCATTTCATTTGACTGATTAATCACTTCCTTGAATGTTATGTTTTAATTGCGATATGGAAGTTTTCACTCACTAAGCTAGGGTAGCTTACACCCCAATAGTTTCCTATTGTAGTATAAATACTTATGGCTATCTTCGAGGAGCCGCTATCATCAGGTATAGCTCTTGGATATTAAGGAGCTTTTGATGAAGCCGGGACCTAGAAGTAGGCACGGACTTCTAAATGAGACTCCTAAATGGGTAGCTAAAGGATAACATAAGAGATTTTGAGAGTCTGAGAAATCTTAACGTTTTGATGGGGGTATGCCCCTTAGATCATGTAATAGATTAAATCTAATTGTAACTGTTATGATTTACATTCGTGTTGCTATGCATGTCACATTAAACTATTTCGAAGCAAAGCATGGCCTCTATATGTTAAAAAAGTGAGCCTTACACCCGATGTTCAAACTCATGGGAAGACTAAAGTTGCCTTACTTGAGTTTAAATATCAAGTGTGGCGAACTGTTATGTTTAGGGCACTCTTTGGGGCGTGACAGTTTCTTAGTCTAAAATTTCTTAGAATCTCACTTAGTTATGGATAGCCTTTTGTGTATAATAATTAAGCGTTATATATGACCGAACTATTAATGCTTTAGACCTTATTTAGGATGTGACAAGGTGGCAGTCCAAAGTTCGAATGCCCAACTCTACATTAAATTTAAGCTTAAATTTCTCTCTCAATTGTCTCTTTGAAATTTACCATTTTATTTATTATTTTTTATTTATCATAGGGTTAAATTCGAAAAATTGGACTTTTTCCATAAAACTAATTCTTCCCCAACCCTTTCTTAAATTGTGGTATAACATTTCTTAGTGGTGTATAATCATAAGTCTCGCATATTGTATATATTTAACCTCGCTTTTTGTTAGCCCTTGCAAGTTGTAGGAGATGACTTCTGCTTACAAGAGTATAGACTTGGTTGTGACTTTGAGGCATAGAATGAACTTTATGAAAACTTTATGTGAGGGCAAGATTAAAGGAGAAGAAGGGCATATGTGATCCTATATGATTTGTCAAGAAATTGATACACTCTTAATATTCAAATGCTCATGATACTTATATTTAGGGAAAATTGTGAATAACCCCTTAAATTTTGACCTAAACTTTTTCCAACAAAGACAACATGCTCAAACCTACAACACAAGAAAGAAAATATAAGAGTAAAGACTAAATCATCATCGAATTCAAAAATTCTTAACACAAAATAGTATTTCCTTCTTCTTCTAAGATTCAATCCATTTTACTTAAAAGAGCTTCTACAATTTTTGGCTTCAACAAGCAGTAATAGTCATAAAGGATTTTTCCTCACTAAAATGTTAATTCTAAAGCAACTGCAAATATTGGTATGCATAAGATGTCACATGGCATTCAAACAACTTAAAGATACCAAAATCAATTAGCTTTTTATTAACCTAGTATGTCTAAATTTACCATCAGGTGTCGCTCTTGATCTAAATTTAACTCTAGTTTAGATTCATACTAAACTCAAACCAATACTTTTCAAATTGGTCGAAACATCTCGATAGCCATATATTCTAAATATGGTTTACTTTCCCCCATATTATTTAATAGGGCTCAGTATGCCCTAAAAATGAATAGAAAATATAAATTAGAAGTAGAAATTTTGTTCTAGAGAATTGACAAGTGATATCATAAAAAAACTTCAAGAACATGATTATTTTTTTCAATTCTCTCTCATTCTTCCAGATAAAAGAACAATGCTTCTAATTTGAAATACTAAATTCTAGGTAACAGGTAACACTTCTATAACAAATTGAACTCTTAAGCATAAAGTATATGGAATTCCACCAAAATTAGGGTGGCATGACATAGAAAGTTCTTCAAGAAGTTATGGACAATGATAATCACCTCTAAAGTTATACAACCCACAAAACTAGCTTTCATGTTACTTGGAAGCTTTACTGACTTTAGAGCCTTTACCTTTAGTTTCAAATATTTTAGAACAACATCACCTGTAAAAATAAGTCTTAGGCAAGCAACACTGCCTAGTAGCCTTAATAGAACAGAAGGCATTAAAATTGACCTAATAAAGCCTTCAAATATTATTGGAAATAGTGTTATCACACAAATATGTTCCCTTACATCATCAATCAATTTCCTAGTCCTAAATTGCATTTACTTGGAATAAGAGGACAACATTAGAAATGTTTTTTACACATAGGTTTGTTATTGTGGCAGCAACAACCGTAACCCGTAATCCACGTTGGGGGACGTGAAACCAATGGCAGAAACGTGATGGAGAAGCGAGAAGGAAAGGTGATGATTAAGGAATATTTGTAAAGGTTTTATCTGTTTATAATTTTGATTTTGTTTCTTTGTCTTCAAAGTTTAGCTTTTATGCATAAAATCAAATTAAGTCTTGTAGCTATTCAAATATATAATATATATATATTTTAGTTTCCACGCGTAGAAAACTATAATTTAAACTAAAGGGAAGTAAGACAATGAAGCAATCAATTCAATTCAACCTTAAGACACTCGGATCATCCACGTAGGAATACATTATCTAAGAAGCCATTAGAAATGAGATGTGTTATAATCTAAATATCCAAAGATGAACTCTATTGTGGATTGCATAGTTTGGCATTTACCCATTACATAATATAATGGAATACATAAAATCACACCATAGAAAATTAATAAAACCAATATTATCCAAAATTTTATTTATTAACAAAAAAAAAACAAAAACCTAATATAATAATGTTAAATTTAAGGGTTAATAACAAAAATGGTACCTAAACTTTCGCAAAATATTCAATAAGGTACTTGAAGTTTCATTTTGAACAATTTGGTATATGAACAAAGTTTTCATGGACTTTTTTCATACTTAAAGTTTCGTTTTGATAATTTTCGTACTTGAAAAAAGTTTTTATGGACTTTTTTCATACTCAAAACAAGTTCAATCTAGTATTAAAGAAGTCAAAGAAAACTTTGTTTAGACACCAAATTGTCAAAACCAAACTTTAGGTAGGAAAAATATTTGAGAAAACTTACTTTAGGTACCAAATTATTCAAACCAAATTTCAAGTATCTAATTGAACTTTTTGTAAAAATTCATGCACTAATTTTGACTTTATCCATAAATTTAAGAATGAATCCCTACTAAATAAGAGAATATAACTTTGTTTACTAAGTTGAAAGCCTATGCAAGTAGGGTTGTAAATGGCTTAGCCGAGCTTTTGAAGGCTCAAGATTGACTCATCTAACAAATTAAAGAGCTTAAATCAAATTAGGTTTTTAACGAGCCTAAAATATAGGTTCGAGCTTAAGCACAAGTTCTAACTTATTTAGCTTAACGAGTCTGAGTTCATGCTTGTTTACATAAATAATTATATATTTTATATTAATATAAACAAATATATGTAATATTATATTATTACATTAATAAAAATAATTATATATAATAAAATTGAATTATAAAAAAATTATTCATGAGCTTGTTCATGAATCTGCTTATGAGTCTAGCTTATAAGCCATTAATAAGCATGTTCACAAGTTGGCTTGCAAGTATGAAGAAAGCTCATGCTTTACTTGTTTAATTAAACGAGCTTCATTTTATGCTTGAGTTGAGCTTGACACGAGTCGAACTCATGTGGCTTACAAGTAGTTTTAGCTAGTTTGTAGTCTTATATGCAGGCAAGCTCTTAATGAGGAAATAAATATCAAGAAGAACTTCCTACGCCACAATAAAAGCTTGATTTTATGCATCAACAATAAAGAATATTTTAAAACTCTAATATAGTTGTTGTCATGCATAATTGGTAAGATTTCACACTATTCAAAGTTAAAAGGGATGTTTTTCAAATTTTAAGGGTTTTTTACAGCAAGTGGAAGTTTATGGGAAGTATCTACACTAACCTCATAGTTTATCAAATACCCTATAATCAAGAGTAAGGAAGTAAATTTTGAATTTTTAACAGCAGCAAAGTTGCCTATTCTTTTAGAAATATAATACGAAACGTTGGTTCACTTAAGGTATAAAAGTTTAGAGAGATAATGCCCTTCACTTTTTGCCTTTTTCTTCAACATACATTGCAAAACACTCTTTGCTCTTTCCTAAATCATAATGATAATCCTCGAAGGTTTCTTGAAGAAAACTACGATAAGTAAAGCCTCTTTTATCTTCTTACCAATTTTCGACAAGACAAAAACCTAAATATAGAGTTTTGGTACCTTAGGATTGACATTGGTATGTGATAAGGAAATAATGAGTTATTAGGAGAATTCTTGAGGAATATCTAAGGGGGAAATTCACAAAGTGAGAAAAGCAAATGATTGACAAACTTTATAATATGGTAAGATGATTTTAATGTTAGCTTCAATCCTTTGATTGTAAGATTCATTACAATAGATGACTTAGCATATGAAAAGGTTGAATCTATGTTTAAATTGGAGTAGTTTAGGATTCAAAAAATTGCATAACTTTCTTTCATCTATGTTTTACACTGGTTTGAACACGACTAGGTCATATTGAACACAGATGGAGGAAAGTTGTTTTCCTTTTTAATATAAACTTCCAATACATATTGTGGTACAACCCATGTTGAACACTATAACCTGAAAATTTTTTATTCTTTGTTTAACACGACCTGGTACACATGTGGTGTTAGGACATGTGAACAAAACAACTTTTTCAAAACTCCGCCTTTTCCTTATCAGATATCTTTAAAACTTGTTTAAATCCTTCCATAAGGATTTAATGTTATTTTAAAATCTTGAAATTATTACATAATTAAAGATGATCTATAGATGAATCAAAAGAGTAGATGATTATAAATAATCTAAGTACTTTATCACTTGGATTTATAAGCTTTTAGATTTCATGACAAGTCAACATTTTAAGGACATATATACCTTGCTTACGTAGAATAGAAAGTTAAATAAACTAATTAACTATCCAGCTATAAGAATGTGTCTTTATTTTGTGTGAATGTTAGTAATAGGTAGAGAATACCCACATTATATATAGTATCCTAGAGTAGAGTCGTACAAGAAAGAATTTAGGTAGGTTTAGGTTGTGTTGTTGTTGTAGTTATTAGAGAGTAGCTAATAACCAATATATATGTATGTATATATATAATCATATGTCAAGATACTAAGTTATGCCTTTGTTGATTACTGGACTAAAATAACGGATTGTTAATTGGTTGATTATTGCATTCATATTATGAAGATGCGTGTGAGTATGCTATTGCTTGTACAACTACATGCGCTTTTCTGTATACCATACTAAGCTCTAGCTAAATGTTTTTTATTTATTTCTTGTTGGTACAATTGAGAACCCTTTTGTAGATGACTTTTCGGGATATGACTTGTTGTGGACTAAGAGAAGTATGCTAGTGGAGAAGATTATTCAAAAAACTATTTGGATAGAGTTTGTTAGTTTTATGGAAATAAATATTCTATTATGTGTGTTATGTTAGTGTATTTTTTCCAGTATGGACCCGAATGGTTGTGATGTTAATATCAATTGATGGACCCTCTTAGACATTTATCCTTATTGTTATGTAGGTTGTGATTACTTGTTTGTTTGGGAGTTTGGATATTATGTATTATTGACTTAATTTAAATATTATATGTGTGGTTAGAGAATAATTATTGTCATTTATTGAAATTTATAGTAACTTTGAGCCTTAGCATATTAATATCCTATATAAACACATGATCGGTTGTAAATAATCATAAATTTAGAGCGTTACAATTTAAAGAGTTGATTTGCATCCTTCCCTAAATGTTACCCATGTTAAATTTGAAATGCTATAGAGACATAAATGGACTTAAATGGTTAGGTGTGGGTGAATAGGTGATGTACATATGATAAAGACTATATATAAGCATGAGCTTAGCATCATTAGGTGAGGGTGTTTGGTGAATTGCTACATTACCTAATGGTTCCAATATATGATAGTAATATCAAATTCACTTGATATAAATAGCTATTGATTCCCTTCCCGTTCTATGTAAACTTGATATTGGTGTTTATTTGAGAGGAATGAAATTTCATAATGAATTGTTATTACATAAAATGAATTGTTCGCATACACATGAATTATCATTCAAATGTTTATTTTCTAACTCTGTCATAAATACCTTTGTTTTAAAAACATCACATATACAATTGTCTTCTCTCTATAATAAAGACAAGGAAAATTATAGATATTTTACTTTTTATTTCATTGATTATTTGCTTTATTTTTTGCACCAATTGAACATTATAATAGTCATTATAATCTTATTACATTCCTATTGAATTAGAATTTCATTCCTCTGTTTATTCCATACGGCGACAACTTCATAACATTGCTTTGATTTGTATATTTTTATTCCCTGAAATGATTCTAAATTGCTAATATTTTGCAAGTTTTTTCTTATTTCATAATTTATCTTCATAGTTAATATATCCATAAAATTCATAATAACTTTCAAAGCTTTTGTACCTTATTTCAAATGTATTTTTTCTTATATCTTTTAATTGTCCTCATAATCCAAAACAATGGTGGTTTTGGGGTATAGGTCCAGCCACTCTCTAACTTTAAAATTATTTAAAATTTTGCCTTTGGAAATTTATAAGATTAAAATATGTATGAAATATTTTATTAATTTTATAATAGGCAAAGTAAGTTGACCACTCTCGTAAACTTTATGAGAAATATCAACATACCTTGTTTATTTAAAATATGGCACTTACCTTTGCTTTTGTCTACAATAATGCTATCACGACAAAAACAATGATGTGTTATTACTGCATCATCGTCATGTGAGCATTATTAATTAATTGATTTAAATATTATAATTATTTATTATATTAGTTAAAATAATGAAAAAAATTTGAAAAAGGGATGGGGCAGAGAGACTTGTTAATACAATCGCCAACCACCCTATACAATTAGGCGGCTAGCAACTTCTTTTCTTTTTTGTTTTTCATTTTTTATTTATTTTATTAGCTCAATTATTTAAACCATATGTAGTAAATGTTTCATGTTTAGTGAAATTTAAAAAAATATAATTATTTCTTTTCTTTTTCAAATTTAAATTAACTTTTCATTATTTTGGCTAATTTAATATATATGAAATTATAATATTTAAATAAAATAATTAATAACACTAAAATGAGGATGTTGTGGTGATAACACACTAGCATTCATTAATGTAGACAAGACTAAAAGAAAATGTGTTGTATTTTGAAAAACATATATGGTGTCAATATTATTTGCAAAATAGGGTTAGTGTCAAGAATAGTATTTTGGCAAAATATACAATTATATAGCTAAACTTTGGAATTGATCAATTTGGTACCTAAACTTTAAAATTAATCAATTTAGTTATTTAAAAAACTTTTAAATTGATTAATTTAGTTCTAAAAGGATTTTAGGGAGATACTATTGGTGCATACAAAAAGTTCTTTCGGGTATAAAATTGATTAATTTCAAAGTTTAAGTTTCTAATTTCATATTTTACAAAAGTTCAGGTACTATTTGAGATGTTAAACCTACAAAATATATGAAAAATGATTAATATAATTTACCTATGCTATTATATTTATGATATTTGTCCTCACTATTTTTTCTTATCGCATATCCGTTGGTATAGCCATAATTTTGCATTAATTATTGTTAACATGTAGCATTTAATTAGTCAACATATAATCTTAAATTAATTATTCAACAAAGCATCTTAAATAGTCTCTTTCATATTGTTCTATATATAGTTGTTTCCTCTTGTAAAATAGAAAAGTGTGGACATTAAAATTGTATATATCACTTTCTTTCTTTCAATAAGAATTACCATTATTCCATAGAATTCCTTTTTTTTTTATTAATTTCTTCTTCTAGTTCATTTTTTATTTGATTCTTCACATGGTATCAGAGCATGAAAATCAGATCTTAATGAAATTTTATAATCTTATTATATTTACCAGAGACGTTTCATATCGTGGTCTTGGTTTTTTGGTTTGCCGAAGATATTGTTTGCTGCAATGGAAAGCTGAGTATCGATTTTCATGATTTGATGAGTTCACCATTTGGATCTTTGATCTTAGGCCCTTTTCATATGGTTAGAAATGTTGTTTTTGCAAGTAATCTTGTCATAACTTTGTGTTTAGTCATTTATATAATGGTGTTGGCTCTTAGATTATAGAATCAGGTGCTACAAATCGTATGATACCTTATTTAAGTCTTTTAACCCACACACATGAGCTTGTTCAACCCTTTCGTGTTAAACTACCTAATGGCTCTTTTATAAACATTATTAAGAATAGAGATGTTTATTTAACTCCAACACTTATCCTAACCAATGCTTTCTATGTCCCTTGTTTTCAACATAATTTACTATCTATTTCTTGTTTGCTTGACCAAACTAATCTCATGGTTTCTTTTGATTATTCCTTGTTTGTTCAAGACTCGAAAACTAAGGAAGTGTTGGCTTTAAGACAATTGATGAATGGCTTTATGTACTTAAGTCTAGTCATGTTTCTTATTATAAAAATTCTTTGTCTTGTCAAAGTACTTTTGTTGATGATAAACTAAGATTGTTTCATTTGTGTTTGGGGCATTCTTCTATTTTTACGCTTCGTCATTTAGAGGAATGCAAATCTTGCAACTTTGATGGATTTCTTTATCATGATTGTCAAGAAACCAAGTTTCATTGGATTTATTTTCATAAAAGCATGAGTCTTTCTAAATGTGCTTTTGATCTTCTCCATATTGATATCTGAGGTCTATATAAAATTGAGTCTATTACACATGCGAGATTCTTTATCACAATTGTTGATGATGTTACTAAATGCATTTGGACTTTTATGCTTGGTTTCAAGAGTGAAGCTTGTAGTGTGATTATACATTTTTTGAAGTATATATATAATCATTTTGATGTTGTACTAAAGTTTATGAAGACGGACAATGCTATGGAGTTCTTATCAAATGAATGTGCATTAATGTTTTAGGAGTGCGGAATTGTTCATCAAAGAATAATGGTTTATACACCTCAACAAAATGGAAATGTAGAGCGTAAGTATAGGCATCTATTAGATACTTGCAGTGCATTAATGTTTCATGCATCTTTAACAACAAAATTTTAGAGTGAGCACATACTTGTTGCCACATACTTGATTAATAAGATGCCTATGGAGAATATTGGCTGGATCCCTTCTTGTAAGAAATTTTTTAGAGTTGCACCGAGTTATGACCATCTACACATTATTGGTTGCTTATTTTATATTTAAAAAATGCTTACAGTAAGTGATAAATTGGAAGCACGTGGTGTTAAGTGTGTTTTCTTGGGGTATGCTCATGGGAAGAAAGGCTATAGAGTGTATGACATGGCAAATAAGTGCATTAAAGAATCTCGTGATGTTGTATTCTTTGAGTTTATGTTTCTTTGAGTGAGTCTTCTAATATCTTCTCTAAAACACTTGTGCCTCATTCTCCTCTGGTTCTTGGTGATAATGTTGATGTTGTCTCTACTTTAGTTTCTCCTAATCCTAATGTTTCTCTTGATGATGATGATGGTAGTGAGAGTCCAACTGTAGTTGATAATGTTCACAAATCCAATAGAGTGTGCAAGTCTCCATAATAGCTTAATGATTTTGTACATATGGTCATACACAATACTAGGGCTAGCACTTCTACTAGCCTAAACACTAACCCATATCCTTTATTTGATGTTTCTTGTTTTTCCTCACTTCCATGTGATTTTGTAGCATCTTCAGCTAATGTCTTACTTGTGCAAAAGCTGCGCAATTATGTAGAGGCTTTTAAGTCAAAGGAATGGCAAGATGCCATGCAAAAAGAGTTAGAGGCTTTGGAAGCTAATGAGACATGGGAGGTCACAGACTTACCTAAAGGGAAGAAACCGATGGGTTGTAAATGAATATATAAGGTGAAGTATAGAGCAGGTGGGCCTATGAGTACTACAAAGCTCGGCTTGTGGCAAAGGGTTTTACCTAAATCGAAGGTATTGAATACCATGACATCTTTTCTCTCATAGCAAAACTTGGTACAATTAGGATTATGCTTGCTATAACTCCGGCTAGAGGTTGGCCATTACATCAAGTTGATATTAATAATGCATTTGTGTATGGATATCTTGATGATGAGATTTATATGAAAATACCAGATGGTTATATGAAAGCATTGCCTAATCAAGTTTGCAAGTAACAGAAATCTCTTTATGGCTTAAAGCAAGCTTCTAAGCAATGGGATATAGAAATCTCCAAATTTCTTTTGTTGCTTGGGCTCGCATAATGGGCACATGATCATTCTATGTTTATGCATTGTGATTCAAGTGGTTCGGTTTTCATATTATTATATGTTGATGACATGCTTATTACGGGTTTGGATCATGCATTTATTGATGTTGTCAAGAAGTGTCTACATAAGCAATTTACTATTAAGGACCTTAGCCTTGCATGGTTCTTTCTTGGTCTAGAGATATGTAGATCTTCTACAGCTAATCTTGTGAGCCAACGAAAATTTATTATGGATGTTCTTAAGGATGCAAGTATGAGTGGTGCTAAACCAGTTAGCATGCCTTTGCCACAAAAGCTGGTGCTTGATAATGATAATGGTGATTTACTTTATGATCCTTCCTTTTATAGGTGCATGGTGGGACACTTATTGTATATGACATTGACTCGGCCTCATTTTGCTTATTTTGTGACTAGACTTAGCCAATTTATGTCTAAACCTCGATATACTCATATTGATGCTCTATTTCACTTGCTTAGATACTTGAAGGGAACCATATCACTTGGGTTATTTTATTTTCTTCTAATGATCTTATTTTGCACGGTTATTCTGATGCGGATTAGGGTTCTTCTTCACTTGATCGAAAGTCTATCAATAGTCATTATGCATATTTGGGTAGTTCTTTGATTTCTTGGAAGTCTGAGAAACAAGCTACAGTTTCTACATCAACAACAGAAGCTGAGTATCAAACACTTGCAACTGCTACTAAAGAGCTCTTATGGTCATCATTTACCTTGTGTGATTTGGGTTTGAATGTATCTTTGCTTGTGAAGTTATATTGTGACGATAAATCTACTATCTCGATTGCCAATAATCCTTGTATGCATGGTAAAACTAAAATATCGATGTTAATGTTCATTTTGTTAGAGATGATATATCTTTGGCTTTTGTGACTCCTGTTCATGTTCCAAGTTGTGATAAAGTGGTTGATCTTTTTTCATTAAGAGTATTGGTGCTTCTCAACATAGTTCACTGTGTGTCAAGTTGGGCCTTCAATTAGCTCGAACTTGAGAATGAATATTAACATGTAGCATTTAATTAGTCAACATAACATCTTAATCAGTAATTAGTCAACATAGAATCTTAATTTAATTAGTCAACACAACATCCTAATTAGTCTCTTTTAGATTGTTCTATATATAGTTGTTTTCTTTTATAAAATAGAAAAGTGTGAAAATTAAAGTTGTATATATCTCTTTTTTTTCTTGCAATAAGAATTACAATTATTCCATAGATTTGTTTTTTTCAATTTCTTCTTCTAGTTCATTTTTTATTTGATTCTTCACAATTATTAAGAACCTCCTTAAAGAAATCCACGTCTTGATACGAACTCAAAAGAAAACTTTAGAAATTGAGTTAGAGCATCTAAATTCAAGATTTTTGACATAGTTCCTAAATGAAATCAAAAACTTCACTTTTCTAGGTCTTTACAAATGTAGAGATCAGTTTCGTCAACTTTTTAGGATTATATTAGTATTGTGGAAAAGTAAAAGTATTTGGTAAAGTAAATGGTACTTATAAAAGTATAAAATAAAAAAAAAAAGAAGAAATTCATATAAAAAATCTTACAGATAAATTAGTGAATTATTTAAAAAATTGAGTTCTTTAACAAGTTGATGTAACACTTTAAGAGTCTTATAAAAGAATTATTGAATGCGGATACAATCAAGTTGTGTATATTCCTTGACTCTTTTAGTCTACTTCCTTTTCCGTAAATTTGAAAGGATATTAAATGTAAATATCGTCAAATGATTCAATAAAAACTGCCGACGGGCCCCCATAACTTTTTTTATTTTTTTGGCCACCGGCCCCCATAACTTTTAAAATATCTGCTCTTAAATCTGCTTTTCCAGCCAATTAAACAGCAGTATTGCATGTTGCTGCAAACTGATGTTGTGCTGATGGTTTTGGTAATGGGGGAATGTTCACATGAAATGAAAGGACGGTACTGGTACATTTACTTTCATGAATTACCCTCTTTATATGACGTCGTTTTTGTATTGTGTATGTACGAAGTAGAGTAATTTATACATGTTTAAATATATGCACTAGTCGGGTCACATCCGTGATCCGAGTTGAACCAGTGCCACCGGATGACTTAATGGGTTGGCCGGGATATAACTCGGGTCTTGACCAAATAGGTTGGAGGTCATTGACGGATCACTGGTGGTAACCCGTCAATCCGCGAGTGGATTCAAGAAAAAGGAAAATAAAAGTAATAAATGAAAAAACAAAAATGAAAGAAAAAGATAAATATAAATATAAATAAAAAAGTATTTAAAACTATTTTATATAATAGTAAAATTTATAATTAATCATTACATTTAATATAATATTTTTAAAAGGGTGTGACGCTGGATTTAAATAGATTTCTAACAAAAATTAATTTCTTGTTTATCAAGAATGTGAGACTTTTTTTACTTTGTGTGGAGCTTGTTGTATCTAGTATTTTGTAATCTTACATTGTTTATTTTATAACAAAAAGTGAAGGCAATTCTATATAAACAAATAGTGTACATCTTAAACAATCCTTTCAACAAACAGGCTTAATATTATTATTTTTAGAACTAATTTTATTTTAAGTTAAATATTTGTTTTAGTTCATTTTAATTTTAATTTCTAATATTACATTTATTTTTTCTTCCTCATATTTAATTTCATAACCAGCAGTAGCCTAAGCCAGGCTGGATCGGTTCTAAGCCATCCTGAGTCGAATCAGTGATCTGTTGTATTTGGGTTGGTTGAGGCTGTGTTTATTCATATATTTGCTATCGTGAATTGTTATATCTAAATCGAAACTAAAATAAAGATAGGCTTAAATAATGCTAATCGCTAATCAAACCACATAACACGTAAATTACTTAATGATATTCTTAGTGAGGGTTTTGTAAAGTTTATCTGAGTGAGACAAAATGGGAAAAAATATATGATATTTTTAAAAATTGCATATTTCAATTCTAAAGAATTGATTTCATTAAATTTCTAGGAAGAAATCTTTATGGTAATCTTAAAGGAAAGGTGTTGCATTATTTAAATAAAATCTAAACCTGATCTGTAAACTCAGTGGGAGACCAAATTGGAGACAGTAACCTTTGAGCACGCTAAAAATTAGGTTGGTCTTATTCAAAATAAGTTTGACTGGTCCTTCCCCATATGGGATGGATCTCCTGGGCCATCACCACGTGTCGTATCCCCATTTGAATGACTGATGGGATAAGTTTTGACCACGTGATGGACAGCCAAGTTTTTCACAAAGTGTTAAAAGAACTTTTGAACCCAATGGACTGTTCTATTGCTGTGCACATGCAAGACGACGTACCTCACTGCCAAACTAATCTTTTTTGGTCTTTCTTCGGTCAAATTTCAATGTACTTCACATTTAGCAGGAGATCTTAATTCAAACCATGTTTTCAATTTCAACTTGGTACCAAAACATACAAATAATCATTGTATTTTTATCATCCTAGCATTGTGTTTGATTTGTAGGTTTTTGCATTTCTTACTATAGAATATTTATTATCTTATTTGATTTCTAAAAATTTCTACTATAAAAAATATCAATTTCATAAAACATAAAATAGAAAGACGATCCATGTTTCTTTTCTTCATTAGAAAAAAATTATTATTTCTTATGAAAAACAATTTTTTTACTGAAAATACTTATAAGTACTGATTATTTTTTTCATCTTTTTACATTTTGATGAACCAAACGAGATCGTAGATTGCAACATGATTGATAAAAATAGATAAATATTGGATAAATAAAAGTTTTTAAGGTGTTATTCAAGTTAATTATTATATCACAGTAAATAAGTTTTGTTTTTTCATTAATGTTATCTACTATCCTTACTAAGCAGCTTGTCATTCTTAGATATTTTCTTCTTTTTTTCTTTCCTTTGAAATTATCAATCTTGCAATTGTACCTATAATTGAAATGTGAATCAGTAATGTTGTAAAATTATAAACTTATGGATTCATACAACTAAATATACATATATTTTATTAAAAGTATATATTAAAATAATTCTGTGACATCTTCCATAAGAAAACTTTGTAAATTGATTAACTTGTCCGAGAGATTCCGCAATTACTAATAACCATAAAGTGTGAAATGTATATTCTTTTGTTGCGACTTTTACACTAATGCCAAACTTGTTGCTTTAAATTTACATATCTTTTTTTAAGTAAACAGCTGAAACAGAAAAACAGAAGCTTCCCGGAATTTTCTTCAAAACATCTTCTTCGAAAACCATCCAAAAATTTTCTCAAATCCAAGAATACCTTATATTAAGATAGTCATAGTAAATGGTAAGCAATCCTGAACTATTTAATTTCATGCAGTGGTAATTAATTATTTATTGAGCCATCCATGATGGCAAGCAAAAAATAAACAGATAGGCACACGTACGGCATTGCAACGGCTCCGATACTTTTAACGGTCCAAGGAGGCATGATGCTATAGGGACTGGGAAGTTTACCAAAACCAATGGGAATTTAGAATTGTGAAAAAATAGTATTATTAGAGGATAAACTTTATAACTAAAAAATTACCATTAGAGGAAAAACAAAAGAAAACCACCTTTATATATATATATATATATATATATATAGATGGGTACAGTGAGTTAAAAATAGATTACGGATCCACCCTCATCAGTAGATTTATAAGATTTATAAAAAGGAAAGACCCTTTTTTTTTCATCTCTAACTTGCCAAAAAGTTCGAATCTAAATCACTTGGAAGCTAATACATCAACTATTCAGATATATCATTCAAATGTCTGTTTTCCAAAATTAATACTTATACCTTATTGTAGAAACTTAGAATTTGGATATCGCTAAAAATTTCTTTGTTTTATTGATTTATGGTCATAGATAAAAATCACAAGGTAAAAATTCAATTTTAGAGGTGTAAATATAAGGCGAGACTCACCTTAACTAAATATTATATATACCTCGCCATGCTTTTCCTTCTCCCCACACTTAGATTATTTTTCTCTTTGGTCTCTCTCAATTCTCTTATAAAATCTGTCTCATTTTTTACTACAAATAACAGGTTGGCTAGCTGTTTCTGTGATATTGTAGGTGTTGAAAACCTTTTTATTTGGCATTTTAGCGTAACTTCTAGGAACATTTTCACTAGCTTATGGTTAATAAAGTAAATTACAACATATTAACAATAGATATATGTGAAATTATTATATGTATAAATACATATTATTAACATTAATAATAAATGGCCAAAACCATTAATAATTAATATAATCCATAGCTATTAAATATACTATTAAATTTACACATTAATAATTATATTTAATATCAGCTAGTTTTGAAAATAAAAAGCCTTTACTTAAGGGGAAACTCATCACGAAGACTCTAATATCACAAAGAGATGAGTTTTTTCCATATAACTTACATGTGACTTATTAATTCTAATAGAGTCGAGTCTTACTCAGTATGCCCACACATGTTTGACAAATATGGTATGGGTTGCGGGGTGGGGGTCTTGTCTCTCTTGGCTTACTATGGGGACATTTTATCTTTGTTTTATTTATTTTTATTTGTTTTTCTTTTTTTTTTGAAAGAAATATCACCTGTGCCAAAGAATAATTTATTGGCTTTACAAACAATGTATCGAAGATTCCCAATTGTGCTTGCA
This sequence comes from Combretum micranthum, assembly GCA_024138025.1. Taxonomy (NCBI): domain Eukaryota; kingdom Viridiplantae; phylum Streptophyta; class Magnoliopsida; order Myrtales; family Combretaceae; genus Combretum; species Combretum micranthum. Next base: position 126,698 of record JAMXBD010001256.1, read on the forward strand.
GTAATTATAATAGACTAAAGGCATAAGTAGCATTATAGATTGTTTTTATTTAGTTAGAATTATGCACTTGTATTGTATCTTTAAAATAAAATTAAAAAATGAAAATTCATTTCGAGACTATATCATTTCGCATATAAGATGAAGCAGTACTTTGGATGGTTTTCCTTAAATATATATATACCTATATATACAAATTTATAATATATATCATAAACTATGGGAAATATATACATTTGTTATGTCTGTTTCATCATATTCTAGTAATTTTTGCATCATATTTTTATTATTTTTAAACAAATATATATCAAAAAATAGATATCAATAAAAAATCAATAGTTTTAGTCATAAACATACTAAATAGATACTATACAAATAAATTATATATATATATATATATATATACACACGATAATATAGACAAAAAATCAGACAGTAGAAAAGAATCTTAAAGGACAACTCCATTCCAAAACCCGGTGGATAATGATTAATGAGTATATCTGGCTGGGCACGGAGGGTAAATGTAGTCAAACATGCCATAAAAGCTTATGACATGGAAACCCTTGGTCCCAGTGTATATTAATTGCATATATTCCGTAGAACATATTCCCAGCCTTTTTTTTTTTACATCTTTCTTTTTCTTTTTCCTATTTTTTTCTTTTTCTTTTTCTTTTTATTTATTTTTGGCCAAATCTCTACAATTGAAGAAATTCTATTTTGACATTACATAAATTCTAATAAATCTAATACATGTATTTTTTACATGTGACTTACATATGTCAATATAAGAAGAAATAAAATAAAAAAAGTGTTATATCGTCGTCGAAGCTGCATTCTTTGAACTAGTGTGTGTGTATATATATTATTTTATTTAATTGCCAGAATTAATGTACCTGATCTTGGTGATAATACAAAACTTAAGTCTTTGTCCTTTTTCATTTTTTTTTTTTTTGAATTTTCGAAACTAAGAGACCTTTCTATAAATCTAGACCCTAACACTACTTTTTTTTTTTAATAAATAACCTAGAATTAAAGTGTCAGACCCTAACACTTTTGAAACCTTAAAGAAGCATGAAAAACTGCCGTATTTTTAAAAAAGTTATGATTTTGTGCATTTAAGACCGTGGTAAGCCAAATTTTACTAAACAAAGCCTTACACATGGAGAAAACATCTATTGAATATTACATGCTGTGTAATTATATATGTTCCATCTATTGAATCGATTGTTTATATATATATATGCGTGCGTGTGTGTGTGTAATTGGTGGATTCACACTTGAAGCTAGATGGAGCTTCTCCATTTTATCATTCTCTTAATTTTTCATCAATTTATCTCCTTAAAATATTGTTATATATAATTAATAGTTAATATTTAAAAAATATGTCATTATATATTATCAAAATAAAAAATAATATTTATTCATATTTATCCACTACTTATGAAATACCCTAAAATCTTATTTGAGTTAATTAGATATTATTAGATATTAGTATAAAAATACAAGTGATTTTAAACCTTAACTTAAATTTAGTTTATAAATTGATTTTAAATAATTTAGTTAGTGGAGTTTTGTAAACTGTAGGATATTATTAGATAGTTTAACCTAATTAAATTAGAAAATGAATCTAATTGAAAGTAGAGATTTTAATACCTTAAATACTCGATTTAATCCATTAAACTACTTCAATCACCTATTTCAACAAATTCGAACTTATTTATTACCTTCTAATTATTAAATTAAATTTCATTTGTCCAGTCCAATCGCGTAAACCCTAAATCGTCAGTTTAGCTATTTGAGCCAAAATTCTAACACCATAAATCTTAGAAATTTAAAACTAAATAATTCCTTTTAAATATCAAATTCCTAAAGCCCTAAAATTCTAAATTCAAATATGATATCAAGCTTTCTTTAATTAAAATTCCTAAACCTTATTTCTAAATCCAATTAGCTAATTATCTTTCTTATTTCCCAATTTCCATTCTACATATCTAAAAGCCCATGACCTAAAATGCTAATTCTCATCTAAAACCCTAAACCCATTAGCAACAAAACTAAGCCCATAAGCTTAAGAGATCAAGCCCATTAAGCCATGAGAACATGAAATTATCATACACATACACATCCAATAAAAACCTAATGTCTAGAAATATCCAACATGTAAAATGACCAAAATGATCTTAACCAACTCTTGAAGTTTCTACGCTTAGGAAAAAGACCAAAACACCCTCAATTAATTAAGCTAAAGTACCTATATGCCCCTAAATACTAGAAATTCTATACAAATCTACAAATACTATAAAAACTCACTTTAGGAAGTAACCCTATCCATTTTACACGAATTTTGCAGCAATTGTCTCCCCAATTCATGCTTAAAAACTCCCTAAAAAACACACCAAAAATACATAACAAAGTCCTCTTCAACATCAACACCCATAAGGTAAAGTATTACTCAAGTTTATGCCTCTTAACATCCTCTTTTGTTCCATTAATCTAAGCTATATTCCAATCAATTTCTTAGGTGAAATTAAAAACTAGAAACAAGGTTGAAGTTACAAAAAATAAGCTTGAAGAAGTTTCATCAATCCTTGAGTGATAGAAGTGGTAGTGGAGGCAACTATTTGGTTGATTTTCTAATCTAAGTAAGTAATTGTAATTATTATATTTCATTATGTTGATGACACATATATTCATGTAAGTTACTAAATAATAACTTAGATTCAATTATAGATTACTATATGTATGCTTAAAAACCAAGATGAGCATGTATGGGTGTCTTGATATATGTTGGAATTGGGTATGTTGTGTTGCTTGTGATGATTTGAGATATGATTTGTAATTTTGATTGTAAAATATAAATCTATGTGTGAACTAGATGAAATAACATAGAATAAACATGTTTTAAATGAATTCAATATGCTTAAAGATCAATTTATATGCATATATATTAAATATGGACAGCTTGGATTATCAAATTTAAATAAAATACTAAATGAATTTATTTTCGGATGAAATTTATAAAAGTGATAGTTTAACATGTCTATATACAAACTGTAAATTTTCGTAATTTTTGAAATACATTTTCTATTTCTAAAAATTAAATTACAAAAAAACAAAACATGGCAAAATAGTATTTCGACCAGTAGCAGTGGCGTGAATTTATATGGCCGAACCGGTGACTTTTTATTCTTATTTTTGGTCAAACTTTAATGGTTTGAAGGCTCAAGAAGTCTACTTTAATTTGGTGTAAAGAACTGGACAAGAACTGGTTAGGTTAATGGTCGAAATTGATCGAATCGATCAGTCATCGCTGCTTATGCCCTGCTTTAGACAGTTTTGAATCAATTAAAATTGAAACCATAAATAACTAATTAATTTAGGCCAAATGACTTATAAACATATAAATATATGTGTTAGGAAGTTTACATAAAAATTTGAGCTTAAGAACCCAAGTAAAAAATAGTGAATCGAATTATTAAAATTAGAGTGCACACTAGTTTTCTATAGGAAATGAAATATTGGAATTTAAGGTAAATTATTTCTAATTAAATAAATATAAATAATGTGTTCAAATATTAAAATACAAATTTTAAGATAGATAATTAATTATTTTGATTATAGGAATTTATAGGAATAAATGTGGTATTTTAACGTAATATAAACATAATAGGAAACTAGTTTAAATTCCAAAACACATTTAGATAAAATATATTGTAAATAATATAAATAAAATAATTATATTTTAAATGAGTTATTTTACTAAATAAAAGTTTATTAAATTTAACATAGGACATGTTATTGAAAATTACCATTTTAAGGACCTAATTACTATAAAATGGGTTTAGTAGACTAAGTTTGATATAGCATAAACTTGATTGATTAATTCTATTCAACTTGGCTAAATTAAACTAATATAGATTTATTAACCAATATTGGCTTTGTAAACTCTTACGAGACCAGCTGCTTACCTAAATAGTAAACTCTTAAATGATCAAATTAACTAATAATTGACTTAGAGATAATTGCACTATGATAGACCATGAATAATAAGAGGAGTATGTTGTTTCAAATGTATATTTGCTAGAAAACTAAGTATTTAATACGAGTTTGATATAAGTTGATAATTGATTCAAATGCTTATATGAATTAATCTTTGAAGCAGATATTTGTTAACAGTTTGTATTCTGCTTTATCTTCTAGTCTATCTTCTAATTATTCAGAGTACAAATTTTATACCAGGTACGTAGTGACTTGTATGTTGCGTGCTAGGGTAAGCATGCTAAATGAACTAATACTTAAAGACGACCTTAATAATTGCTTGTTGCTTGTACATGGCCGTTTTTGAGACCTGGCCTGAGGGGCGGTAACCTTGCTAGGCGGTGCCAGCACTGTAGTTAGGCACTGCCAGCACGGTAGTTAGACGCTTAGGCCACCATGGGTGGCTCGATGGGTAGCTGATGAGGGGAACGATAGCTGGATAATGTCTACCTGGATCGGAGAGAAGTAATGTATTGTGATTCACGTTTGTGGGACCGATTGAGCTTCACTATATTATAGACCGTGATGGATAGATATGCATAACAGTTGTGATCCCCAGACGAGGCTATTACTTGTAGAGAGGTAGAATATATAGGTATTTGGGTTGCCTATATCAACCCCCTGAGCAGTTGCTGCTACTTAGGACCCTAGGTTCCTAGCGTGTTGCCGGAGTGTGAGTGCTTCACTGTTGTTTGTCGCACTTTAATTTGAAGATATAAAACTATTGGTTGTTGCATTGCATTTAGAATAAGCATGTATGCCCATCTCGTGTGTGCTTGTGTTGCTGTTGTACTGAGCTTTGGCTCTTTCATCGCTTTTTCAGGTGCTGATGATTACGATGATGATGATGATGATACCTATGATTATATGGGGTACGGTATGAATTTCGAGAAGTTTCTCGATGAATTGAATGATTAGGACCCGCTGGATTATTATCTTATTTCTATTTTATAAATTTCACTATCAAACTTATGTTTTGATGATGGCCTATCTACGAGCCCATGGTTTGTACTTGAGCTACTTGATACTCTCTGTTTGAAATATTTGATGATATGGATCTTATGTACACATTGATCTACTCTCTGAAGTAACTTAATCAGAAAGTATTATGAAAAACTTATTTTCCGCTGCAAAAATTTTCATTTTTTTTCATAAACTAATTCAATGATTTCAGAATCTAAAATTTATTTAACAATGATCACGATAAAAACTGTAGACTAGGTTATCCTTAGTGTATAACGCCTAGGCGTTATGCGTGGCGGACTGGATACGCCTTAGATCAATTCAGGGCGTGACAACTTATATATACACATTGCATCTAGTATTGATAATGATAAGATTTAGATAATGATAAGCCAAGTATCTATACTTTTAACTTTTGATAATTTAATATATTTTTAGATATTGATAAATTAGTACTTACATTCAAAATATATGCAATTCAATCTTCTGTAAAAAAATATTTGATGAAAATTTATTTTAATGATAGAATAATAACAAATAAGTATTTATATTTTCAATTTTTGACAATTTAGGATTGCATCTTTAAATTTTACCGATTTTTGGCTACAAATATGTTATTATCTTATCATTAAAATAAACGTCTATTAAATATTGTTTAATAGAAATGCTGATTCGTAGAAAATACAAGCCTAATCTATCAAATCTAAGTATAGGATACTTAATTACTGAAAATAAAAAATACATGTACTTAACATGTTACTATCATGGTATGGTTATATGACTTGATTAAATATGAAAATATGGAATCGTATAGGTTAGACATCATCGTGGTTCGATTTGGGTTTGGATAGGACTCGAATCGCAGGTTCTCAATTCCAAAAATGGTGGAATCAGAACTGGATCTGTGGGAGGCAGTCCAATTCCCAGTTCTTAGGAACCACTGGTTTCCACAATTCGACTCCAGTTCCAGAGGAATTGGGAACCATGAAATAAAAAAAAATAAAAAATCAATTAAATAATTTACTTAATTTAAGTAAAAAAAACACAAAATAATTTTTAATTTGAAATAACATTGAGCCTAACAATAATTATTCATAACATTAGTTAAAAGAAATTCTACAATTATGCATTTATTTATATGCAATCACTTGCACTTTTTTAATTATTATATTAATAATATGATACTATAAAATATTAAAAATACAAATAACTCCTAATAACATAAAAACAATTCACACATTGTTAAGAAAGAAAATCTACTATGGTTAGAAGTCTACATAAACTTAACAATATATGATTTCAAATATATTTATTACTTGTGTTATTAATAATAACACATTAGATATTGTAAATAGGAAATAAATATTTTATTATTCATGCGAAAATAGTTTTAAATATTTATTTTTTAATTGTAATTTCTCTTATAATTTTTTTCTTTTTTTATGATTTTTATTGTGAAGATCTGCGAGAACCACCAATTCTCAACCGATTCTTGAACCGATGATTCCAAAATGATTTAGATACGCCATCCCCAAACCGATTCTGGATTCAAGAATCACTAGTGATGGGTTAGATCGGTTCTCAACAAGAACCGATTGTGATTGAGAAACGACCGTGATGATGCTTAGTATAGGTAACGTATAATTGGCCAGTGTAAAAAGAAGATAAAAGATGCCTCCAAGTTTTGAAAATAAAGATGCATTGACCCTATTGATTGTAAATAATATTATTAGGGCTGAAGATCTGACAGTCCCCCCAGTCCCCAGTCCCCAGTCCCACTCTAAATCTGTGCTTGCCACACTCTCTTCCCTCTGCACCCAATTGCTATCTTTTTCCCAGAATTTGCCATTTTCTACTACATCTACACTCGTGGCTTAGCTGTCACATTGATAATCTGAATCCCTGTCACGTTTTCGGATCCTCCCCTCCTACTTTAAATGTTTTTCTCACAATAACCACGAATTCCAGCTGGAGAACTTAATTTCCCCAACGCTGCAAACACTGGTTGCGGTTCTACGATCACAAAATAAATAATAAAATAAATTAACATTGGAACCAGTAAGACAGAAGACTTGTGGGTGGGAAGAAATGCTCTATAAGGTTGGCAGGCATGTCACTGAGTAAGTGCATTTTAATTAAATAAGCAGTGCAAAATGGTATACCATTAATTAATTTCACATGGCCGTATATCATGCTCGATAAATCTTTTTTCAGTTGGTGATAACCTAAATGAACAAATTCATCATGAATGAGGGGGATTCGCCAACCATGAATAAAGCGCGTTAATTATTCAACTATAGATGGATACTTGATGGATCGTCGTGTATGTGAATAAACAAACTCCAATTGAAATGAAATCCTTTCCTAATACAAATTTGGAAGAGCATAGCAGATTTTGGTAGGTTAAATTTGGCCCCTATATATATATATATATATATATATATTACAAGTGTAGGATCAATATTGAAAAAAGTTCGTGATAGTACTTGATGGATGAAAATTTTCTCCAAAAGGAGTTCACAATATATAAGTTAAACTTTTTATTATTATTCCATACATATCTTTTGAAAAAAAAAATGTTAAGGAAACCTATATGAATTAACATTTTAATTTTTTTTATTTATCTTTTCCATAATATGTAACACAATATTGAAAAGTTTAACAGTATTTTTCTTTTTTTTTTCCCACTTTTTTAATATTTAACAGTTGTACTGCTTGATTTAATTCGAAGGTTGATCAATAATTTCATTAGGCTTGTAACTTTATGCAAGAAAATTAATGACAGCAACTGCAAGGTAGAAAAAGTGGCTTTAGTTAGCTTGGGTTTGGAAAAAGAAAAAGATAATATTAATACCCAATGATAATAGATCCAAGTCAAAGATGAATTACAAGAACAGATCCAAGTCAAAAAACATGATCTGAAGACGAATCTACTAGTTGCTGGAGTACACGACGCAAAGTCCTTCAACTGCAAACAAAATTTGTACAGAAAAGAACAGCCAGAAAGAACACCATCTTCTAAAACCCCCCACCAAAATTAAAAACAAAACAGAATGGAAAGAACTACACGACAAAAAAGGGAAAAAAAAAGAGAAGGACGACCAACCAACATAGATAAGCAATAGAGACGAATCGAAGTTAAAAAACCGAGATCCAACCCTAACTAGACATTTAAAAAAACAAAACCCCTCCAATCCTAAGTTTGTGCAAACTAAACTAAATTAAAATTACTTTCCCATTTTTTCCTCAAAAAATCCGACCCCCTTAGCACTCTACATAAATGTGTCCAATGATATAGTTTCATCGTAATGTGGCTATATTCCCATCTCCACGTCGTCCCTGCCGTTGGACCCTCCATCATTCAACATTTCCTGCAACAATATTAATAATAATAATCAACCACTTAGGCTTATAAATTAATAATACGTTATACACTTCTTACCATACATATGCCCGTATGAAATTAAAACCATCACATAGAGCAGGTTCGAGTACTTGTTAAAATTAGGGAAAAGAAAAAAAAACTTATTTTAATCTATTTATTTTTTATTCCTCAAAAAATATATTATATGAAACAAAATTAAAATAAATATGCAATCAATAATCTCAAATTATACAAAACCTCAAAAAAGGCGGAAAAAAAAAAGACAATTACTAACATCTTCATGATACATATGACTATAGCGTCGAAAACTCATAATAATATACTAGTCACTGAAATCATGAAGTATAACATAGGTTTCTAGACAAATTTTAAGGAAAAATGGTAGTGAAAATAAACTAGGAGAACAAACCTGTGGAGGGTTAGAAATGCGAATACTACCGTCTTCATTCCTCTTGTTGTCAACAATCATTGATCCTCCATCACCTTTCTCAACCTTCTTTGACCCAATGTGGGACTTCTTAAGCCCTAAAAACCCCTTCCATCTTGTAGAACCACTTTTTGGTGGCTTAAAGGAAACCCCATAACTTTTATCATCCTCATCATCACCAGCAAGAAGCTCTTCTCTCAAAGTGGTAGTAGTCTTTTGATTGTTTTTACAAGTGTCCTTAAAGGGCAACAATCTGCCCTTAAAGAACAACTCATCAGCACTCATCATGGAGTAATTGGTGACTGAAAATTCAAAGTCTGAGGAACTAGAAGAAGACCCCTTTTCCTTAGGACTTCTTCTGATTTCACTGAGATGTTGGGATGATGATGACTCAACAAAATCATTGGAAAACGAAATCCTAGGGCTCATTGGAGGTGGGCAATACTGATCATGGTGATGACTAGACGAAGAATTGTTATACATGTCTACGCATGCCATATGGGATTTTCAACACCACAACATATGGAAATAGGAGACAAATTTAGAGAGGATAAGAGAGGAAATTAAGAGTGTGTGCTAAGTTACAACTATTGGGAAAATACCAAAATACAACAAAATGTACCCAATAATTCTACAAGCTAGGGACCCTCTAATACTATTACAAGGCAACGAGTAGATGTGTGTATTTATATCAAAATAGAGATAGAGAGAGAGAGAGAGAGTTATAAGGTGTGTGGGGGTGGAGCGGAGCTCGATGTAATGGCTAAGTTGGCTTTTTCTATTTTGACCGCTTGCATGTCATGAACATGACATGATGTTTTGTCATGACATAGAATTTTATTCCTATGTTATGCGATTTTGATGGTCAAATTATTTCGTTCGACGCTTTTATTTTCATGACTTCTATGCAAGAAAAAGATACCTCAGTTGATGTGTTTAGCATTTTCGGCACAAGTGGGAATTGCTGCACTAATTTAAATAAATTCAATTTCGATTTCATTTGCACTTGCTTGTTCATTTTTTCTTTTTCTTTTTTTTTTTTATGAAATTCCTAACTTTTACGAGAGAATTAATCATTAAAAACAAAAATTTTATGACAAAAAATTGGTAAAACAGATAAGATCAGTGGCAACTGATAACTTTTATGGCAAGAATTTTATATTTCAAACCTAGTTTTCTTTATAGTGTTTTTAGTAACAACAATAGAAAGACTAAATGATTCATTTCTTTGTAAAAAATTTATTTTGCTTGTATATATATGTACATATATACGTGGAAAAGCTACAAAATATGATTTGTTTTTCTTTTTCCTTTTAACAAACCATAATACGCGTTTCATCGCTATCTAATAATATTAGTTAGGGGAACTCAAATTAGTTTCTAATTGAGATAATTAACTAAATAAAATAATATTGTTTGTGGAGAATAGTATAAAATCAAAATGAGTGAGCTTATAATCCGATGGTTTACGGCCATTTCACAAAACCTCAGCTAAGTCCCATTTGAGGTTGTTATTCATTTCCTTTTCTCTTATTCCTACCCAAGAGAGATGGTAACCATCATGATAAAATCCTAGTTACCAATCATCACAAGGCCTTGAAGCGCGGCCACCACTCGTGGAGAGTCGCATGAACCCTCTCAAGTGGTAACCTAGAGCTTTCAGGTAGCTTTCTCACTACAATCCATTTATTAGTTTTTTTGTATTTTTTTAAAGACATCATCACAGCTCAGTTCCAAACCAGGAACCGACCAGACCCGTCACCGAAGGTTCTTGAATCAAGAACTAGCCCGGGAATAGTGGGTCTGAACCGGTAAAAAATCCACAGTTCTAGCTGGTTCTTACGGTTCCACCTTTAAAAACCACATAACCCGGCAGTTTTGGAATCGTTGGTTCAAAAACAGGTTGAAAATTAGTATAATTGACGGTTCTCGCGGTTTTACACCATAAAAATTATAAAAAAAAAAAAGAAAAAAGAAAAGAAAATTATAAAAAAAATTGTAATTATAAAACAAATATTTAAAACTACTTTTGCATAAATAATAAAAAATTTATCTCCTATTCACAATATTTAATGTGCTATTATTAACACCATAAATAATAAAAATATTTGAAATCATATATTATTAAATTTATGTAGACTTCTAACCAATGTAGACTTTCTTTCTTAACAATGTGTGATTTGTTTTTGTGTTGTTGGGACTTATTTGTATGTTGAATATTTTATAGTGTCACATTGCTAATACAACAACTAAAAATGTGCAAGTGATTATATATAAATAAATACATAATTATAGAATTTCTTTTAACTAAGCTATGAACAATTATTATTAGACTCAATGTTATTTCAAGTTAAAAATTTATTTTACATTTTTCTTAGTTAAATTAAATAAATTATTTAATTGGTTTTTTATTTTTTCCATTTCGCGGTTCCTAGTTCCTTTAGAAACAGAACTGAATTGTGAGAACCGGCGGTTCCTAAGAATGGGAAACAGGTGGTTGGGGTCCAATTCTAGATCCGAACCAAACCGTTACGACATCTATTCTTTCAATTTGTTTTATCTTAATTACTTTTAATTGTATTATTTAATTAAATTTGTTTAATAATATTATTTAATCAATTTAATTATGTAGAACAATCTAAAGACTTGTCCCATAATTAACATCAACGAATAGTGATAAAATATAGAGCAAGGATTTGTACAAGTGATCATGCAAACATACATACATGTGTATACATGTATATATTATTCCAATTCCTTTTATTTTTATGCCCAATGGTAACAATAATTAAGATGGTGCGAGCACATTGCATGTAAAGTATGAAATCATATCCGTTCCTTATCCTATAAGATACACATTCCTAAATTTTAGATTGAAACCTACCCAAGTAACACTCTAGGACTACCTAGAACTTTTCTCCTTTAAAATATACAATGTATAGGATATTGTGTAGAATTTGTAATTTTTTCTCCCATCTTTCCATAAATTTTAAGTTTATTTGATATTGTGGAAATACTATATGCATGTGTGCATGCATGAGTATGAAAGCATCCATGAGCACATGTGTTTGCGTGAATGTATGTGTTTATGATATTACAAATTCTTTTGTATGCAAAAGCTACGAAACCTATAGCAAAATCCCTGTGAAACCTGTACCAAAACCTGTGATATAAAAAGAGAGTATGTCTTTGTTATTTTTTATATACATACTACATATATATACTAGGAACCATGCACGCTCAATACTTATGTAAAAATAATTATAATTTTTTTTTCAAGTTTTATATAGATGGGGTTATATTTTGTGATGAAAAATGTCAGCGATAGAAAACTGCACAAACATTTGCATCTCTAAATATACATGAATCCTTAAAACAATTACGTGCAAAATGAAACATTAGAAATATAGGGAAAGAAATTGTTAGACGCAAGGACACTTATTGACGGTATAAATACTTGACAATAATACTAAAGCAGGAGAGTCACTTTGATGTCTTATACATGTAAAAATGATCTTTCTATATAATATTACAAAATAAACCCCACATATATGAAATATCAGCATAAAATAATTTCTTACTGTTCATCAAATAACTATTTGCATGCTAACATTGGACTCTCTTCATTACCAAGTCAATTCAATAACATAACTGCCTAGTATCTAAAGATTAGTGACTTAATTTTTTTTCTAGTATCCATGCTATTAATGAGTGGTGGTTCATTTTTTTTTTTTCTAGTTGCTTGGAAGAAAATCAAAAAGACAAATTGATGAATTTAATTTCTATATATCAATATAAGAAATTCTTACATAAACAAATATCACCTACATAAAAATTTGTAAAACTCAACATACATTAAAATACAAATTAAATATTGACAATATAATATTGAATTTGCCTTTTTATTTTTTACAGCATATCAATCATCTTTTCTAATTTGGTTACTTTCAACTATCACATTTTTATATTTTTATGAAGGATTGATGCACCTAAATATTTTAACATCAAATTGGTAGCCCTTGTGCAGTTTTTTAATATTGTCATAATTTTTTTTTTCTTTGCTTTTCCATTAATTGTTGTGTTTTCAAATATCTCTAGTGGCTGTCACATGTTTGAAGAAACCTTTTGTATTAGATATTTTATTATTTCATTATTTTCTTGGAGAAAAAAAAAAAACATTATTTCCAAACTTATTTCACACTTCTTTGAAGGCATCAACCTAATGACATGACCAACGATTCCAATAATTTCTTTGAACTTTCTTTGTCCCTCCTATCTTTGATATGACAAACAAAAGCTGCAGTATAGTTTTTAAGGAGATAATTGTTAGAATATACAAAGGCTCAATCAGAATTTAATTTTTTTTTCACTTACTAAATTCAATAACATTAAAAAAAATCTAATTCTTGTAGCTTTAATCTTTTATTATTTCATAATGAAATAATTCAGAAAAAGGAATACTTAATATATTTATATATATATATATATATATATCATATTTAACAACGCATTATGCTGATACAAATAACTAAATATAATTGAATTTAATGAAGAAAGTACAAGTTATCTAATAGGATGATGCTTTTAACAATTAAGCTTGTACATGTGGATAATCATCTGTAAGAAAACCAAGACTTTCATAGTGATCAAATTTGAAATACAACAGAAATTATGCTAATATATATAATTGTTGAATATATTTGTCTTCTAATGGAATGATCGTCTATAAGAAAAACCAAGACTTTCATAGTAATCAATTGGAAATACAACACATTATGCTAATACTATAACTATTGAATTTACCCATCATCTAATGCAATGAGGCATTCAACAATTATACCCTCTATGATAACAACTACATGTAGAAGGGGAAAAAGGAATAAAACGTAAAGTGTTGATATATTATAGCTTAGCTTAGCCAGCTATATTTATTAGAGTTTAGTCCACTTGTCTTGTTAGGATTGGTTGTAATATGTGGTTTTGTTAGTTTTGCACAGCTTATATAGATAGAAAGTTGTTGTATAGAAAAGGCTAAGTTTCTTTAATAAAAATCATTCTTTACTCAAGTTCACTTTCTTGTTTGATACTATTGAAGATACAAATTTACTTGGACCATGTATCTTCTTGATCTTCTATTTGGTATCAAAGTTTGGTAAGATCTGTTTTTCGTCACATTAGTTCTTGCAAATTGCTTATTATTTTGTTTCTTGCAAATATGAGTGCTTCGTTAGAATAGAATAGTGGAATTGCAAATGGAACTATGTTTAATGATCCTATGTTTCTTTCAAGATCTGATAATCTGAATATGGCAATTGGAAATATCATGTTTGATGGCTTGAATTACTTACCTTAGGCAAGATTGATTAAAATAGGATTGGGAGCCAAGACAAACTTAGAGTGTGTCAATGATAGTTTACCAAACCCTAATTTAGAATCTTCTAATTTAATACGATGGGAAGGAGCGGATTATATGGTTCGGATGTGGATTCTTAATTCGAAGATGAAAGATATTGCACAAAATTATGTTTTTACTTCGTCTGCTTATGATTAGTGGAATGAAATCAAGGACCAATATTGACATAGTTATGGACCTTTAATTTTTTAGATACAATATGAAATAAGTAATATAAAACAATTAAATCAATTAGTTGCAACATATTATAATAGGATGAAAAAGTATTGGGATGAGTGACAAGTTTTACATGCATATCCTTTATGTACATGTGGTCATGTTGATGTCTGCAATTGTAGACTCAAAGAAAGGATTCAAGAGTTTGAATCCAAAACAAGATTAATACAATTCCTTATGGGCTTAAATGAGAATTTCGAGATGGTAAGGAATCTAATTCTTTCTATGGATCCCTTACCAATGGTAAATAAGGCCTATTACACAATTTAGCAAATAGAGCGATAAAAGTTTATTACTTATGGTATATCTTCTGACGTAGAGGCTTCAGTGTATCAATTGAATAGGTCTTGTGGAACATCTGGTTTGTCTGGGTTGGTAGGCTTAAAAAACATTGATAGGAAAAAAGGAAAACGTTGTTTTGTAGGTATTGTCAAATAGAAGGTCATGGTATTGATACTTGTTTCAAACTAGGGTGATACCCTAATTGGTATGAAGGAGAAGAACTAGGAATGTTAATTCGAAATTTGGAAAACCAAATTAAATCTTGTTGATACCAATTCTAATGGTTCCAATTTTTCGAATTGTTTGTCAACTCTTTTAGACACATGCTCTGTGGAAGGATCTTCTTATTTTGAATGAAACTCTTGTTCTGGTGGGACTTCTAATTTAGGTCTTCCACTGGTTAAAAATTTGTGTCACGAAGTTTTAAAGTTGATGCATGAAAACAAACAAATGATGTTGCTGCTATGAGCTTAATTGGTTTTACAGGTAATATCTTATCTCCTTCAAGTTATGGTTCAATGAGTAATATGACCGGTACATAGATAATTCACTTGGGAGCCACATATCATATTACACCTATTCTATTCTCTTCTTTTTGATACACACACACTGCCCTACCTAATTAACATTTGTTTACCAGATGGAAACACTAAACCTATTCAACTTTGTGGTTCTTTTCATATTTCTTCAAAACTGACCTTGTCTAATGTCCTTTTGGTACTAGTTTTCTCATACAACTTGATGTCTGTTCATCATCTTGTTAAAGATAGTGAGTTGATTGCTTATTGTAATCATATGTCATGTACTTTTCAGGACCAAGTTAATAAGACTGACACCATTCATGTGAGGGTATCAAATGGGTTATAATTGCTCAAGACTAATGCAAATACCAATGTAGACTCTGTTTCTTCTTTTGTACTAAAGACTATTGATACACAAAATAATTCCAAGTTTGATTTATTTTTCTTTCATAAAAGACTTGGTCATCCATCTTTGTTTAGGATGTAACGTTTGTTCTCTGATTCTAGTTCCAATGTATCAGACTTCAGTTGTAATGTTTGCTTTGAATCTAAAATTCATAGATTGTCGTTTTCTCATTCTTCTTCTCAATCTCATAGTGCTTTTGATTTGATTTATGTTGACATATGGGGACTATAACGCCACAATCTAGAGACATTACAACCCATCTCATATGTTCTTCTCTTTATAAGAATACACCAAGGCTATAAAACTTTAAACCACAAAGAAACAAAATATAAATCTCCAATATTCTCATACAGTGTATCAGTTTAAGATATCTCATGAAAAACAAACTCCTTAAAAAGAAAATCTTGTTAGTATGAACCAAAGCCAACAATAACCAAATTTAATATCATAAAATAAAACAAAATCTTAAAACATTCTTAAACTAATAAAACATATAAAAGTTTATTTTGATCTTCTACAACTATCCTTAGACCAATGCATCTCTAGGAGTCAGCTGGTAAATCAAATCTACTATCTTCCTTCCCATTATCTATAAAGATATCATATTCTGACAGATCATAAATCACTTGATCTTCTCATGTTTTTGAAAAATGAAAGGACTGAGGAAAAAACGCAATACGCCAAACCACATACAAATGCATATGCACACACAACATATATGATCATTTGCAATTATTTCTAATGCAACAAACACCATTTATTATCTTGTGATTAGCTGGCAAATAACACAATTTGGAACCATATGTATTTAGTTCCAAATCTGGAGTAACTCATGACTCCATAAAAGCAAACATATAGAAAAGTAGATAATTATACCTGTATTGGTGTTGAGAATCTCCCACACACTCGCAGCTATATTGCCAAAACCTAATCTACCATAATCATTTTTATGCTCGAGTTCACTCGGGATACCCTCACACATAGATCATCAGGTTGCCAGTATTAATATCACATTTTGCGTAGTTTTTACTAACCGCAGCCGATTTTAAGCAACAAAACAAATTAATAAGCGAGATAAAATTAGATTGATTTGATATTTTAACCCTACATCACATACAATAAGCAATTCTAAACTCACAACATATACAACAAACAAGATAAGGTCATACTTGAATCAAAATTCAGAAACATAACTCAAATTCACCAAATCGCCTCTATAACACAACTCTAATTCATCAAAACATGACAATATAAACAAAAAGAACTTCAAAAACATATACCATCAAATAAAACTAATCTCATATATCATCTAAAACCCTAATCTCAAAAGGAAACACAAATCTGCACTTTCCTTCTTGATTTCAATCCAACAAAATCCCTAGAGGAAAAGATTTCCCAAAAAATCTCCAAATGCTAAATCCTCTTTCAAGAAAAACAGACTAAACATCAATGAGAAATCATATATACACAAATCTACGGATTGAGATTATATAAACTTACCTATGATCGATCCTTAATCCTTTTAGATTACCAAAAATCATATCTTCTCAACAATCTTTCTAAACCCTAGAATCACATTCAAAACAAAATCAAACCAAATCCAATAAAAATCATTCCTTTATAGTCATAAAAGTTAAAACATATAAACTTACCTATAATCAATCCTCAAATCCTTATTGATCAATAAAATCTAGATCTCCAAGTCAAGATAGGGTTTTTCTTCAATTTCTCCTTCAAATCCAATTAGAAACTCTAAGAATTTGATAGTATTCTTTTGAAATCTAAAATTAGAAAAGAGATTCACTCACCTTGATTTGAACTTCTCAAACTTCTATGGATGCTAAGAACAAGAATGGAGAGGATTTCTAGGTTTAGAAATGATTTTAGAGAAGGAGAAAGCCTAGTTTATATAAAAGACAAGATATAACTGTTTATCTTTAATAACGTCTCTCCATCTTTTATAATGCCCCTTCATCTTTAATTTTTATAACGCCCCTTCATCTTTAATAACGTCTATTCTTCTTTAATGACATCTCTTCATCTTTAATAATGTCTTTTTTTTTTAATAACGTCTCTTTATTTTTAATAATGGCGTTTCTTCATCTTTAATAACGTTTCTTTTAATAACGTCTCTTCATTTTTAATGACATCTCTTTCTTTAATAACATCTCTTTATATTTAATAACATCTTTTCAAAAGATAAAGCATTTAATTATACATTAGCATGAACCATAAAATCCTCTTATTTTATATCATATGATACCTTTGCCCTTATTTATAATTTATTTATTTGTATATTACAAGGACCATCTTCCACAGTTTCTATTGGAGGAGAGAGATATTTTCTTACTATTTTAGATGATTTTAGTTCATCTATTTGGATTTACCTCATGAATGTTAAGTCTCAAGCTGTTTCTTTTCTTGATAACTTCTTTAAACTAATCAAGAATCAATTTGGAGTTGTTCCTATAAACCCCTGAATCCTGGAATTAAAATACAAAATCGAAACCCTAAAAGCCAACCCAAGTTAAAAGCAAACCCTAAACAATATTAAATACAAAATTTGATGGCTTTAAGAAAATGAGAACCTTAAAAAACAAAAATAGAAATTCAACAATCGATCGACTCAAAACCAAAACATGAGACAATTCATTTATCCGATCCCTAACACATAAATTGAGATAGGATATCTAAATAATATTCAACAACAAAATTTTAGAACCTTAAGCCCTTTGGTTAATTTTGAAATAAAAAAATCTAAATTAATACTGAAAGTCAAACTGAGTCAATCACACAACCCTAGACTCAATCAAGCAATCCCGGTAACTGAAAAATATTAAATAACTCATAAAGATAAAGTAAAACATAAATTTTGAACCAAAAGTATAACACAGTAAAAAACCCAAAATTTTATGATCTTACGAGTAAATTAAAAAGCCAGAAGTCAAACTGGAACCCTAAAAGTCAACAAAGTCTACAACAAACCCTAGTATTTAGATTCGACAATCTCGCATTTTTAAACCTTAAATAATGAAATTGAGAAAATTGAAGATAATAGTTCGTAATAATATAGGAAAGCTTAAAATATCATATTTACTAATTTCTAGTATGTTTCGGATCCAAACAAGATCATTTTTTCGAAAACCGTGTCCTGATACATTAGACGGTAAATATATTTCGATAATACCATTAGACTCGTAATAATATAAGGATTTCAAATATATTAGTTTTAGAATTTTTCGGAATCTAAAAAATCAAATATAGCTCATTTACACGTATTTTTATTACTATCAGTATTTTATTTGTTTAATCTACTATTCCTTGTACAATTTGTACTATGCATTACTTTTTTATTATCTCTACTTTTTCTCATAACCTATTTCTTACAATCTACATACTTATTCTTACACTTTTATATTTCCAATACAACTTTATTCACATAAAACCTTACACATTACTACTTTTCATTACAAAAATACAAATTCAATCAACTCAACTCTCTCCCTTCCCCATGCATGTGTACTGCTGGCCCCTCTCTCTCTTCTCTCTAATATTTATTTCTTTTTCAATTTATTTTATTACATCTAATTTCCCTCTACATTTATTTATAAATATCTCATTTCCTTCTACTTCTTTCACACACTTGTTTATCATAACAAAACTCTCCCAAAATCACTTCTCAAACTCTCTGTCTACAATTCATCACTACCAAAACTCTCTACAACGAAGTTCATCCAAAATCTTCTCTACAAAATCCTTCTCTACCCATAAACCATGTACCACATATCACTACCCACATAACCTACATCTATTAGCTTCATCCTTCAACAAAAACACTCTTAGGTAAAGCTTTCAATCATTTATTTACCCATATCATGTAACTTTGCATGACTATGGTGTTGTTTCTTAAAACTCATATGAGTTGTAGAAGCAATAACATATTCATGTTTTGTTCTTGCACATGGCAAAAAATTCCGATTTTATTATCTTATTATTATTATGATCTTATGTTGTTATTATTGTTATTATGCTTCTAACTTAACAACATATATATATTATATATATATTATCATCTATATGTATATCTATATTTATTAGAGCCTAAATGCTCACTAACTTTCACTAACTTGCTTTTACTATTATTATTGCTTTTTCTTTTCTTTTGAGACTAGTCTATTCTTAGTCGTAGGATACCTTGATGAAGTTAAGGCTCTTAATACTTGATCAGGTTACCTTGATGAAGCTAAGGCTCCCAATACATGATCGGGTTACCTTGATGAGCTAAGGTTCCCAATACTTGATCTTATTATTTTGCTTATTTTTGCTTCTTATAATCTTTCTATATTATTATGTGATATTTTCATATTTTCGATACTACATGCTCATATACATGCATCATCATAATGATATTGTCTCAACAAAATTCAAAGTGGGATTTTCTTTAATAAACGAACATGAAACTAAACTCTTTTGTCATGTAACTTGTCACTAAAATATAGAAGTTGTTGGCAACAACTTAGAAAATGGATTTTTTTTTTGTTACAACTTCTTCTCAAACTTTCCTAAGGTTCTCCTAAATGTTAACAAGGATAATTTTGCCAAGGAAATAAAGGAAAAATGGAACCAAACTCTTTTATTATCTAACTTTGAACTTAAACTAAGATTTTATCATCAAAACAATGGAAGAAGTATTTTCATAAATTCTTTTAAAAAATTTAGACAAACCCATCATAATTTTCTTTCAATAACAATAAAAGATGATTTTTACCAAAGAAATTAACTAAGGAAATAAACACTATCTTTTTACGATGAGTAACATAAGGTTTATTAAAGCTTAGTATTAATAACTCTTTGATATCCAAATTTTTCATAAAAACTTAATTATAGGATTTCTTTTCTATCTCCATAATAAAAACCAAGGACTAGACTAGTTTTCAAAGTTAAGATAAAATCAACTCACTAAATTATAAACCCACTTAGAAAAAATAAAGGTTGCCAAGAATCTAAATGATAAAGCCATTTTCAAAGAAATAAAGAGAATGTAAACATAGTAAATTCAAATATGATAGATATTATCAACAATTAGGCACATGTTAAAAAATGATTTCTTTCCAAGTAAAATAGATAAAGAAGTTAAAAGACCAAGATTTAGAAATAAAATTTATCATTGATTTATTTTTTTATTTTTTTTAAGAAGTTAGGAAGTGAAAATATAAGAGGAAGAAGACTTGTTTATCAAAACCATTTTAAAAGGAAAATATATATACAACCCAAATTATTATAGGTTATCAACTACTTTTGGAAACTTTATTTTTATCACTAGAAGTAAAATTTGTACAATACCAAAGTTAAGAGAAAATTTATCTATTTTAGAAAAGAAATTGGAAAACAAAATAAGAATATACTTATTTATAATAACCCAAGAATTTATAAAGTTCTTTCAAAATACTTAGAAAAGAAATTGTAAAGATTCAAGTTTTCAACACCATAAGACAAATTGTTTTATGAAAAATAATCATTAAGACAACACCATTGAATCATGCATACAATATGAGTCTATATATATATGTGTATTCAAATGATTTTTTAATCATATAATATTTATATTTTTTCTAAAGGATTATTGGGATAAAGAAAAGTCTAAAAATTGTATTTTAAGGGTTGTGATTTTCGTGGAAATTATATACCAACCTTTTTTATGGCCCAAAAGACTTTTTATGATAAAAATAAACTTAGAAATAGATAGATCTTTTTGAGTAGGTAGAAAACGGTATATAATATGTAAAATTCCGAGTTAAAATGAGCAAGTGATGGCCATTTTAAGTTGGCATTTCCTTTTATACGATTTTTGACGAACATAGAAAAATAGAATTAGAAAGTTTGAGTAGAACTTTCGTGAAATCTCATCTCAGGTATTTCTTTTGTTTAGGCGACGAAGGATACAAGATTTCCTTTCTAGAGGATTACTACGACTAAGAAGATTGCGAAATGGACGATTGAGTTTTCTTTACGTTTTATGTATTTGCTCATATGCTTGTAAAATAGAGCACTAGATGTTAGGAAAAAATAAAAATTGATATACATACAAGTTATCATGGGAGCTATGTATGTGATTCCTTACGTGTGATGAATAAACAATAAGCATATCGGAGCTCAATTGGTTTATTAATATGAATTATCTCTATGTATATTGTTGTGTGTGTAAATATTGATTGATCGCTTTAAATAAATTAATGTCAGATTGAAAATCCCATAAACTAAATTGCTCATGCATATCACTTGGAATATCATTTAGCATTTTGCTACTACTCCTCAGCATGGGACCGGAAAGGTAAGCCACCTAGCTACATCTTGAGGAATTAAAACATTCAAGGAATATGGCCTCAAGTTGTAGCCGAGTCGGATCGCTTTGGGTAAGGAAAGTCCAGGGACTAGTAGTACAATTCATTGGAATCCCAAGACGCGTGCAAACTTTTAAGGAGGTCAATTGGAGCCCAGTTCAAATCATTCCCTAACCACCGATGGAGAGATAAATCCATCACTACACAGGATACCGAATGGTCGTATGTATTATTTGATCATATGGTTGTTGCATTTCATATGCTTGCTTAATGGACTTGTTTGATTGCTTTATTATGAGTATATTTTGCGTAAAGAATATCTCACTAAGCTAGTTATGCTTATTTTCCAATAGATTTATAATGTTGCAGGATTATTGTTTTTGTGCCTGAGACCACAATGACCGTCCGGATAAAACTTACGTCTTTAGGGGAGCTTTTGGATAAATTCTATTTTGAAGACCTTATATTAAATTTCCTTCAGAAATATTTTAGTTTAGTTATTTGATTTATGAAGACTATGTTATTATGGAGGTTTATTAGGGGAATGCCCCGAAGAAGTTGTAAGACCTTATATTTTGATGAATCATAATAGTATTGCTTTGATTGTTTTGCTGCCATTATCTTAAATTGCATAACTTCACCGGCCTCCATATGTTTTGAACATACGCCTTGTACTAATGTGAAAGCTTCCGAGTGACTGAGGTAGTCATTCTTCAAGTTTTAATATTATGTACGGCAGGCTGTCACATTTAGAGTATTTATTGGGGTGTGATAGTTCCTAAAACCATGCGATCAAACAATGAAGTTCAATTTTTATCTTTCTCTTGTCAATCCTTATTATCTGACCTTAGGATCATGCACTAAAGGTCATGTCCATACACACCTCAACAAAATGGTTGGGTTTAACGTAAACATAGACATATTGTAGAAACCACTAGAGCTTCAAGGCTACAAGGTCATCTACCTAAAGCCTTTTTGGGGAGAATGTATTCTCATTGCTACATATCTCATTAATATCATTCCCATTGCCAAATTAAAATGGAAATATCCATATGAACTCCTTTTCAATCATGTTTCTTCTTATCATCATTTGCCTTTAATGGACTGTTTGTATTTTGCTATCAATCATTTATTGCATCTTGATAAATTTGATTCTAAGGGTATTCGATATGTTTTCCTTGGCTATACTTTTGGGAAAGAAGGGTATAGGCTTTATGATTCGTCCAATAAACGAGTCATTATCGGTCGTGATGTTGTATTTCGAGAAAATATTTTTCCTTTTGCTCCATCTGTTGTTGATTTTGATACACAATCCTCCTAAACACTTTCTAAACACAATTCTTAAACACAGCCTCACTTTACCTGCTGTCACTTTGCCAAATCCTTCACTTTCTAGTGAAGATCTTTTAGATAACACTTTGCCTCCAATTTCTAATTTGGATTCTGGTTCTTTGCATCAGTCTACTTCGTGCCAATCTACTCGCTCTTGCAAGATTCTATGTTGGCTTGATTCATATATACATTCCTTACATTATGACCATATATTGAACATACCATCACTTATTACTGACCCTAAACACACTACAACCTGTACTTATCCTCTCTTTACAACTAACACTTTTTCTACCTACCTTACAGAATTTATTGATTTTATGGATCTTGTATTCAATTCTCATGACCCAGTTACTTTTACACAAGTTGCCAAACATGAGGAATATATATTAGCCATGAATAAAGAGATAGAGCCTTTAGAATATAATGATACTTGGGAACTTGTTGAGTTGCCTAAAGGTAAGCGTCCTATTGGATGCAAATGGATCTACAAAATTAAATATTGGCCTAATAGTTCCATTGAATGCTACAAGGCTTGATTGGTTGCTAAGGGGTACATGCAAGTTGAAGGAATCGACTACCATGATACATTTTTCCCCTATTGCTAATCTTAGCACAGTGAGGATTTTATTAGCTATGGTGGCTACTTTAATTGGCCTTTACACTAACTTGACATCAATAACACTTTTCTTCATGGATTTTTGGATGAAGAAATCTATATGTTGCTACTGTCTGGTTCTTCAAAAGCTAGTTTATCAAAGGTTTGTCGACTAAAACGATCTCTTTATAGGTTTAAATAAGCCTTATGACAATGGAGCAAAGAGATTTCTGGTTTCCCTTTGGATAAAGGATTTGCACAATCTTCTAATGACCACTCTTTATTTACCCGACATCAATATGATGGGTTCTTACTTGTTCTAGTTTATGTAGATGATATGATCATCACTGGAAATAATGTTTCTACTATTGATCTTCTTAAATCTTAGCTTGATGAAGCATTTACCATAAAGGACCTGGGGTTAGCACGATTTTTTCTTGAAATGGAGATATGCTATGTTTCTTCTGGATTGTTTGCTCATCAACGGAAATTTATTGTAGAATTGCTTTCTGATGTTGGTTTCATGGCTTGTAAGCCTACTTCACTACCTCTTCCATTTGGTAATTTATTGAAGGATGATGGTCCTATTTTAGATGATCCTTCTTTACTTCATCGTATCATAAGACAAATGCTTTATTTGACTTTAACTCGACCTAACATTGCCTTCACTATTAAAAAGCTCAGTCAATTTTTGTGTCAGCCATGAGTCACTCATTTTCAGGCTTCTTTGCACTTATTGTGATATCTTAAAGGATCAATTAATCTTGGTCTCCATTATCCTTCTAATGACACTTTTCAGGTCATTGCGTACTTTGATGTGGACTGGTGATCTTCCACTTTTGATAGAAAATCTTTGTCTAGCTTTCGTATATTTCTTGGTGATGCACTTATCACTTGGAAGTAAAAAAAAAAAAAAAACAGTCCACGATTAGTACTTCAACGGCTGAAGCAGAGTATAGAAGTCTTGCTACTGTTTCTAAAGAATTACTTTGGACATCATACATTCTTTGGGATCTTAAGGTACCTTGTTCATTACCTATTTCCGTGTCATGTGATAATAAGTCTACAATTCTAATTGCTCGCAATCCATGTCTTCATGGGCGAACTAAACACAAAACATTGATATCCATTTTTTCGTGATCTTATTTCATCTGGTTTTTCTTATAGTCAATCATATCTGCTCTGATCAACAAGTTGCAGATTTGTTTACTAAATTGCCTTCTCATGCTTGTTTTTCTTTTATGCTTTCCAAGTTAGGCTTTTATATGGCATTAACTTGAGGGGGGTATGTTGATATATTATAGCTTGGCTTAGCTAGTTGTATTTATTAGAGTTTAGTCTGCGTGTCTTGTTGGGATT
Source organism: Combretum micranthum (assembly GCA_024138025.1). Classification (NCBI taxonomy): domain Eukaryota; kingdom Viridiplantae; phylum Streptophyta; class Magnoliopsida; order Myrtales; family Combretaceae; genus Combretum; species Combretum micranthum. Next base: position 151,976 of record JAMXBD010001256.1, read on the forward strand.
GATTGTAATATGCGGTTTTGTTTAGTTCTACACAACTTATATAAATAGAAAGTTGTTGTATAGAAAAATTTAAGTTTCTTTAATAAAAATCATTCTTTGGTCAAGTTCTCATTCTTATTTGATACTGTTGAAGATGCAAGTTTACTTGGACCATGTATGTTCTTGATCTTCTATTTAAAGTACAAGAGAAAGGAAGTTTAATAGATTAAGATTTGCACTTAACACTTATCAAATGGGGTGAATGAAAAGAAAGAAAAAAAAATGAAATTATGGAAGAAATGGGGAAGAAAAAGAGAATAAAGGGAAATGTAAAAGACAACTTTGAGTTTAATTGCTTAGATTTTTAACCTTATAAACTTCAAATCTTTCTTCTTCTTTTTTCCTTTTTAAACATTTACTAGACGAAAGATATAAAATTATTTATCTCTTTTCTTTTATAACTTGTTCCTTATATATATTGGAGTACAAATTTCAAGATAGGAATAGTGTATAAAGACATTATACTCAAACATTACCCTGTAAAAGAAGCTTTAAAAAAAAAAAAAACTATGCTTGAAACCTTACTATGGGCCCAACACTTACTCGAAGCTTGTCGATCAAATGTGGTATGTGTGAGTATCTTGTGTAATAGAGTTACCTATCTATCCTAATAGTAGCTTATGTAGTAACTTAATGTAAATATACCATCTTACAATAGGTCAAATATGTTTAACTCTTCTTTTTTGAAATTGAGCATTTGAACACATGCTTCAAATCTCTATATGAACTCGATAAAAGCAATATAGAAATTTGATGAAATTAAAAAACAATTGCATAGAGTTTGGAAAAGAGAGAAACCCCATTTTTTATTTTTCTTGAATATTTTGTTATGATTTTAATGGTTTTATGTTATCCAAATTAGGTGCAAAATGGACCCTATAATTTGCAAACACATTTTTTAATATTAGTGATAGAAGAATTAAAAGATGGAGGTCGTAGAATACTTAAAACATGTATAAGGAGAAGCATTCGCGGCTACCCATAATGTAATAAGTAGTTTTTTAAAAAGATTTATATGCAATACAACAAAACATAATAATATTAAGAAAAAGGCAGTTAGAAGACCACATGATATAGTATGACCAAAGTTTATCAGCTAAAACCAAACATAATTATTTAATAAGTAGTATCTAACAAATATATATATATATATGCATTTACATAAATATATCTATTTTCATACGATAAAGTTAGCAGCTTAGAATTGGAATTTATATCTTTGTCATATCTTCCATATAGCTTAGCATGGACTTCATTTTTACTTTCCTATCAATGAACAATCTACATCAAAATCTTATAATATTATTTAATGAACCTAACTAGGGGGATATAAACTTTGCCTCTAACTTGATAAGCAAATGGCTTCAATAAAATAAACTTAAAGCGATTTAGGGTTAGTTTGGATCGTTCGATTTTTATATGTATTGTATTTGTATTAAATATGCATCTATAACTTCTATGTATCATATCTATTTGATATGTTTATAAGTAAAACAGTTAGTTTTTCATCGTATCTGTTTCTTAACAAACATCTGTATGAAAACAATAAAAATATAATATCAAAATAACCAAAATATGATGAAACAAACATAACCAAGCATCTTAAAGAATTTCCAACACATACAAAGTGTACTTCTTTCACTTAAAAGTGATACTAAAGTAGGATGATGAGCTTAGGAGCTCATCATTTCATTCAAATAAAGTAAACTTTACTTGAAGGAAGAGTATTATATAGGAAGTATCTTTTGCAGAAAATATTATATCTAGACATAGTTTGCAAGTTTTCTGCTTAGATTTTGAATCAATTGAGTATTGTTATTAATATGATTAGTTATTCTAATAGTTATAAATCTTTCCATATAGTACATATGTTTAGGGAACATGGTTCAAATGGTTGAAATTGTATATAAAAAAGTAAGATCTTTTATAGAGGTGCTTAATTTGCACTTAATGAATGTTTATCAAACGCTAGATCCACATTTTGAAGGTATTTTTTTCATTTACCTTCTTAATGCAGAGCACCTAGTTTAAGGCCGACCATCCCAAGCCACCGATGTAATATCCAAGGCCATCGGTGTTAAGTTCAAGGCCACCGGTGTAGTACCGGTGTAACAAATACGCTTAATGCAGTGCAAATCCAAAGCTGGCCTCGGACGTAACACATATACCACTGGCATAGAATCTAGGCTTTCGACGTACAAAGTAAGGCTGTTCGGTGTACAAATCAAGGCCGCTCATGTTTTCCCACATGGTTTTAGTTTATTTGTATTTTTTTCCTTCCTATTTCTTGAGACTATAAATAGTCTTTTAGGGCTTTTGTAAACATAACTCATATTTTATACACTTTGAAACCTTATTGAGAGAGATTTCTCTGGGAAATTACTTATTTAGTAATTAACTGTGTTTTAGAAATCATCTAGTAAGTTGATTTATGTTTTTGACGCTGTGTTAGATTGGTATCAGAAGTAAATTAACTCCTACGAAGATGGCAACCAACAACAATATTGACGACAGTCATGTTCTTGATAGTGATCAGGATGTGAGAGTCCGAGGAAGTGAGCAGGTGATTCCTAAGGAAGTAATCGATGCCATGGATCAAAGAATCCGACGAGTGGAATAACATCTTAAGGATTAGGCCAAAGGCAAGGGATGCGTATAATGGTCCGATCATTTGACTTGTAGCCGCAGATGGGCCCAGATTTCAGATGAAGACTCCACTGAGGAGGATGAAATCTTGTATGAAAATATGCAACCTTAGAGACAAGATGATGAAGGTAAAGGTAGCTATCGATGGGATTATCGTGGATATGACCAGGGTGATGGCGATGATTTCTGCCTGAAGGTAGATATCCCCCGCTTCAATGGGAATATTGAGGAATTTCTAGATTGGATAGCAGAAGTATAGAGGTTCTTTGATTATATGGAGATTCCAAAAGAGCACAGAGTGAGGTTGGTGGCGTGGAGGTTGAAGGGAGGAGCCTCAACTTAGTAGGATAGGTCATAGAATAGAAGGTAGAGAGAGGGTAGATAGCCTATGCGAACGTGGTTCTGTATGAAGTAACTGCTACAAAGGGATTTCTTACCACCTGATTATGAGCAGATCCTTTTCTAGTAGTACTAGCGATGTCGTCAAAGAGCACGTTCAGTCCACGATTGCACTGTTGATTTCATGAGACTGGTTGAGTGCAACAATCTTTGAGAAAGTGAAGGTCAATAGGTAGCATGATATGTGGATGGTCTGAAGTTGCAGACTAGAGACAAATTGGGGTTACTATGTTGAGGACTTTGAATGAAGCGAAGAACATGTCTTTAAGTCTGAACTAATGTTGCAGGAGCAGAGCACTAGAATTGTAGGAAGCAAAAAAGAGTATAGAGTTGAGGATATTAGTAGTAGTAGGGTGGTGGCTGAGAAAAATAACGGTGTTGTAGAAAAGCTTGGTGACGGTAGTGAGAAGAAGGCTGACAAAGCAGTTGGCAAGAAGCCCTTAGAGGTCAGAGAAACCTAGAGGCAGAATAATCTGTATGCCAAACGTATCTTGGGTAAGTGTTATTGTTGCAATCAACCAGGACACAAGTCTAATGAGTGCCTAAATAGAAAGAATGTAAATATAGTATAATGAGATAAAGGGGAAGAGGTTTGTTGTGTAGTTGATGAAGAAGAGGATTATTCTAATGAGAGTGATGAGGATGTTGAGCAGACCTATATTATTAGGAAATTGATGTTAGCACCCAAGCAAGAAGACAACATCCAGTGACACTAGCTATTTCGCACTAGGTGCACTACTAGGGATAGGGTATATGATCTGATTGTTGATAGTGGGAGGTATGAGAATATTATTGGGTGAGAGGTTGTTAATCAACTACAGTTGCCATTAGAAAAAAATCATAATACTTACGTTATAGGGTGAATTAAATCTCTTGAACGAGTACAAGTGAAGGAGAGATGTAGAGTGTCATTCTCCATAGGAAAAGATCAAGATGATGTCTACTATGACGTTATAGATATGGATGCATGTCACCTACTATTTGGAAGACCTTGGCAGTATGATGTAAATGCTCAACATGCAAGGAAGGAAAATGTGTATAAGCTAGAGAAAGATTATGTAAAGTATACTTTATTGCCTCTGAAGATAGCAAATTGCACCAAAGCCCGCAAAGTAGAAGGGTGCTCTTTCCTAACAATCACTCATTCAGTGAAAGAGTTGGAGGAAGATATGAAGGAGTCCAGAGTTGTTCAAATGCTTATTGTAAAGACCCGATCCTCTAAATCCCGAGACTTAGAGTACCGAATCCCCAACCACATATAACGTTTTCACATTATATGTAAGGTTGTCCTAAAACTAACAGTTTATGAAAATTGCTTGATCAAATCAATATACTTTGTAAAGAACTTTTTAAATAAAACAAGATTGCTATCAAAAGCAATCTATACATATATTTACATCAAATAAACATCGTCTAGTGCCAATACATGACACTACAAAAAAAAAAAATTACATGTTTTCTCAAAACATGAGAACCCTAAAGGATCTTAAGGTCATTACAAAAGAAATTGGCTTCACTAGCAAGCCTTCTATACATAGCTGGTCCTTAGCAAAAAGTCTTCTAAAAGTCCCGGGTCACCGGATCCTATTCATCCCACTCATCCAGAAATCTTTCAAAATCGGACCCATAGCCCAAGTCATCGTAATACTCGTCTCCATTACCTGCAAAGCAGCAAAAGTGAGCCAGAGGCCCAGTACACAATAACCAATGCAAAACAAGTCATCCAATTGATGTAAATGCACCATAGAACAAGTGGTTATCTTTATTACAATTTGATTCACAAATCAACAAGAGGGTATTCAAACCCCGGCCACACTTCGGAATCCAGGGATCCTGAGTAACAGCTGCCCAGGGGGTTGATATAAGCAGTCCGAATACTTATATCTCCTATATCTATTTCATGAAGATAATAGCTTCATCTAGGGTTTAAAAGCCGTTGCCCGACTCTACTTAAACTCAGTCCATAACATGAGCCTAGTTTACAAGTTCCCATAAACCTTGAACTAAATCATGGTATTTCCCCCTAAGTTTAAGCAAACGTTACACAGATACAATTCTCCCCTATCGGCTACCCACTTAACCAAAAGAATCGCTATTGCATCATAGCGTACCATTGCATCATGGTAAAGTCATTGCATCATGACTTGGTTAAGCGCCTAGCTAACATGTCATTGCATCATGACAGGTTTGCTGCTCCTCGGACCAGATTAAACAGCGTAATAAACATCCAATTCATCCAAATGTTAAATCGATCAATTTAGGTCAAATTAGAAATGTCTGGTCCTAGCAAACATCAGACAAGTTATTGCGTACTTGAACTCGTTAGTATTGAACTAGGATCTCTCGATGATGAACTAACCGAAGAATCCTTAACTGTAATGGAAATATCACAATAATCAAGGAATTAACAAGTATGGATTTCATTATCACAATTATACACATATTAAATCCATATCACAATTAATTAAGGAAATCCAAATAATCGAATACAAGGTCAAAAATAAGCATTTAAACATCATATTACATCTTAAATCTCTTAATAAAACTCAATTGCTCAAATAAAACTTCGAAAAATTTTTGGAAAAAGTTTTTGAATTTCAAAAGCACAGGGATAGGCCGGCAGCCAAAGCCGTGGCTTTGGGCCGGTGCTCAATGTTCTGAAAATGTACACTGCCAACGCTGGCAGCGTTCAAAGGTACGCCGTCAGCCTTTGTATCCTACGCCGGCGGCCTTGAGCCGGCGTAGAATCCAAAACCAAAATTTTCAAAAACGTCCAAAGAGGTCTAAGCCGGCCGCTTACTCATATAAGCTGGCGGCTCTGACATATACGCCGGCGGCCTTAATTTCCACTGCCAGCGTTCAACATGATAGAATGAACGCCGGCTAACTTTCCCAGCGAAAGTCGGCGGCTTTCAACTAGCCTTAAAAATTCTGAATCCAACGCTGCCTCTAAGCCGGCGGCGTTGAATTCCCAGGTTGCCGGCATACGTTTTAAAAAACAAAGTTAAACGAAAATTGAAATCCCCTTTTTTTTTTAACTTTGAAAATTACATCTTAAAACACTTCAAAAGTTTCCTCAACTACACTTCCAACTTCATATACCCACTTCTACATATATTACTCAATTCTAGCAACTCCAAGCATGAATTCAACACAATTAAACACTTCAAAAATCTACTTCCATCAATTCTAAATTCTCCTACACAAATCCTCTTAACAACTTCCCCACACTTCATAAACATACAACAATGCATGCACAACCTCACACACTCATATAACACTTCCTCAACTCATCCCATGCATGAACAAACCATTTGATCACATTAAGCTCAATTCATCTAATAACCCTACAACTACTACAAGAAAGGAAAACAAAACAATGATCACAACTAAATCAATTCAAATGCATACATATATATACCTTGTCTTGAGAAATACTTTGATTTTCAAACTTGATATGAACCCTAACTTGAACTTGGAAATGGAGATGGAAAGAAGAAGAAAAGAAAAGGAAGAAGAAAAGGAAAAATTCGGATAAAAAGTGCTGCCCTCCAAAAAGTAGGTTAATTAAGCAATTTTGACTTTAAGCATATGCCAAATTTACCTCTTAATGCATATATTACTTTAAGTTGCATTTGGCTTTAATTTGAACTCCATTTGGCTTACATTTAGGGCATAAATGCTACTTAATTACAAGAAACTCAACCAACTAACTTAAATGAAATTAAAGTTGATTTATTAATCTAACTTAATTTAACATCTTAATGTGCACAAGACAACATTAATAATTTCATTACTCACACATTAATGCATATAAAACAAAATATTAATATCAACATATACACATACAAAATCTTATATCTTAGACTACTAACAACACAATCATACTCATTCAATTCAACTCCTTAAAATAAATTAATAAACACATGAGATTTGATTAAAATATAAATCTAGGTCATTTCACTTATAGTGAAGAATTTCATGATGGTGGATGAGGAGAACAGTCATGTAGTATGTCAAGCCCCAGAGGGTACCGTAAACATAGCAGTCCGCCACACATAGTATTTAAGCTAATGGATGACAATCTTAGTCATGCAAGAGCTTTAATATTACATACAAGTCGTACTTCTAAGATAGTAAGAGACTCAAAAGGATATTACGTTTAAGCAGATAATAAAAGCATGCAAGAATTTATAAAGATAACATATAATATTCATTAAGTTAAAATTCTTACAACTCTTAGGGGCATTCCCGTGTTCTTAAAGTCTTACTATTCTAAGCCAACTAAATAACATATATAGATGTAACAAAAGCCTATGATAGAGATTTTTCTTAGAAGTCTACAAAAAAAATTAAAATATGTAAACTTCTTCCAAAAGCTTCTAGTAACTTTAGCTCGTACCTAATAAATAAGGCTCATTGTGCCAACCACAAGTAATCGAACTGAAACAAAAAGCTATAGGGGTATAAGCAAAACTAGCTTAGTGAGGTAACTCCCTTCTTCAAAACATTTCCATAAAATCATATAAGTAATTTAGACAAGCATATGTGTATGCAACAATCATATGATCAATTAAAGCACGGATTTGTGCCCTCCATGTTGGGAGTGGGATAGTTATCGGCCCAGTTGACCACCAAAATTTGCAAACTTATCGGCTCCTACTTGCCCATGTAGACTTCCCAGCTACTATTGGCCACCACTACAAGTCTTCGTTTCCTCACACAAAGAATAGTGGCGAAAAAAGAATATGACTCACAATATGTCATGCACGGATCATTTTTAATATTAGTTTACCTAATAATTGTTAATTTCAAGTTAATGGTAACCAAGCAATATTCATCATACCATTACAAGAGAACATAAATTATTCATCAATTCTTCTTTTGATATGCTTATCTTTTCACTCAACAACCACTTCATTCAACATACATCTAATTCGCACATTATTTTATTCTTTTATCTTTCCTTGATATCTAGTGCTACCATTTGCAAGCACATTCAAGGAAATGTAATTAGTAATAGAGTAACTCACTCCATGGCGATCGCTTCTAATCGAAGTAGTCCTTCGAGAAAGCGATATCGGTTCCACCTTTGCCTAAATAAGATGAAATACCCAAAATGAGTCTTTCATAAAATTTCTACTTAAAGTTTCTAAATCTATCTTCTATTTGCCGTAGATATCGGATTTGTAGAAATTCTAATTTAAAATGGTCATAACTTGCTCATTTTAACTCGAAATTTCGCATATTATATGTAATTTTCTACCTAATCAAAAAGATATATCCATTTCTAATGTTATTTTCATTGTAAGAAGTCATTTAGGTCTCAAAACAGAGGGGTACAACTTCATCACTAAAATCCTAGCCTTTTGAAAAAACAATTTTTCAATCTTTTCTTCATTCAAAAACTATTTAAGCAAAACTTAGATATGTATATGGTTAGAAAATTCATTTGGTACATAAATAGACTCATAATTTATGCATGATGCTATAGGTGTTGTCTAATTAATTATTTTCCTATAAAACCACTTTTCCTATAGTTTGAAAAATGGGATTTGTTGTTAAACTTTTTTTTAAGTGGTTGGAATAAAACTTATAAATCCTTGGGTTATCATAATTTAGTGTTTTATATTTTTATTCTTTAGTTTATCAAAGGTGAGTTAAAAAAATAAAGTTTGGTCTTTGCAAATTTTATTTCTAGGAATTGAAAAATTGAGTTTTCAAAGGTTTTCTCAAGTTGTAAGTAGTACCTAATGTTTTTGATGGTGTACTTCCTTATTATATCTGTATTCTTTTATTATTTTTAGAAAAATGAGTTTACTCTTTAAAAGTGTACATCCTTAATTTGTTAACAAAATTTTATTTCTCTAAGTGGATTTCTTAAGACTTGTAAGTTGATTTTTACCTTAGCTTGAAAACTAGTTTAGTTCTTGGTTTTTATTAGGAAGTTGGTAAAAATTGGCATAGCATCAAGTTATCATTTTTATATCAAGATTTTCGTGTTACCATTTGTTGGAAAGAAAGTATTTTAGACTTTGAAGAAATTTCCTTTATCAATACTTTAAAATTTCATGATGAGCTTATGTAAATTTTTGAAAAGAATTTTTTAGAAACAACCTCCTAAGTGTTGGTGAAAAATATTTGTTAAGTGACATAATTTCAAGAGTTTAGTTTTATTTAAAGAAAGAATCCCTTTTTCATTTGGACAACAATACATTTGCCATGGATGAATATGATTATGTAGTTATAAAAAGATAAGAATATCACAAGATAGATAATAAAGAATATAAGAAGCAAATAAACATAATAATAATGTCGAGTATTGGGAGCCTTAGCTTCATCAAGGCTTCCCAAGGCTAAGAATAGACTATTCCCAAAAGAAAAGAAAGAAAGAAAGAAAGAAAGAAGAAAAATCATAATAATAAGAGCATAATAGTAAAAGCATAATAATAAAACATAATGTATGAATAATGAATAAAATATGAACATAATATTGCTTTCTTAACCTCTATGGGTTTTTAGAAAGCATGCACTATGTTCATGCTAAGTTACATGAACATAAGAATTAATCTACTAATAATATCATATCATAGAATTTAGGTATGAATAAGAAAAAAGTACAAATATATTATTGCTTTCCTAACTTCCATGGGTTTAGAAAACACACACTATGTTCATACTAAGCTAATGAACATAAAGAAAGCTTAGAAGATTATTGCCTATAAAAGAAGAAGAAAGTAGAGAGAACTTTTGGAGGGAATTTGAGATAGTTTTGGTAGTGCAAGAAAGGTGTGAAAGAAGTGGAAGGAAGATGTGGTATTTATAGGAAAAAGTAGAGGATATTTTGTATTCAATAAATAAGTAAAAATTAAAATAATTGGAGTATGAAAGAGGGAGGGGCCAGCACAAATCTTGAAGAGAGAGGGAGAGATTTTTATTTTTTTTGTATTTTTGTTAAGATGTGAGAGATGTGAAGTTGTATTGGAAATAAAAATTATAAGAAAATAAGTGTATAGGTTGTAAGAATAGATTGTAAGGATAGGTTATAAGAAAAAATAGAGATAGAAGAATAGTAGTGAATAGTAATGAATAGTAAATAAGACAATTAAAGTACCGATAGTAATAAAAATACCCATAAAAGGCTTTATCTGATATCTTTAGTTATCGAAAAATGTTAATACTGTTATATTATGAATCCTTATATTATTACGAGTCTAACGGTGTTATCAGAATATTTTTACCATGCCGTGTGTCTAAACTCTAATTACGAAAACTGATGTCATTTGGGTACAAAACGAACTTAATTTTAGAGAATCTGATTTTTTATGTTTCGTTATATTGTTACAGACCATAATATATGATTATCTTGATTTTATTGTTTTAGGGTTAAGAGCACGGGATTGCCGAATCTAAACACGTTGTTTTAACTTGGATGGTTATTAGGGTTTTTATTTGATTTCCAGTTGCTAAAGATTAATAAAGCTATCAAAAAAATCGAAGGGCTTACATGATAGTAGACAAGGTTGTCAAATATGCGATTCTATATAGAATTGCTAAAGGGTCAGTAGAATCGAAATACAAAATCAAAATATAGAAACGTAAGTTTCTACAACCTTTGCAAAATAGCTTTAAAAATTTATAAAAATGCTTATAGAAGATGTAGAAAAGTTAAAACACATAATGAATGTAAAACAAATAAAGAAATTAAGTTCTTTTGTTCATAATAACTCTTAATTCATGATATAATATATATAAAAAAAAGCGAATGAAGTCAAAAGTAATTTATTTTCTATTGCTTTGTTTAAAATAAGTGTTAATTTGAAGGAGAATCAAAATTTTCAACTTATTAAATGCTTAATTATATAAATGAATAAGTAAGTTTTCTTATGAATTTTATAGCTATAACTTGACTTGAATGAATTCTATAAATGTACAATAGGTGTTTTCAAGGGAGAGAGAAAAAAGATAGAGAGAGTGTATGGAAACCAAGTAGAAACAACAACAAGAAAGATACATCATCCTAATTCCTAATAGTTGATGAGATTATAAATACATAATTGTATTTTTTATATTTTACATTATTTGATTCGAATAAGTAGAATCAGTAAATTCGGTTAAAATCATAAGATTCTACCAAGTTTACATGTAGACTCGGTTAAAATCGGAAGATTTTACCAAAAAATTATTCTACTCATGAGTCAACTCAGAAGGGCCTCCTGAAATCGTAAACTTGTATAATTGTATGAGTAAAATCGCGATTTTGACAACTGTAGTACCAGAAGGTGTGAAAGAGGTGCTAGAGGAATCTAAAGATGCACTACTAGATGATTTACCAGAAGGATTACCACCTTTGAGAGATATTCAGTGTCAAATTGATTTGGCACCTAGGCAAGCCTACCAAACTTTACTGGAAGAGGGTTATCAAAGATAATATGAGCCCATGTGCTATACCTGCCTTATTGACTCCAAAGAAGGATGGCAGTTGGAGGATGTGCATCGATAGTAGAACTATCAACAAGATTACCATTAGGTATAAATTCCTAATACCTCGTCTGGAAGACATGTTAGATAGATTAAGTGGTGCTATTGTGTTTTCCAAGATTGACTTGAGGAGTGACTATCACCAAATCAGAATCAAGCCTAGGGAAGAGTGGAAAACTACATTCAAGATGAAAGAGGGGTTATATGAATGGCTAGTGATGCCTTTTGGCCTCAACAATGCACCTAGCACTTTTATGTGTGTTATGAACTAGGTATTAAAACCCTTTATTGGTCGATTTATGGTAATTTAATTTGATGATATATTAATATATAGTAAATCTAAAGATGGGCATATATATCATTTAAGGAGTGTTTTGACTATGCCAAAAGAAAATAAACTATATGCTAATCTAAAGAAATTCATTTTCATGTCAAGAGATTGCTGTTTTGGGGGTTTGTTGTTAGTAGTTAAGGGATAATATTTGATGATGAGAAGGTGAGGGCTATCAAAAAAATTGTGACTAAATTGAGGAGTTTCCTCAGGTCAGCTAGCTTCTACAGGTGTCATGCCCCGAGGGTACCCTAGTAGTGATAAACAAGTTACACTTGAATATTATCACTAGATTACCTTCAGAGAATGACAGATTTTTAAAACAACAGGATCTTTTAAGTTGCTTGATAAGAAATAACAAATATAAGAGAGAAACGATTTAGTGAATAACCATTACAAATTATTACAAACCATATAGCTCCTTTGAAATATACAACTAAATAATCTACTTTAATAGTACATAACCATCAAACTAAAATAGATCTGTAGACTTCTAGCTTTAAAGCTCTTACTAGAGCCATATTCCTGGATGTAACTAACCAGGGTCGTAAAGTGAACCTGAAAAGACTGTAGGAGTATGAGCGAAACCACAACTCAGTGAATAATCAGACATACCATACATCACACAAGTCATTAACAAATCATATGCAATGCAAGCACTCAACCATATGTACAGATACAAGTTTAGATGATCAAGAATCCAAACAGGAAAAAGATTTACGCCTTCTTTTTAGTGGGTTGAAGAACCAGCATTCAATGACTCACCTGCCCAGGAGAGACTAAGTACACAGGAGAATCAACGAATTCTCGTTTTAATGTTATCACTTTAAATATAGTTGCTTGCACAAACCATCTCCTGCAATCCCCTTAGAAACTCCCTAAGCATTAATCATTTCAAAGCAATTTTACGGGTGACGTTCTTCGGTGCCTTTTAGTTCCTCATAGGACCGCCAGACCAAAGAGAACCTTGGAAGACTCACACATTGGATCAACCAAGCAAAAACAGAGATCCGAAATATTAATACGTAGCAGGCTGTCACAACCATATATGCAATAATGCAATTCGTGCAATGCATGTTCATATTATTTTGTTAAGTCCATAATTCTTATTCAATTTCGGGGTGACCATACATTACACACAATCATCATTATACTACTTCACAACACCAATCATTGCGTTATCGATTGTATAAAGATATTTTAACAATCATACAATCAGATCATATCATACTTTCAACAAATATTCATTTGATTATCTTGCATTACATATTCGACTATTTACAATCACAATCAGTACAATATGACTGAATTACTCACCTGCTCATACCAACTCAGTCGTAGTAGTCCACTGGTAGATCTTCTAATGAGTCAAATTCACCTATTTAAAACAAAGTATTCATTAATACAATCTAACTAAATTCCTATATGTGCTTTGTGTCCTAGACTTGATATTAATACTTAGTATCATCGTGTTTTTCCTATTTAATCTCTCATAATTGTTTGGTTATTTTTAGAAGTCACATTACTCAAGAAATTAACTTATTTCAATTTCCATTCTTATCTATTTTATTTGTTTAGAACAAATATTAGACTAATACCAACTTTAATTAATACTAAATATTTTCTTAATTCTAAGGTTTCAAAAGTTATTAGATATTAATTCTAAATAGACTTAAATACTTGTATTATAGTCACTATCTGTTACATATTTATATAACATACATATATACATATTTAGTAGATATATTATATATATATAAATATAAATTCGGTTTAGATCAGAAAAACTTTCGTTGGAGAAATTTTAACTGTAAGCCGGCTCAAGGCTGCCGGCCTACATCTCCAGGTGCCGATGTAAATTATTTTAAAGAGGAAATTTCATATCGAGTGCACCGGTGTTGGAAGCTACCAGCTTTCAACGTAAGCCGGTCCTACATCGCCGGTGTAGATCTCCAGGTAGCCGGCTTACGTTGAATTTTTACGTGAAAATTATTTTATGTAGCCTCTGTTTGAGTGTAAGCCGGCCTATCTATGTAAGCCACCGGCGTACAGCGTTTACACTGCCGGCCTTGAGGCAGCGTTACATTGTTCATCATCTTCTTCCTCGGTTCGATTCTTTTTCTTTGATTTTTACACGTTAAAAACTTACTTAAATTACCGCTAAGACTTTAAATATCGTATATAAGGATATATAACAACTTTTAACACGTTTAAAAACATAAATATATAGATTTCGACTCTTGGAACTTAAAGCTAGGGTTTTGAAATTTTACCTTGTTGGAGCTCGTTGAGTGCAATCCTAAGCTTGTGTTTGTGTTTAATATGTTTCTAAGATAATTTTAAGTCAGTTACAAATCATATATTTGAACGAAAATCCTTTGAATCATGTCAACTTACCTTTGAGCTAGTTTTTTGAGGGTTTTGGCTTTGTTTTTCCTTTGATTCGAGTTGGTGGTTTATGATCTGTTTGTTCTTTGTTTTTGATTTGTTTTGTTGGTTATCTGGAAGTGGATTCGTGCTAGGGGAAGTTTAGGAAATCATGAAGGTTGTTGGTTTCCTCATTATTAGCATTGAACACATATATAGAAGGAGAAGAAGGAGAGGTTGCAGCTTCGGTTTCTTCCAGATTTCCTCCAAATTTGATCTCAACTTGCTGTTGTTTTCATTGCATTTAATACTGAGATGAGTTGTCACCATTTGATAGGTTGTTGGAGTTGAGTTTGTTGACTTAAAATTGCATTATTGACTTAATTTTCGGCTCCTCTTCCTTCCTCCACAATTTGCATCGAACTTAGCCGCAAAACATACATATATACATTAGTTTATTTATTTAATTAAATTTTGAGTTAATTATACGAGTTATACGGGTATAGATTAGCTAATATTTGAAAGTTTTTGTACAAAAATATGTTTATAAAGTTATACAAAACACTTAGACTCTCAAATAATACAAATTGAGGTTATATATATACGTAGTTAATTATTCGTATAATTTTATCTCTCGCGATTTAGATTTCTTATGCTCATTGGGTCAATTTTTGTTTCAGGCTCCAATAGCTTATGAAAACTTGGTTTAGAACAAAAGCATGATCCGATTATTTGTTTAGAATTTAGATTTTGAGTTATTCATCAGTTTGTATTTTCGTTGTGTATTTAAAATCTTAATAGTTCATTTTTGGATCATCGTTTTCTATTTAAAAGCATAAATAATCATTTATGCAGTATTGGGCTTAATACCGAAACTAAACTATATTTATATCTTTAGTTTTGATACTGAACATAAATTCTTATTAGTAGCTTTTAAATTTAACTAGAGATCTCGAAATTAGAATTTAAGTCTAAATATAAACTCATTACTACTTGTTATTCTAGCCTTGAATCACTATCGGGATCAAAAACAATCATTTAATCTTTATATTCATTTTTTTCTATTTAAATCTATTTGTATACTAGGTTTTCGGGTCTAGATTTTAGATCATATCTTGAATTAGTTATTCAAGATACAAGATCCCGTTTTCGATATTAACTAGGGTTAAAGAATTTCTTTATTTGGTTCCTAAATCTTTCGTTTATCCAAAAATCTAAATGTTAATCTATTATTAGACTTCAATCAGAATCTAAATCTATTATCTAGTTTATATATTCTATTATGAAGTCGGGTACTAACGTGAAAAATTCCCGCGGTTTATAACAGGTAATTCATCAGGCACTTTAGTACTATTGCTGCTCCCCTAACTGAGTGCCTAAAAAGGGGAAGTTTCAATGAGGAGAGGAGGCTGAGAATAGTTTTGCTATTCTAAAAGAGAAGTTGTGTAGTGCTCCTGTGTTAGCATTTCCTAACTTCGATAAATTATTTAAAGTCAAATGTGAGCTAGTGGAGTTGGTATCGATGGTGTATTATCTCAAGAGAAAAGACCAGTGGCTTTTTATAATAAAAAATTATGTAATGCTAGGAAAAGCTAGCCAACTTATGACAAGGAGTTATACTCTATAGTGAGGGCATTAAGAGTTTGGAAGCATTATTTGGTTAGAAAAGAGTTTGTGCTATACTATGGCTATTAGGCTCTAAAGCATCTAAGTAATTAGACTAACCTCAATAAGGATATGCATGCCAAGTAGATTTAGTTTTTGTAGAGATTTCCATTTAAACTAATGCATAAGTCTGGAGTGCAAAATAAGGTAGTTAATGCCTTAAGCAGAAGAACTAAAGTTGTGGGGTTTGAGTAGTTGAAAGAGTTTTATGGGGATAGTGTTGATTTCAAGGATAGATGGGAAAAGTACATTATAAAAGAGCCGTGTGGTGACTACCATATACTTGAAGGGTACTTGATTAAAGGAAACGAACTATGTATCAGTGACTCTTCTTTAAGGAAGAAGTTGATCAGAGACCTGCATGGTGGAGGATTAATAGGGCACTTAGGTCGAGATAAGACCATTGCAGTTGTGGCGGATAGGTACTATTGGCCTTGGTTAAGGAGGGATGTCATTAGAATTGTGGAGATATGTTATATCAATCAGACATCCAAAGGGTAGTCCCAAAATATTGGGTTGTACACACCACTGCCAGTACATGAAAATATCTAGGAGGACCTATCCATGGATTTTGTGCTAGGTTTGCCTTGTACCAACGAGGTACTGACTCAATATTTGCGGTTGTTGACAGGTTCTCCCACATGGCTCACTTTATTCCTTATAGCAAGACTGTAGATGCCTATGCTATTGCCAAGTTGTTTTTCAAGGAAGTCATGCGATTACACTAAGTTCCCAAGTCTATCACATTAGATAGGGACAGCAAATTCCCAAGGAAGTGGGATCTATCATTAGCTCAGGTAGAGTTTGCTTACAATAGTTATGTCATAGGACCATAGGAAAATCTCCTTTCTCTATAGTTTATACCAAGATACCATAACACGCATTGGATTCGGTTAAGCTGCCAAGGGAGTTGAGTTCTGAAATAGCCTAGCTTACATACATAATTAAATTTAATATATATATATATATGTTGATTTAATTAAATTATGAAATTTTGTTGAATGTTTAGCTGAATAAATTTAATGTATGAATCTATATATAAATGTGGTAGACAAATTATGTGTGTTAAAATAAATTTAACGCGTTAGTAAGGTTTGATATTTGTGTTGATTCTTTGTTTTGTGTATGTGAAGCTTAAGTTTTCAAAAACAAATCCAACCCAAACCAAACAGATTTTGAAGCCCCAAAACCAAGCCTAGTTTAACAAGGCCCAACCCAAAGCCTTTTTTCTTTTCTAATATTAGCTGCCACCAAAGTTAACCACCAAGGTAGGGGATAATATCAACTTTACTTTGCCAAAATACAAATCCAAAACAACCTCCCAAACCAACGTATTCAACAATAATAGAAAATCTCAATTTTCCGCCCAAATTTTGTACCTACAATTCATTCAAAGATCACAATAAGACCTTATAATCAAGTTAAAGCTTATTAAGGTAAGTTTCATATGTTTATATGACCTTTTTATTTGTTTGTTCTCTTCATGATCATGGAAACTTTGTTTTGAGGTTTCCCATATGAATTATATGTGATGTTAGGGATCTAAGTAAGCCTATAGGGTTGAATAAGTTCTTGAAGTTATGACTATAGGGAAGAGGATATAGTTGTAGTTATTTTGAGTAGACGAGTGAATTGTTGATTTAAATGAAGTTGTAAGTGTTGTTGTTGACGATGAGATGGTTAGGATGTGTATATATGAATGTAAAGTAAGTGGATATGTTGATTTTGAAGTGTATATGATGGTTTAGGTGAGTTAAGTTGCGATTTCAAATGTGTGAAAAATAGGGGAAAATATATATGTTTTCAAGCAATGGGACAAAAATAACAAGCATGACATTAGGCTGTGAAGTGTCGGATTTATCAGTTTTTCACAAATCATAGGCATGACCAAAGTCTTGGGAGCCCCTGATTTGTGAAAATTGGCCTATCACGGGCGTGATTGACTTCAAACATGTATGGTTTTGTAAAAAAATTCAAGAATCACAGCCATGATCTAACCCTTGCTAGCCTTAGGCCTTTCGAAAATTTCTCTAATCCAAATGTCAAGGCGTAATGTACTCCTTGGTAGGCTTAGGTTGTAAAATTTTGAAGTACTCATGGGCATGATTCAACCCATAATTATGTTACAGCCACCCTCACCGTGATCATGGGCATGATCAAAGGCGTGATTGAGATCACGGTCTCAATCATGGCTGTGATCTATTGTTGCCTTGTTTTATATATAAAAAATAATAAATAAATAAATAATGATGATTTCAAGGATTAAAGGTAGTAAAGTGATGTATGAATATATGAATGAATATGTGTTAAGTTATGTTTGGTATGATTTTTATTTAAAATATGAAATTTGAGTAGGTGTTAATCTTTGTTTTTTAATTAATGTTAAAGTCTTTATGATTTGATTTCTTTTATCAGATTCCCTATGCTATTAAGTCTCTCTACTGGTTCTTTTGTCAAGAATATCTCAGGTACATAGTAGCTTGCTTGATGGTTGTTAAGCTAAGCATATCCTAAATAGACATTAATCAAAGATAAGTTAAAGATTGTTTGAAATTGATTGTGCATGTACTATTGAATTTGGTCCAGGGAGCGATAACCTTATCCGAGCAAATATGGTAGTTACGCATTTATGCCACCCTGATCATGATGCAATAATGCTTATAAATGGCTCAACAGGTAGTTAATAAGGCTAACGGTATCGACATAACATTTTCTTATTCTTAAGAGGATATACTATGATTTCATTCACGTCTATGGGACCAGTTGAACTAAATAATATTATAGATTAAGTACAGATGAGAAACGACAGTGATCCCTAGAGGATGCTACTATTCTTTTTCAGTTAGATATAGGGGATATAGGTATTCCGGTTGCCTATATGAACCTCCTGAGCAACTGTTGTTACTCAGGACCCCCAGATTCCTAAGATTAAAATTGGAGTTTGAATACTCTAGTGTTGTTTTGCTAACTTAATCAAATATAATTAAACAATTGGTTGTTGCATTACATTTAATCTAAGTGTGGTTGTCACTTCTCATTTGTTTGTGTTACTGTGTACTAGGCCTTTAGCTCATGTTACTGCTTTGCAGGTGATGTTGATGATGAATTCCATGATGATATGGGTTACGAGTCTGATTGGGAAGCTTTTATGGATGAATGGGATGGCTAGGGACCCATGTAAGCCCTGAATTTTTAGGGTAATATCAAGTTCAAACCCTAAATCGAAAGTCAATCAGATACCTTAAGTCAACTAATTTCCTAAGAAACCCTGGTAGTTTAGATCCGACAATCCTGTATTCCTAAACCAAGAAGTCGAAATATGAGTGGAGACTGTAGTTTGGTTCGTAATAATATTAGGGTGCTTAAAAAGATTATATTAGCGAGTTTTCGACCTATTTCGAACCTGATCGGATACAGACCTTGAAAAGCGTGTCCCGAAGCTCGAGATATTAAATATATGATATTAATACCGTTAGACTTGTAATTTCATAAGATTTTCAAATATATCAGTTATATAATTTTTCGGGTTATAAAAGTTATAGTTATTACATTTTATCGTATTTTCATTACTATCGGTACTTTAAATGTCCAATCTACTTTTTTATTTCTTCTACACTATTCACAAGCACAACCACCCATACTCTACTTACATCCTTACAACCTATTCTTACAATAGTTCATCATTTTTTCTTACAATTTACTTTTCCAATACAACTTTTACTTCTTAAATTACTTATTTAATTTTAAAACTTACACAAAACACATCTCTCTCTCTCCACACCCCAAAACTGGCGCCCCTCTCCCTCTTTCCCTCTCTCTAATTTTGTTTTATTTTCCTTTGTTTACTTAAAGCAAACCCTAATCCACTTTTCTATATAAACCCTTTATGCCTTCACCTTTCCATTTCCTTTTTCCTCACTTTCACTTTTAGAAAAATTTTTGCAAAACTCTCTCCATCTCCTCTCTTTGTGCCGTGACTTCCCTCTCTCTCTACCCACACACACACTTTTGATTTCTTCAAGTTTTCTTGATCTAAAAACTAATAGATAATAGATCTATACTTTACTATCTTAAAAACATGTAATAATAAGATCATTCATGTGTGATTTCACTCAAAAATCCCCATGAGCTTAAAGCTAGGGATGTGGAAACACTTAGACATAAGATCCTTGCCATCACAATGTAGTAGATCATGTTATTTAATATTATTTTGCTATTACTTTGTTTTCTTGTTAAGCTATGTTATTATTATTAACATTTTATGCATGTATTCATCATCTAGCCACATCCGCATAATAGTCATAGTGTTCATGCATTTATAACTAGTATAATAAACTATATCTAGTTGTTTTGAGTTCATAAATGATTAGGCTTTTGTTTTATGTTCATAAATAACTTGTAATAGCATGATGATAGTAGGAAAAAGATAGAAAGCTCAATATCTACTTTAGTTTCAACAAAAATGATTTTTGAAAATTCGGAAAAAAGGAACAATATTTAGAAAAGCTATTTTTTGAACTTCAAAATGTATATTTTACATTAAAAATGAAGGAATTAGGGAATCGATATCATAAATTAGTGATCTTGATGAGAAAATCTTAGATCTACTAAGGAATATTTTCAAAACAAGAAAAAGTTTACAAAAGTTATGTTTCAATCCCAATAACAAGTTTTAAATTCGTAATAAGGGAAGCTTGAAGTGTAAACACCCATTTCAACTCCAAAACAAGATTTTTATTAAAAAAAATGGAAGCCTTAAAGAGTAGTTTGATTAGGAAATGGTTTTTGAAGGACTAAATAAGTTTTACAAAGAAAACAGTCTCAAATGAAACTTTCAAAATTCGGATTTGAAAATAGCTACTATTTAAACATCTATTTCTAAATGCCAAAATGATGACTTTTATGGAAAAATGAAAGTCCTGGGGGGATACATATAATAAAAACCTAATTTTGACAGGATAAGAGAGGTTTATCAAAGTATAATCCTAAAACAAGGAATGGTTTCAAAGAATAGATTAAACAATGTTTTCATTATTTAAAATTTTGTAAAATTCGTAATTACATAAACTACCTATTTAAACATCTGTTTTCTAATCCCAAAATGAAGGTTTTTTATTGAAATAATGAAGGTATTGGCTATATAGGTCATCAAGGTTGAGTTTTGATAAAAGCAAGTGTGATTTTACAAAAAAGAAAAACTATTTTTCTTAAGCCTAGTAAATTTAAAAAATTTTGCAAAGCAAAAGTTTTTCAAAAAGAATTATTGGTACTATATTATTAAGAATATACATATATATAGTTCATCTCATAACCTTCATGATAATAACTTGTAGGTATTGCATATATATACATGATGCACTTGATAGAAACAAAGTTAGGAAAATAATGTCATATACATCCTATTTGATATTATTTAAGTACGTGAGGAATTAGAATTATCAACACCCATGAATCATGCATGATATTGAGTTATATATGTATATAATAGAGTCTTACAAGATATAATGATAGCTAAATATCTATCAAAACTTTAGTGTGATGCTTGGTTTGAAATTAGGAGTTGAATTGTGGAATAGGAAATTTGTATAGTATTATGTACCCTACTGTTCATGGACCAAACGACCTTGTTTGTTGGAAATAATTCTAGAAATAGGTAGCTCTCATCGAATAGGTAGAAATCAGTGTATAATATGCAAAATTCTGAGTTAAAATGACCAAGTTATGGACGTTTTAAATTGGAATTTCCTCTTAGACGAATTTTGACGAACTTGTTAGAATAGAATTTATAAGTTCATTCAATCTTCATAGAAATACTCATTAGAGTTATTTCTTTTGATTAGGAGACTTGAGAGATGGACTAGACCTTCTCGAGGACTATTACGATTAAGTGGATTTTCACGCCATGGCAAAGTGAATTCACTATCTTTAAATAATATGCTTATGATTGTGCTTGTGCTTGTAATGTTAGTGGCATTAGAATTAGGGCAAGATAAAAATTTTACTGTGTGTATATGAGTTCTACTTAGGTGAATTGATGATAAGAATATGAAATGAGCTTGTTGTAAATATTTATGTGATTTAGTATAGAATTGAATTGTCTGCAATATCTATGATCACTCATAAATTGTTAAATTAATATGCCATAATCTTATAATCAAATTGGTCATACATATCATATGTGTGTTACATTGCATAGGTTATACCTTTATAGGAAGAAGACATAATAGCTGGGCAACGAGGGGCCTGTAAACTCAAATGTTGGCGTAAGAGCTGGAATTAAAAATGTGTGGGTGGGCACCTGTATCAACCACAATATAAATGAGAAAAATCGAAATCTATGGTCGTATAGTCCTGAAACACCTTATCCTGAAAGGAGGGCGTAAATCCATTCAACATAAGATTTTCAAAAGGTTTTATGTATTTTATGCTCATGTGTTTGTGTATTTCATATAGTTGTTAATATAACTTGTCTATTATATATTGCTTGTTGAGCATTAAATTTTAGAAGTGAAACTCACTAAGCTCGTAAGCTTATATCCCCATAGTTTCCTGTTGCAGTATGAATATTTATGGCTATCTCCGAGAGGCCATTTTCCTCAGGTACAGCTTTTGGAAACTTAAGAAGCTTTTTGAAGAAGTCGGAACCTAGATATAGGCATAGACTTCTAGTTGAATCTCCTTAATCGATATATTTAATGGTTGTTGTAAGAGATTTTTAAGAACTTAAGAACTTTTAATTTTTTGTTAGGGGTATGCCCCTTGGATCATGTAATAGATTAAATCTGGAAATAACTATTATGATTTACATTCTTATTACTATGTATGTCTCCTTAAGCTATTTTGATTCAAAATATGGTTCCCTATATGTTGACATGAGTCTTGTTTGGTGTTTAAACTCATGGAGTGACTAAAGTTGTCACACTTGAGTTTAGATATCGAGTATGGCAGACTGTCACGTTTAGGTATCCTTTGGGGCATGATATTCCATGTGAAAGTGAGGATGTTTTAGCCAAGTTTTTTAAAAGAAAATGAAAAGGAAGTGTAATTTTTCATATAGGCTCGTTGATTAAGCCTTTGTTTGTAATATAGGATGTTAAGTTTTTCTTTCAAGTTTTATGTTAAACAAGTTTGTAATCTTTTGAAGTATCATATGTTTAACACTAAAGTTATTCTAAGTTTTGTAAAGTTTATCTACCCATGTGTTGAGTAGCTTTATATTAAAGTTTTATGAGTTTAAGTCAGGTTTAAAACAAACAGTCATTATAAACATCATCTTTTCGAACAATCTTACGTATGATATTTAAGTGTTTTATAATACTAAGATATTATGTGTGGTTGGAGATTTGGCATACTTAATAATGAAATTAGGTAGGACGGGTCCTTACAAGTTCAATACAGCTACAAAGAATATAGATGAATAGTATCAGGCTATCACAGCTAAGGTTAATGGAAAAAACAAGAAAGCTATAGACAATCACAGAAAGAAGAGATTGTTTGAACTAAGGGATCAAGTGATGGTCTTCCTAAGGAAAGAACGATTTCGAATGGACAAGTATGGCAAGTTACAGCCCAAGAAGTATGGTCCCTATGAGATTGGAAGGAAGGTCAACGACAACATTTATGTTGTTAGACTTCCCTATAGCATGAACATTTCTAAGACTTTCAATGTGGCCAACCTATTCCCATTCTACCGAGACAACTCACCATTATATCTAGATGAAAAAACTCGAGACCAAGTTCTTTACAAGTGAGAGAGAATAATGCAAAGCACCCAATCTAAGGCTAGCTGTTTAAAGCTGCCGGTGTAATATCCAAGGCCGCTAATGTTAAGTTCAAGGCCATCGACATAGTACCAGCATAACAAACACATCGAATGTAGTGCAAATCCATAGCTGGCCCAAAGGCTACCAGCATAGGACCAGCATAACGCATACATCACCAACGTAGAATCTAGGCTTCAGGCATACAAAACAAGGCTACCCGGCATACAAATCAAGGTTAGCAGTGTTTTTCTACATGGTTTTACTTTATTTGTATTGTTTTCCTTCCTGTTTCTTGAGACTAAATACTAAATAGTCTTTTAGAGCTTTTGCAAACATAACTCATGTTTAGCAATTGATTGTGTTTTATAAATCATTCAGTGAGTTGATTTTTGTTCTTTCCGCTCTCACACGGCATCACTTCTATGCAATTTTCATGCCAACCAATTGCCCAATTAAAAATAACAATAAGTCAATAACTAAGTTCCAAAGAATGTGATCGTAAAAAAGGATATTATCAGTGTTCTTTAACGTTAATTGTAATTTAGAAAAGATTTGTCATTATTCCTAAAGCAGATTCAATGCAAAAAAATATAAATTCAATAAAAATAATGATCATTTTAGTAATTCATATCTCAACCTTTCTTATTGTTCCATTTTATTGGTTCTGTTAAGCCAACCGTGCACCTCAACTCTCAGCACGTAATGTAACCTCCGAGTGTTTAATCCTGATATATTGATACTAACCGCACATCTTCCAAGTAAAGAAGTAAAAAAATTTCCCACAATACAAAAGTTATTATATAGTAACTTTCTTAGCTATCTGTTTCATTCTTAATATATATATTAATATATACACACACACATATATTCAAATTTTGTTGAATATTTCAAGTATCTTCAAAATATCCTGATTTAAGGTGTACTTACGAAAAGTTTTACGGCATAGTATCAAACCATCTAGATTATTATCTGTCTATTAAAATAAATGTAATAAATGATATATTAAATATTTTAATGATTTGATCACGATTAAGTATAAATCTAATTTGTTAATAAATAATTGATAAAACCAATCTCATTAAAAATCACGATAGGTCACAAATTTTTCTACAGTTGATATACACTGTCCATACAAACTCGCAATATTTAAAAATTTATAACTTTATTTATAATTCAATCTAGGAATACTCATAAATAGATTTTTCTTTTTTGTTCCTTTTTTCCCAAAACATAACTAGCTCTCTTATAATTGTCATGGTTCACATCTTTTCATACTACCTAGAAGTAATTTTTGCTTGAAGATTCTTTTTTTTTTTTTTGGCCGAATTGCTTGAAGATTTGCTGACCTCAAGTCTCTGCATTTGTTTTTGGGTTATAAAAATAATAATTGCTTAGTAGGATGACTGAATCCTAACTTAAACGGCAAATCATTGTACTAGTTTCTTCTACTCAAGGGGCACTGAACACACTCATCAAAAACATGTATATTATTGCATGTGAGTTAGCATATCCTGCGGAACAGTATGAAGCGGTTTCAAGAGAGTAAAATATTAAAAATATGATGTGGTTTCAAGTAAACAAATGAGGGACAATAAAATAAAAAAAAAAAAAATTCATGTGATGCCATATTTCATTGCTGAATTAAAGATGGTTTTACTCATTTAGCTAGATTCGTGCATCAATAAATTCAATTCATGTTGCACATACATACATACATATATATACACCACTCACATATGAGCTTTTATACTCTTTTTTCTTTCTAGTAAAGAGGAATCAACCTGATTTTCTTCTAAAATGAATGAAATATAATCAAGAGGATCATAAATCTTATCTCATTATAGGGTGAGCAAGTATAAGGGGATAGAATATTAAACCTTATCTACATTGTTGTTTTTTTCATTATATAGAAAGAAAATGCATAGCTGAAATAAAAAAGGAAGAGCATCTGATTTTGAATTCATTTACCTCAATGCTCAACAAATAGTGCTGGTACATAATAATAAGATAAAAAATCTACAAATATCAAGGTATATCCTAATTGACTCCTAAAGATAGGTCTGAAAAACAAAAGTTCCTAAAACCTTGGTTTAATATCAAATTATTCAACTGCAAATAAATTATTTAGTTATAACTGCAATTTTAAGGCATATCAACAACACTACTCCTTGCCTTAGTAATTGCAAAGGCATGATATCAAAATAATTCTTCCTCTTGATGTTGCTCAGTTATAATTTTTGCCTCTTCATGTTATTGTGTCTTGCAAATCTTCGCCATATGCTCAATCTATCAACATTTTCTGCACTTGATATCAAGCCTCCACCAACATTTTCTCCGTGGGTGTTTCTTTTTTTTTTTTTTTTTTTTTTTTTTTGCGTTATGGACAAAGTAGATATGACTCTTTAATATTGTTGTTGTCGGTCTTGTTGTGCTTCTTATATTTATCTCCTCTTGAATTTGTTGCCTTTGCTCTTAGGCCTACAATGCATTCACCAACTCTGCCAATGATATACTTGATAGATCCTTAGATTCTTCTAAAGCATAAATTTTACATTCATATTTTTTAGGCAAAGTTACAAGAATTTTTTACACCATTCTTTCCTTAGAAAAGTCCTTACCCATTAACCTTGCCTTGTTCACTATGCCCAACAGTTTATCAGAGTACTTTGATAGTTTCTAACTCCTTCATCTTAAACATTTCAAATGCCCTTATCAAGTTAAACACTTGCATTTTTTTTCTTCCATTTCTTGGTATTCCTTTTTAAGGTAGTCCCAAATGTCTTTTGATGACTCTAAATTCATAATTGTTGTAAGTATGGTGCTTGAAACAACAAAAAATAGAAAAGCTTTAGCTTTGGACTTTCTGGTCTTCCTCTCTTTGTGTGTCTTTAGTTGCATCATCATTGGATTTGCCGGTAATGGTAGAATTTCAAAGTCATCCTCTACAATTTCCTAAAGATCTAATACATTAAGATGTACCTTCATTCTAGTAGCCCAAGCTTAATAGTTATCACCATAAAAAATTGGAGGAGTAACATGAGAGAATACTATTTCAATTTCCATTTTTGAAGGTTTTTGTATTTCTAGGTTTTTTTTTTATATTTATGAGATTGTATTGTTCACAGATTCCTCAAGATGAGAGCTCTGGTACCATGTTTTTTCATGATATAGAAAGAAAATGCATAACTAAAATAAAAGGGAAAGTGTCACTCCCCATGGGGTACCTTAAACGTAACAATCCGCCATACTTAATATTAAAGCTTAAGTATGACAACCTTAGCCGCTCCCAAAAGCTTGGATATTAAGTGTAAGGCGTGCTCTCACAAATTGAGAGGACCATACATGCAATTATGAAGTTTACGAAGATATAATAACATATTAAGAAAAGAGGATTCATAATATTTATATACTTATAACAATGATCTTACAAACTTAGGGACATTTCCCCTATTCACAAATCTATTACAGGAATATTTTACATCTTATCTAACACTAAACTCCATCTAGAATTTCCTTAACCAAAAAGAAATTACCTAACTGCAAGGTCCTCGTAGCCTCAACCATATATAAGGGAACTGCAAAAGATATCTATGGGAGTATAAGCTAATAGGCTTAGTGAGAACTATTTCCATAAATAACTTCTCATAATAAAATTTCAAACAAGTTGTTTAAGCAATCAAATGAGATGCAACATACACGTGGGCAAACAAGGCATATAGTTTTCCGGAAACTATATGTTGAATGGATTTGCGCCCTCCATTCAGGGTTTGGTGATACATAACCTAAAAACAAGTAGTTTTAGTTAAAAAGATTTATGCTTTCGACCAATGTCGCCAAGTATGTGAAGTCTACTTGAATTGAGCCTTGCTTTCGGATCTTCCGCCAAGTATTTCCTTAACGCCACCAAGCAATCACTTTCGGACACTCTGCCAAGTGTTGCTTTCAACATGAGCTTACTATCGTTCTCACCCAAGGATAATAATCCAATGCAATGTGACTCACTTCATGGTATGCATGAATTCATTTATTTATGATATCATAACATTATTATTAATAGTCTCAATTTCTTATCTAAACTAGGTATAACGAGAGAATATGTTGCTCCAAAATCCAAAAGAGCAAAAACATTCTGGTTTCCTAACCGTACTCTTTTTGAGTACCTGATAGAGGGATCATTACTTCTATTCACATCTCCACTTATCTATAAAACTTTAAACTATTGCTTGAAACAAAGAAATAACAACAAAGAGGGTTTAAGGCTTACCGGTTCCCATGTCGCAGCTATATCCTCTATTGCATCCCAAGGCAGCCAAGTCTCCATCTTCTTTATTTATCTCTTCACTTATCCATTGTCCCTCTAGGTTGTAGATTCGAATTCCTGAAGCAGTGGGTCTTGATCTGCCTTCACTT
Source organism: Combretum micranthum (assembly GCA_024138025.1). Classification (NCBI taxonomy): domain Eukaryota; kingdom Viridiplantae; phylum Streptophyta; class Magnoliopsida; order Myrtales; family Combretaceae; genus Combretum; species Combretum micranthum. Next base: position 180,077 of record JAMXBD010001256.1, read on the forward strand.
CTACTTCCATTTCCTTTCCCGATTCTTATAGGAACAACCTTTCCTAAAAATCTTGTCAGAATATTCCTTCCTTGTGGACAGTTATTGGCAAAATGCCCATTCTATTTGTAGACATGGCAAGTATTAATTCCTTTGTTTGAACATTTTGATATCTTATGGTCTGCATTTCTACAGAAGAAACATTTTCTAAATAACTGAGGCCACTTCTTAGGGTAGTGTGCTCCATTGCACTTCTAGCACTTGATGTTTTTTGGTACGAATCTCCCACTATCATCATTGTTCTTATAGTTGTTAGAGATCTTGAATTTCTTTTGTGGGGGTATGAAACTGGATCCAACATAAAACTTCTTCTCAACAATCGGGGTTTCCTCTTCTTCTTTTCTTTCTCTCCTCTTCCTTGCTCCTTCTATGATCCTAGCTTTCCACCAATTCCCAATAACTCCTTATATCAAATTCTTCCAATCTCATTCTCAGGTCTTCATCCAATCCTCCTATAAAGACTTGTTTTTTAATTCCTCGTTGTATTTGTAGGAGCCAGGGGCATACTGCAACAATCTACTAAACTCAGTCTCGTATTGCTCGATAGTTCTTCCTTTTTGAGAAATTTGCAGGAAGTTTGCACTATACCTTACTCGTAAACTTCCTGGGAAATAATTTTCCAAAAACTCATGTCTGAACATTTCCCAAGTGATTGGAGTTATCAACTCCCTTTTCTTTGACTCCCACCATATTCTAGTGTTTAGACGAAGCATGAATACCCATATTTGATTTGTAGGTGGTGCGGAACTTCATATGCATCAAAAGACATTTCAATTTGAGCCAGCCAATCTTCGGCCTCCTCTGGCTTATCATAAGCTCCCTCAAAGTAGCGATTGCTTTTGATGAAATCAGGCAACATACTCTTATATGGCCTTAGCGGTAGGGGTGGAGGTAATGGCGCATTTTGGGAGTGCATGTTCCTTTGCACATATGGCTTAGTTGATACTTGTTGTTGCGGTAGTGTTGGTGCAGGTGCCGGTACTGGCGTGGTTTCGGGTACAGGTACGGGTGCTAGCATGTTTTGTCTAATTGCTTCTAACACGTGGGTCAGATGTCCTAATGTGGCGTGCAAGTCCATCTGAGGTGTAGTTGCTCCTCGAACGGCAGGTTGCTCTGCTTCAACATCCAGTTGGTTAGAGGCACTTTGCTCCTCTCTTCGTCTTCCTCTACTTCGGCTGTTTTAAGCCTTCTTAAGTTAGGTTTTATTAATTTTGATAACTTAGTTAAATTTTTGTCGGAAACTTGTGGGTGTAACGGAAACTTAATATGCATAAAAGCTAAGAAAATCTAAATCAAGACAATTTTTGAGATCAAACTTAAAGCATAACATTTGTTAAATTGAAATAAAATTCGTACATAAAAATAGAAATATCCAACAAAGTAAATCACAAAAGGGAAATTACATAGAAAGCAACAAAACATTGTTCCGAAAAACTTAGAGATAGACTGAGATCGTGGATCTAGTCTTTAATTTCAAAATTTAAGTTGAACTTTTAGGGATATGCTCAATCTTCTTCCTTCCTTTCTTCATTCTTCAGGCGCATCTCTAGGATTACTGCTGGATGATCCTGGGTTCCAATTCCTCATGAATTGCTTAAAATATTTCTTCCTTTTCCAGGCTGCCTCCCTTGATCTTTCAGGTATGTCGGTTAGTTCTTCCCCAGTCAATTCTGGCACTATATCATGGATGGTTCTCTAAGTAACAACTCCTTCTGTCTCCATGCTGTCGTTCTCATTAGGTGGAGCATTGTCCATGTTCATGGCCGAGTCTGCTCCTTGCCCTCTTCGAGCCTGTCGTCCTTCTAAATAGCGGATGATTCTTGCTTCAGTGCTATTACAGGGTTCCTCTACTCCAACAGTGGTCTGGTCCCTTAACTGTTGTTCCGGCCTTTCTTCTTGATTCTCTTCTGGATTCTCATCAAATTCGTCCTCCGAACTATCACTTGCTTCCTGCATTGGTTCATCTCTTATCACCGATCCATCCACTCGTAGACGTAGGGTCTCATTTCTCCTCAGTTGGATTCCTGTAAAGGCGGGTGGCTCAGTGGGCACTTAAGTTGGGGGTCGTAGCACTTCCTGATATACTCCATGCCAGTGGAAGATATCATTGACGTCAGCCTTCATCCATTCGAGATGATCCATCAAGTTGTCGTGTGCGTAAAAGTACACGGGTCCAATTCTTGTCAGGTTTAGAAGTCAGGTGAAGTGCGACCTCCATCTTCTCTAAGGACGAATGTTTCTTCTTTCAACATAGGTCTATCTTCGACGATGGCAGCGATACGTTCCACACATAAATCATTTCTAACTCAGTCATTCTCTTTCCTATGTCACAATTGTGGATAGTTTGTACCACTTGTTTCCACTCTATTTGCATCATTCCTTTTTTCCAAATTAGAAACATCTCCCAAACAGTCTTAGGTTATCCTGCTAGGGCAAACTCCTCGCATAAAACTCTAAGTCTCAATCGGTAATCTTTTGGGTTTTCAAAAGGTCCTTTTCGAAAGTTCTTAGCTTGAAGACGGGCCTTATCTATGGGGATCTATGCAAAAGAGAGAGAAGTCAAAAAGCTTATTCTATCCATTCTATCTCTTTTAATTCTTTCTTATTTCTAATATTAATTCAATTCTTCTTAAGTCCTCTTCTATAATTATGATTCTTAGATTCTTAACATGCTCTGATACCAACTTAAACTATCACGCCCCAAGGGGTACCCTAAATGTAACAGTCCGCCACACTCAATATTAAAGCTTAAGTATGACAACCTTAGCCACTCCCAAAAGCTTGGATATTAAGTGTAAGGCGTGCTCTCACAAATTTAGAGGACCATACATGCAATTATGAAGCTTAAAAAGATATAATAACATATTATGAAAAGAGGATTCATAATATTTATTTACTTATAACAATGATCTTACAAACTTAGGGACATTTCCCCTATTCATAAATCTATTACAGGAATATTGTACATCTTATCTAATACTAAACTCCATCTAAAATTTCCTTAACAAAAAGAAATTACCTAACTGCAGGGTCCTCGTGGCCTCAACCATAGATAAGGGAACTGCAAAAGATATTTATGGGGGTATAAGCTAACAGGCTTAGTGAGAATTATTTCCATAAATAACTTCTCGTAACAAAATTTCAAACAAGTTGTTTAAGCAATCAAATGAGATGCAACATACACATGGGCAAACAAGGCATATAGTTTTCGGGAACTATATGTTGAATGGATTTGCGCCCTCCATTCGGGGTTTAGTGATACATTACCTCAAAACAAGTAGTTTTAGTTAAAAAGATTTATGCTTTCGACCAATGTTGCCAAGCATGTGAAGTCTACTTGAACTGAGCCTTGCTTTCGGATCTTCTGCCAAGCATTTCCTTAACACCGCCAAGTAATCGCTTTCGGACATTCCGCCAAGTGTTGCTTTCAACATAAGCTTACTATCCTTCTCACCCAAGGATAATAACCTAATGCAATGTGACTCACTTCATGGTATGCATGAATCCATTTATTTATGGTATCATAACATTATTATTATCAAATTTAAGGCGATCAGAGGATCTCATACAAAGCAAGTGTTATATTAAAACAAACATTTAAATCAATTCCGGCCTCGCTATTCTTAGGATTCTTTCAAGGAATTATTTTACATACATATCCATTTGTCTTTTTCTAACTCTAATACAACTAAATTACAAGCACAACAAGTATAGCATTCAAAGGAAATAAACTCACGATGCCATATCGACTATTCTTCTTATACGGATGAGTAGTTCACACACTCCACTCAATCGAAATAATCTTCGGGATATAGGTATCCTTCCTCGGAGTCACCTAGCCAAAGAAAATACCCACAATGAGTATTTCTTGATGATTTTCTTGAATTTTGACAAGACAATGTCAAAAGAACATTAAAGTTCGCATAAAGAAAAGTTCTAATTTAAAATGGCCATAACTTGGTCATTTTAACTTGGAATCGCGCATATAATATACCGATTTTACCTACTCGAGAAGATCTATTCATTTCTAAAAATATTTTTATCGAACTAAACCATTTAGGCCCCGAAACAGTGGCAATAAAATTCACCACGAATTTCTAACTTAAAAACAACTTTTGTTCAATCAATCAAAATTCGCTTGATAAATACTTAGTTATCTATATAGTTGAAAATTTTTCTTTTTATGGTTACTTAGCTCATATTTTATTCATGCTCAAGTATTTGTTGTCTAATCATGTTTCTTGAGTAAAATAATGTTGGTTTGGAGTTTTAGAAAAACATAGTTTACAAGAATTTATTTTGTAAATCTTTTGAAATGAATATTTTGTTGCTTTTGTTTTCTAGAGATGTTTTATGTTTGCTTTATAACCTTTTTGAAAATAAATTTTCTTCCTTTCTAAGTTCTCCATAATAGTACTATTTTTCCTATACAATTTTCTTTGTCTATTTGTTTGCAAAGATCTTTATTTGAAAATTCCTCACCCTTTCCTCATGTTATGTTTTTCATAGAAATCATTCTTGTACCAAAATTTATTTTCTTTATAAAAACGAAGTGGAATAATAAGTGATCTAAGAAGTTTTTCATAGCAAAAGTAGTTTCTAAAATTATAGTGGGTTCTTTTTGTAACTTGAAAAGAAATAATTTATTTTTGTTTAAACCATAGATCTTATACTTCACATAAACTTATTTCTAAGTATTAAAATCTCCTTTTTGCCAATCGTTTTTAGGACTTGAAATTTTGGATAACAATTTAAATGAACATGAATTATGAGAAATAATAGCAAACAAAATAACATAAATAATAGAGTCAAGTATTGGGATTCTTAGCTTTTTCAAGGCTCCCAAGACTAAGAAGTAGACTAGTCCCAAAATAAAAATAAAATGAAAGAAAGAAAAATTTGTTTTGACTTGATGAGGACAAGTCTAAGACTAGAGACTAGTCTTAAAATAACAAGGAATGAATAAATAAATTGCAATGGAATAAATAAATAAATTACCTTGCATAAAATAAATAAATTGCAAGTGAGCTTATATGCTCTAAAAAATATGTATATATAAGATAATAATATTTAGATATAATAACATTAATATGAACAAAAAAAAAAAACATAAACATAAATAGATTTTCATGAACAAAAACAATACATGAACATAGTGTAGCTTCTATAACATTTCGTCTTTGGAAACTCATATTATGGCCATGTAAAATTACATGACATGAGAAGAAGAAAACAATAGGAAAATGTTACCTAAAGAAAACTTTGGTAGTGGTATGTGGTTATGAGTTTTGTTGTAGGTAGAAAGTAGTTTTGGAATTATTTTGAGAGAGTTTTGGGAGGATATTTGGAGAGAGTTTTGAGAGGAGAATTTGAGAGAGTTTTTGTAAGGAATTTATGGGTAGTAATTGTGTGAAAGAAGTCAAAGAGGAGGGGGGTATTTATAGAAAATGAGGAGTGAATTTTTATGTGTTTAAAATAAACGAAAATTGAAACAAATTGTGGAAGAGAAAAAGGGGGGGGGGGGGGGGGGGGGGGGGGGGGGGGGGCGTAAGGGGCGTGACTAGTAGATGGGGAGAGAAGTGTTTTGTTTTGTATTTTGTGGATTAAATGAAGTAATAAGTAAGGTGATGTGAAATAAAGTTATGGGAAAGGTAAAAAGTAAAAGTTATAGGTTATGGTGTTTGTAAGAGTAGGTGTAAGAAAAAGTAGAGAGAAAAGAATAGTGTAAAATAGTGATGAATAGTGTAATGTAAAGTAGATATGACTACTAAAGTACCAGTAATAAGAAAACACGCGTATAATTACGATATCTGTTATTTTTACTTGCCCAAAAATTATAAAGCTGATATTTTTGAAAACCTTATATTTTTACGAGTCTAACGGTATATTTCGAATATTTTTATTACTCCGGGCTCCAAGACACTTTTTTTAAGAACCGTGTTCAATCGGGTTCGAAACGAGTTGCGGTTTTACTAATCTGATCTTTTTACGCTTCCTTAGATAATTACGCACTATTCTATAATCTAAACTCCCACTTACTCTTACCGAGTTGCTTATTCGGGATTGCCGAACTTAGCTATCACGTTTAACTATGGTTTTATTGACCTTTAGAGTTCTAATTGACTTCCGGTTTAAGGTTTTAGGCTAAACCGATTCAAAAAATTTGGGGGTTTACAAGAAGAGCATATGATTTTGAAGCATACCAATTCATTTATGTTAATGCTTAATAAATAGAGCTGATACATAACAATAAGATAGCAATAAGATAAAAAGATCTGCAAATATCAAGGTATATCCTAACCAACTCCTCTAAAAATAGAAGATCCTAAAGACTTGGTTTAATAACAAATTATTCAACTGCAAATCAATTATTTGGCTACAATTTAAGGCATATCATCAACATACATCATACCCAATGACGTACAAGTTAATAAAATTTGTATTAAGAATCTATCTTGTAGTGCTTTATCCTACCATTTACACTATATCTTATTTCATACCCTGTAAAATCTACTAGGGATAGGTACTCTATGTAAACTTCTTCAAGGAACAAGTAATTTTTTTTTTCCAAGTTTCAAGTATAATAACATATATGGTTTAATGTAATCTATGGAAGTACATTATCTTTATACATTCACTATAAACAATCTGTGTGGGAAAAAACTTAAAAGTAATTTCTTAATATCACAAGTTCTATAATATGAAGAATTTATTTATGTCTAAAGGTAGAATCTTAACATATATCTATAGGACTTGTTTATTTAATATCAATCAAAGTTGTAGAACTTATAGTAAATTCCACAATTAAAGAATTCACTTATGTAATAAAGTCGATCCCTTGAGCAACGGTGTAGCATCAGATCCCGAAGATAGTAAGTCTTTTCTTTATTATGAAGAAAAGTCTTTTTCAAAGATTCTATATAAATTTCTCTTTGGAAGTACTTTTGTATCAATTAACCTTAAAAGATAAATAACAAATTCTATATAACTTAAAATTATAAGCACATACAATTGGAAAAATTAAAAAAAAAAAAAAAAAACAAGTTCCTCCTATATAAAATATAATACAACTTGTTCCAAAATAAAAATTTCCAAAAGGTAGTATATAAATGATAATCTTAAAAAAAAAGGTAGTTAGAAAATAAAAATGGAGTATTATTTTTTATTTCTTATATATTAATATTATTTTATAATTTTTAATAGGATGGGTGCAAGGTATCTTTGAACCTATACCCTTATACATTAGACTATAAGTTCCATGGTGGATATAAAATGTAAATACTCATACCTTACATATTGCGAGAATGTTCTAGGAAATTTATATACACCTTACCTTGTGACTCTTAACACTTACCTAGACCTACCTGATTGAACAGAGTATGGATTGTTGCATTGTACGATAAGATTACCTACTCAACCTTACCTCATTAAAATAAAGTAGTAGCTTAAAATTTAAAAGCATTACGATAACTAAATAGTGAAACATAAAGAGGCATGAGAACACTACTACTCATGCTCATAGAGGTGAACAAGAGCATAATAAACTTATTTAAGCCTCAACACATATTATTTGAATTGTTCTTAAGTTTGTTTGACACTTTTACTACATCTCTTCCAACTCTTAGAAATATTTTACAAAGTCATGATACGAAGAGGGGAAGGTCAAAGACTTTCTGCCATCCTAATCCTCATTATTCACAATATTATTATTTATAAAAATATATCATCCTTTGCAATGAAATCCAACATTTTTCTCAATTGTTCAAGAATTTACTACAGTAGAAGAAGTGGTAACCTCAACCTCCTAAGCATTTTCCTTGATGGAAAAACTAACTTCATTAGCATAATCTTTGGGAGAAGCTTAACCATTACATTACCCATGACAACTCTAAGATATGTATCGTTTACCTTAATATGAGAAGCAGTAGTGATATTCTCGATTTCCAAGTCATCAACTACTTCAACACCAACAAGGACTAATATCATAGATAGTAATCTCAACATTCTTTGAAGCAGAAATATTCACATAAAGGAGAGTTATTATTTTGTACTACTTTTTCTTTATCAACCATTGGAAAATATTTCTACTGAATTACTTTATGCTTTGAGTTTTGGTATACTTTGTTTTCCCTAGATGTTTTTCTTTTGGAATAGCGACAACACTTTGTTTATTTAGACAACTTATGTATTAAAATCAAATAAACAATATTTTTGCAAATTTCCAAATACAACTTCTTGATAAACTCATTTCATATATTTAATATTTAAATGTGTTTTTATATATTTTTTAGAGACATTAATCTCTACTAGAACCCATTCCATAAAAGGACTTCATAGATTCATAGTAGAAAAGGTCATCCAATTTCAAAGCAATTCTTAATGCAGATGGAAACATGAAACTTGGATTTTTTTTTTTTAAATAATAGTGAAATAAGGTATGAATTAGGGTCTCTATTCGATGAGACAAGGCATGATTAAAGGTTCCGGTTGGGAAAGGAAGATAGAGATAAGTTAAGTAGTGTGGTTTCTGCTAAAGATAATGACCTGGCTAGTAATTCAAATGAGTTGGGTTTAAAACACCAAATTTCAAGCAGGACTAATTAATGGACCTTATGGGCCGGGGGGCCAACCTCACCTATTATAATATGTCGCAATGTTTTTCCTTTTGTAAAAAATGTAAAGATTTATTAATATTGTTAGTAATACAATGTTCTAGAAGCTTACATAACTACTTGGTGACATGGTGCAACAGCACATGCCATCACTGTTTTTTTATACACTGTTACAAGAGCTTTCAATTAGGATTTATTATTCACTTTATTACACACAAAAAAAAAAAAAAAATCATCAGAAACAAGAATACAACATTGCTTGCTCCCAAAAGTTTGGCTTATAGTCAAGCTAATTCTTTTCTTTTGCACTATGATTGTTGTTGTTTTTGTGATAATTTAGCAATTGAAATCCACCACATTTTAACAAGTATTAGAGCTTTCCATTTTTCCTTTCACTTCCATGGAACAAACAAAGGAATTCAAGCACATTGAGGACACAATGAGAGATGTATTGAGAGAACAAGCTAAGAAAAATTATGGATGAGCACAAATGTTTTCTAAAATAGTAAAGCAACAACAACTGGTGTTAGAGAAACAAAGCCAATCCATAGATGAACCTAGACAGCAATTGAAAGAGAAGAACATTAGAACTAATTCCCTAGATAGTTCACAAGCATATGGTCATGTTATTGGATTATCTAGTGTTGGTTAAACTGGGTAAAGGTCAGTGAAGTGAAGTGGATAATCATTCTAATGGGTATCAACTATCGACTAGAAACACTAAGATTGATTTTCCAATGTTCGAAGGTAAAGGATTTGAATCATGGGTAATTAGAGTTAAGGGTTTATTTGTCTTTACATTGGATGAAACACCCGAAAATCTTAAGATTAAGATAGTGAAAACGCATTTAGATGGAAAAATAAAAAACCTATGTGTGGCATATGCCAACATATAACAGATGAGAAAGAAAAAATCTCAATGATAAACAGATAACAAGTGAACTACACAACATATATTTATTGTTACTTATTTTAGTATCTTCTTTTGAAGATTCCAAATTATCTTTGAGAGGTTTGCTAAAATTTAGAAATAAACTATAAGAGATGTTGCACCTTCGATAGGGAATAATTCTTGATGGTTCTATCAAGAAAATTTTCCATATGAATTTTACATAAGAATTCGTGAAATTGATAGAAGTTGAGGTATGTCTATGACTGATTTCATGCATCTGAAATTAAATTAAACACGATCAAGAAATACAATTTCTTGGAAAATACATTAGAATTTTGAGTTTTTCTAAGCTTCATTTATAATGAATAACAAACAATGAGTACATTGTTCTCCAGTTACATACATGCAATAACATGAAAATAGATTTAGGAAGGATTCTAAGCGAAGAAAAAAGAAAAATAAGAAACAATATTACTAAAAAAGATGGTCTACTTATATTTGGTAAATGGAGGTTCGTTCCAGTCAACAATTCTTTCAAGCTTTTTTTGCATAGTTAGTGTTTGAATCCTTCATCTTTAAAGTTATCATTCAATTGTTCATCCTGGTTAAAGTTCTTGACAACAACATCATCCATTGTTTCCATCACTACTACTGGCTTGGTTGCCACCACTATAGTCTCATCCACTTAAGGATAAATTGCTGCCTAGACCAACACCGCCTATGTAATTATCACTATTGCCAGTGCTACGAACAACACCGATGTCACGCCCCGAGGGTATTCTAATAATAATAATCAAGAACTACTCGATTACCATTATTAGTTTACCTTCTAGGAATAACATGATTTCAAAAACAGGATCTTTTAGTTGCTTGGATGGAATAAACAAACATATATAAGATGTAAACTAGTAAACAACTTTTACAAACTATAATATTACAGATCATATGCTTTATAAGTCCTTACAATTATAGCTAATGATTCTAATGCACTTTAAATGCATCACAAGTCTATTACAGATATAGATATTCTAACCCTATACTAAACTTTAAACTTCTGGCTTCTAATCTCTTACCGGATCATGCTCCTGCTAATAATGAGCCAGGGTCGCAGAGTGAACCTGAAAGGACTGTGGGAGTGTGAGCTAAAACACAAGCTCAGTGAATAACCAGAACTTATTACATATAACATACAAGTTATTTATCAGTCATATGAAATGCACCAATCAAACAAATGAACATTACAAGCTTGGATAACCCGGAATCCAAACAGGATGGAGATTTACGCCCTCCCATCGGGGTTGAAGGATCACAATCTATGGTCCACCTACCCAGGAGAGACTTAAGCTTTCAGGAAATAATAATCTCAAATTTAATTATCTCTTTAAGCTTATCATGTTTCATTATTTATTTCTTGTTTTAGCTTTAGAAACTCCACTAAGTGTTAGTTATTCCCATGTAATACCATAAGCGGCATCCTTCGTTGACCATGTAGTTCCTATGGTATTAACAGAACAAAAGTAATCTTGCAATTAACTACTAGCTCTCTGGCCTAGATAATTCAAGCATTACCAGAGATCCGAGAAACTAACACGTAGTAGGCTACCACTTACTCCAATGCTTTTTATGCATAGTATGTAATGCATGATTGTTTTCCATTATGGTACCAGTAGTTTTTTAATCAATTTGGGGGTGATCAACCAATACAGACACTCAATTAGATACTACATACATTATCAAGATATATGCATTTGTGTTATCACTTAATTTAGAGTAACATGGCAATCAATAGAATACAATACACAACTTTCATATTTCAAACAGTTTACCAATTTTCATTATCTTTTTATTTAAGGTTCACTACTAGTACAAGCACAACCAATGTAATAAGACTGAGTCACTCACCTGCCCATCCTATTTAATCGTAGTAATCTTCAGGTAGGTCCTCCCCAATACCCGAGTCACCTATTGAGATAAATAATATAAATATTAAAATTCCAGACTATACAATTTAGTTTCTATGAATATTTAAGTGTCCTAATGGTTGGTTGGGTCTCTGTTTTATTCTTAGCTAGTTCTTTCGAAATAGCTCTAAGTTCTAAATCCTTGTACTCACAGTTTTATTGTATTGGTTCTTGTTGGATATGTGAATCTATCAATTGGGTATTTGGAAAGTTTAATAACTTAGTTAATTCATTTTTATTGTCCAAAAATATCAGTTTTCTTTTAAATTACTTAATAAATTTTTCTTATAGAGTATAGATGTTCCTATACTCACAAATTTGGATTATTTAAATTTCCATTATTATCTATTTATATACAAATATTCTAGTATATACTTAGTATTCACTAACTCATAATTTACACACACACACACACAATATATATATATAATATATCTTTCTATGAAAACATACTCACTAATAAAAGAATTTATTAACTTAATTATAACTATTTTCGAAATTATTTTTCTCTTTTCGTAAATCATAAGAACATTAATAATTATCATCAATAATAGCACCAAAAATAATTATAATATCAATAATCTAATAATAATAATAATAATAATAATAATAATAATAATTAATAATAATAAAATTTCCGAAAATAGATTAGATAGAATAATTATATTCCATTACATTAAGAATTATACTAATTGTCTTATACTTTAATTAATATTATTACTAAAGTAATTTTAGTCTTATATTATGTCAGAAATAATATTTTCGAAATTCTAAAAATTCTTTTAATAATATTAAGAATATTAATAATTATAATTAGAAACTTATTATGCGGAATTTACTTAACAAAGTAATTTATAATTCAAAAAAAAATTCTTTTTTTTTGGATTAATAATAATAGATTAAATATTTAAACATCCTATATTTAATAAAGTCAGAAAAATAATTTTATTTTTAAATTTAAATAAATAAATTTCGGATTTAATATTATTATTACTATTCCCAGAAAATAAATAAATGCAGAAAAAATATTAAAAATTCTAAAATTACTTATATTATTATTTATTATATAATTATATTTACTTAGTTTCGTTTTTCTTTTCTTCTTTTTTCTTTTTTTTTTTTTAAATTGGCCGAGAGGTACACGGGTTATACACGCCGTGTACCCAGCCCGTGCTCATTGGGAAGCACTGTTCATTGTCTTCCCCGATGAGCCGCGGCCATTTCCGGCAAATCCCGACATCAAAACGTCGGGATTTTGGATCCAAATGACTCCTAGGGACGTAATTAGCTTAAATATCCAAGAATAACAACATAAAAACAACATGCTATCCACGAATTTGGATCATCAAGTTCGGCTAGGGTTTGGGAAAATCACCTTCGTTGTGGCTTCTCGGTGAAATCCGAAGCTCCTAATGGATTTGGTTAGCTTCCTAAGATGTTTAGAAGTCATATCAATCCTTAAAACTGAAATAAAATTCGCGGAATAAGATTGACTTACCTCAAGCTTATTTTCGAGCGTTTTTCCCAGTTTTTGTTCGAATTTTCGAACTGGATGGATATGAGCGTTTAAAATTCGTTTTCTGGGTTGGTTCGACTCCTAATAAGCTATAGTTGTATTCTTGAAAGTTTGGGAGAGTTTGGAGTTCGTTTGCTTAGCCATCCAAGTTCGTTTGCTTATATATGTATATATATAACGAATGTGAAGTTTTGGCCGCGTTTCTTCCTTAAATTCCCAACGAATTGCTCTTGTTTGTTGTCCATTCCATTCCTTGTTTGATTATCATAAATATGGGGGGTGATTTGGCCGATTTGCATTGGTTTAAGTTAGATTTACATTGACTTTAACATTGTTTAGTTGGAGGATTTTCGGCTCACCAAAATTAAGAAGATCACAGCCCTTCAATCCAAGTGAAATCGTCTCCAGCAAGTTGCTAATATATATATATATATATTAATTATATATTAGTTAGATATTGTTTAGTTAAGTTTTCGGGTAGTTTATTACATTATTAGGGTATATTTTAGCTTATATATGTAAATATATATATACAAAGGTCTTTAATGGATCCTACAAGATGTTTAGTTTAACAAAAAGTACAAATTTAAGTTTTGATAGTACGTATCTATTTGTTTAAGAAAAATTTATCCTACGCGATTTAGGTTTTATAAGCTTTTCGGGTCAATTTCCGTTTCAGGCTCCAAGAGCTTTAGAAAACCCTAATTCGAATATTAGTATGATTCAATTCTGTATTGGAGGTCTAGATCTCAAGTTATACATCAGTTTATGTTTTTATTGGGTATTTATAATTCTAACAGTTTATCTTAAGATCACAATTTTCTAACTAAAACCCTATTGGGTCATTTACGTAATATTACTACTAATACATAGGCTATATTAGTTATATGTATTAGATTTGGATACTCACTATGAAATCTTATCAATGTAGTTTATTACTGACTAGAACTCTCAAATTTTAGGGTTCCAATCCAAATATAGGTTCATTACTATACCTTGTTTTAATTCCCGGTCTCTAATGAATACTAAGGTAATCACTTAATACCCATATTTAGGTTTTCCTATAGAATCTGTCTGTTTGACAAGGATTCAGGTTTAGGATTTGAAGTTTCCTTTGATCACAACCTGAATTATTAACTCGGAATACGAAATCTTGTTTTTGGAATCAATTGGGGTCAAAGAAGTCCTTTTATAAAGTTTATGAGTCCCACACCGATCAAATTTAAAGTATCTATCTAAACTAGAATTTCTAATTAACTCCTAGGGTTACTAGTCAACCCATAATTTCTAATCTAGGGTCGTATCGTATGGTGGAAGTTTTCGGGGTTTACAACCGAAGTCATAGGCACTACCCCATAATTACCACCAGTTGCATAGTTATCGACGAAGTTTCCATCACATGAGAAACTATCATTAATGGCATTTCTATTTCCATAATCTCCTAAATTTCCATAACAATCACTGGAAGCTTTATTATCAAAAGATCGTCCACTTGAAAAACCATTATTCGTAGCATTGTTATTTCCATAACCACCACTTTGAGCACCCCTAGCACACAACCACTACAATTCCCACCAGCACCATAACCACCTCCTTCATAGTCTCCGTTGCCCTACTATAACCTTTACTATTGTAGCCTCCACTAGTTGCCACCCATATAGCCACTAGTCATTGGTTCTCAATCAATTTTCATAATTTATCCTAATTCATTGGCTGTAGAGATCCTACCCATCCAAAGCTTGAATGGCACTAGAAGCATCCTCATTTGGCATATAGGTGACAAAGCTAAATCTTCTAGACCTCCTAGTTTCACGATCCATGACTACTCTAGCTTTAATGACTCTTCCATATTTGGCATAAAATTCCCTCAGTCTTTGTTGATCCGTACCATACAAGGATGGTGGTGATGCATAAATTCCACATTGATTTATTTAATTGCCATTACTTGACTATGTTACCAAGTTTACCAAAGAAAACCATGTCTAAAACCTTTGGATTGTGATCTCTTTCTTTCTTAATTTCCCATGTTGGTTATGCCTTTGAGTGTTGTCTTTTGAAGTTAAACCCTAGAAAGGTTTTAGGAGTGATTTTGAAGAGTATGGTTTAAGAGGCTAGAATTTTGGCTTGTGATTGCTGAGTTTACATAGATTATTTATCAAAATTTAACAAGGATAATTTTTACAATTAGTGAAAGGATATCCAAAAATTTCTAATTCCTAAAATGAGTAATTTTTATAATGCTTCATGCTAAAATTACTAAATGTACAACTCCAAATACAATAAAAAAAAAAAATAGAGGTTTCAAGTTTCGAATCTATATGAACCTCTATGATAACATTTGGTGCTAACCAAACACAAAGTTGTTCCACATAAACTACAAAAAGATGCCAACATTACAAAACATAATTCGAAAGTACTAAAACTACTTAAGATAAGACATCCCTCGATCCTTAAATCCTTTTGTTCAAAAAGCTAAAGCTGGATACATGCTTTTTGCATTTCTAAAAGACAACAAGTAGAATAATCATCAAACGAATCAACTTCACTTCATCTGGAGTGAAAGGGATGTAAATAAATCCTAAGATGAAAAATGATTCTAAAAGGCTCTTTAATAAAAAAATCATATGCACAAAATGAGCAAATAGATTGTGTAGGTGTAACCAAATAAATTTGAGTTTGTATGAACACACCTTTAGATAGCATAATTAGGAGTGGCAACAACATTAAAAAGAGCAAGAAAAGCTCTAGGAGGTCTTCTAAACTTCTAGAGAAGGATTTTCTTCTTACTATAAAAGTAAGGGCACTAACTGGAGGAGATTAGGGAAAAAAAAAGGTTTATGGTGAGAGATGATATATGAAGAGTAGCATTTGGAGTTCTACAAAGTTGGAGGTTGTTCTTTCTTTCTGTCCAATGTTAATAAATGTTTAAAATGGCAGGATGTTAAAAAATTTATTTTTTTTTATAGTTAGGGGTCTATTATTAAATAAAATATTGCTAATGTGTAATGTAATAAAAGAGTTAAAAATCAAATAATAATTGTTTTCTAAACATTATTAATAGTATATCTCATCTAAAGTTTAGTAAATGTGACTAAATTACAAAAGATAGGTAACAATTGCGATATTCATAAACATCACCCAATATCAGAATTCTTATAGTGAATCACTTAAGAGGAATTGACTAAAGCTCTACACGTATGGTTCAATGAACGTGCTTATGAAGACTTGATGGTTGATCTTAAAGAGCTTTAATAGATTGATACTTTGTAAGATTTTATAGATGATTTTTTAAACTGGTCTACTTGAGTGCAATCACCTGAAACTCTCCTCATTAGTTGCTTTATCAGTATATTAAAACTAGAAATTGAATTCCCTATACGGATGTTGCAGCTTAATACCCTTATCCTAACCTTATACTTTAGCTAAACTTCAAGAAGCCATCTTATCCACCTCCAAACATACCCCAAAAACATAGCAACCAACCACCTATACTACACACCAAACTTACCTAATAACCCACTTATCACCAAACACATACCAATATCTGCTTATTCCTCCAGTTTGGTCAATACTTGTCCTACCCCTTCCCTATCTAACCTTCAGCCTACACCACCTAGATAACAAACACAGCCAATTAACTACAATACAAGAAGATTAACCCTTGAGAAATTGGAAGAAAAAAAGAAGGTTAAAGCAATGCTTTTAGTGTGATAAGCCTTTTGCACCCACGCATCGATGCAAGAGTAAAAGATTAAACATGTTGGTTATAGATTAGAATGATGATAATGCTGATGATGATTTAAAGCCCATGGAAGTTAGCAAAACTTAGAGCTAATATGGCTAAATTAATCTTATGTTCCATGAGTGATGGCAGCAAAGAACATGACTATAGCATAAAGGTGGTAGGATACTTAAAGAAAAGATGTTTGAATGTACTTATTGATACTAAAAGTTCATCTATCTTCATTGATGGATGACTTCTAAAGGGGCTTAGCTGTAAATTGACCCTAATTGTGCTTATAAGAGTGTTGTTCGCTAATGGTACACATTTTTCCAACAGCTAGAGTAGATGAATTTACATGTTGGATGCAAAGGTTAGATCTTAGTGACATATTTTACACACTTCCATTGATGGCTTGTGATATCATCCTAGGCATGCCGTGGCTAGTGAAGTAGGGTAGAGTTGGTTAGGATTTCAAACTCTCACAATGGAGTTCTAATGGTAAGGGAGCATGTGTGTTTTGAAGGGTGAACAAGAAGAACTTAACGTAATAAATGGTAAGGAATTATCACACTTACTTATGTCTAATCGTTCTTTAGCATCAATACAGTGTTAGATGGTACACGAGAAGGGAATTATATTCTAATTAGGAATGCAATCGGAATCGGTTTGCAATGAGTCATATAAAACCCAATCTTGCCTCGTCAGTTTATAAGGTCTCTCAAAACTCAAGAAAAACCCTATAAGATTTTTCTTGTCATACCCAAAATCTACCCCTATAGGATTTTACCAAACCCAATTCTCAACCCAAGTTGCCCCGAGGATTGATGAACGTAATAATAATATAATAATAATAATAATAATAATAATAATAATAATAATAATAATTTTATCAGCTATAGCTACTGATATTTATTGATTATCAATCTTTAAAATTTTCATTCCTAAATAAACATAGCCTCAATTCCAATTAAGTGCACATGCATACCAGCACCATTAATAAAGTTCTAGTTTATAGTTTTTGTATCACATTCAACTTATATGTCCATAAGATCGTTTCTTAGTAGAGCAACAAAAATAAACATATAAATAAATTTTAAGTATTATTAAAGTAGAAAAAACTTATATAAATACTACCTTATAGTTGAATGCAAGATGGTGGCAAGAGACTATTTACTTGATCTCTCATGGCGAGGAGTTGTTCATTATTAAGATTATCCTTATGGTCCTTCAAGCTAGCAAAAATTGTTAGAATCCTAAAAGTAGCTTGGTCATGGTCATGACAAGGACCATATAACTCTAATATATAACTTATTTATTCAATATATAATTGCATCACCTAAATTAAATACTCAAAAGTGGAAGCCACTAAAAACATCCCCATGGAAAAATACAGTCATTGAGGATAACAAACAAAAACTTTCAATTTTGTCTTCCTTCACAACAACTAAAGTTCCTTCACCCTACTATCGATATGGAGTTCATTTAGTCTTCAAGGATGCCACAAAATAGACAACAACCTCAAACAAAAGCTGCCTAGTCCAGGAATAACCAAAATGAAAATGTTTCACAAATCAATCAAGTAATAGGAGAGAAAAAAAAAAAAACTCTATAAAACCCACTATATTTGCTTTACTTGTTCTTAATCTTATATATGCAAATTTTTCATCTTATCCTCTATCTTAGTTATGTTGAAACCTACAAAAATGTAAAGCAGACAAAACACCAATCTTGTGAATATTAAATATTTTTGAAGAAATAAATTTCTTTAAAATTTGAAAAACCATTTCTATACAACAAATATTCATTAATTGTAAATTATATATATTATATAATTTTTAGACTTATTCAGGAAAGAGATCTTTTATCTATAGACATTTCAAATTACTTGTAATCTACAATAGGAAGCAAAGCACAAAGTAGATAGAAAAATAATTGCATTTATTTGTTTCCTAAGAAGGCTAGGTGATACCAAAAAGACAACTAAAACTATTATTATCTTCAAGCTCCATGGAGATCAATATGTTTGAACAATATTTGGATTTAGAATAAGAAAATAAATCATTAACACCCATGTATCATGTTGGGAGACAATAAAAATTACAAAAGCTAAGGCTGAAGCAAGATGCATATTATGCACCTACAAGGCATATAGTAATACCAAAAAGTCAAAATTTTGTTCATTTATAAAGTAAGAACACAATCAAACATTATAAATATATTATACATATATAAATGGAAGTGTCATTCTTTGTTTCCATCAGTGAAAAGGCTAATCTACACAAATTTGTCAAATCTTAATTGTAAATTTATATATTAGACGTCGCATTCACTTCATACAAAAATCTTACCACATGAAAGAATTGAGTAGATGCAAAATTTTACCAACAACAATAAAGAATCTAATTTGATCATATTTTCCAGGTGATGACTAATTTATTCAATAAAATTTAATTTAGATCCATGGGTTTTCATAAGATATTGAATTAACCATCTTCAAATTGATGTAACATGAAATTGCCAATAATGCTCTCTTATTATAAAACTAACAAAATCAATATCCAAAAAATTTTCAAGAAGATAAACCAATTTACCAATTGTTCAATTGAATAAGAAAGATCACAAGCCAACACGTTTAAATTGAAGCATAAGGTAGACAAAAGAAAAAGATAAGAATTATAACATAGCAAAATAAAATAGAATAGATAAGATGATTTACCTTAACTATAGTGGTGATATTAACCAACGAACTATTATTGCTATGACCACCACTTCATCTACCACTTTCGCTTCCTCTTCTTAGTCTTCTTACACTAGCCCCTAAAGGTGTATTCTCCCTCCTTTATAAAACCTTCAAAAATTATAAATCCAAAAGAGAGCATCTGGTATGACTAATAAAATCTATGGTGTAAAGTCAACATCTAATATGACAAGATTTTTCAACATGAAGTAGTACTTGGAGGTGGAAAGCTTTTGATTTCTTTTATAATACCTAAAAAAAAGACACTAATATTTGTATATTTTGTCAATATCAAACATACATGCTAATTAAAATCAAGTTTTCTCTATAAATGAGAGAGAGAGAGAGAGAGAGAGAGAGAGGGAGGGAAGGGGGGAGGGATGGAGGGAGAGAGAGAGAGAGAGATTACCAGTTGTATGCAACTGCGGTTGTTTAAAGAGACTAAAGATGATAAGGGATGGCGAATGAGAGATAGTCATATGAGAAGAGACTAGAGAGAAAGTGATAGAGTCTTCTACCATAGGGTTGGGGTTTTTTTACAACAGCTGGTTAAGTTTCCTATCGAGTCATGCGTAAGACTCAAAACCCAATCCCAACCTTATATGGTTTTAAAAGATGCCTAGAACTCGCCCCATAGCGGATGGGTGAGTTAGGTGCCCTATAACGATCCACCTAATTGCATCTTTAATTCTAATAAAGAGACTTAATAGCACTTGTATCCTACTATAATAGCACCATTAGAGGATTATCAAGAATTATTTGATGAACCTAAAGCCCTACCACCAACTTGGGATTTTAATCATCAAGTCTTTCTTTATGATTGTAAATACTCTATTTTTACTCATTAAGGCTTTAAATATATAATAAAAATAAATATTATATTGAGCTAAATTTAAATTTTTTTTTAACAAAAGAAAAGAGGTAATAATAAAATAATATATATAATATTATGTATATATAATAAAAAATATATAATTAATATTACAAGCAATACATAAATAATTTAGGTTTAATATAGTATAAAATTTTAATTATATAAAACTTTGACCCAATTAAATAAATCAAGGCACGTGTCAACAACTTGTATGGATAAGTAATTGGTATGCAAATAAAAGATCATGGGTTTGAATATGGAAGAAGGCAATATATGCCTCTTTATTTTTCTTTGAGCCACAACAACAAGACGCAATCTAATTGGTTAAGTTGACATCAATTTCATCTTTAACCTTGGGCAAGGGGGTTTCGTGCTCAAAATAGCTTTAGACAACCATCTTTAAGGCCAATTTTGACCATCTTAACTTCATCATTTCGCCAAATTAGCGGTGAAATCATGAAGTAGGCATGTTCGAGTAAGAATCATGACCAAATAGTGGTCTTAATTCATAATTTTAATAGGCAAAATTTCATCTTAAAGATTAAAAAAGCTTTTGAACTTAAACTTAGCTCCATCACCATTAATGGAGGATTTGACTAAATTGAATCAAAACAATGCTTCATGGAAACAAGGCAACAAGGAATATGCTCAGAACATCTGAATTTGATAAAGGAAAATCATGAAATCATGATTAATTGAGTAAAAAAAACCCTAATTTTTCAATTTCAATTAAATAAAAATTAATCCATTTTCAAGTTTGTTCGAGCTCCAATAGTATAAATAGGAAGATTAAACAAACTATTTGGCATCAAGAATCATGCAGAAATTACTTCAAAAAGTTTGAATCAAGTAGGTTCTTGAGAATTAGGGTTTCAAAGAAAAATTCTTTGATTTGGTATTTTGACGCAAAATCAAGCTAATTGGATGTTAAAGGAAGCATC
The DNA here is from genome assembly GCA_024138025.1 of Combretum micranthum. Classification (NCBI taxonomy): domain Eukaryota; kingdom Viridiplantae; phylum Streptophyta; class Magnoliopsida; order Myrtales; family Combretaceae; genus Combretum; species Combretum micranthum. Next base: position 201,373 of record JAMXBD010001256.1, read on the forward strand.
CAGGTAACTTAATCCCTCGATTGACAATTTTGGGATAGGTCAAAATCATCGGAATTAGTTCCAACGAGTTCATCCACTATACACCGGCATTGTTGCTTCCACCACCACCACCAAGCTGTTCGACAACCCCTCCTCGACTAGCCTTGACAATTTTACCGTTGTCACTAACCCCTAGAACCACTAATTCAAGCTTTGCCAACCGCCTACCTATTGCTTGCTGCCTGCCACTCAAGAATCGCCACCATTTAGGCAATTTTTTTTTTTTTTCTAAATTTGATGCTACATAACTGCTCAGCATCATCCTCTAGTTCGTTCTGCTCAGTCCCCCACCTTCATTGGCCGCCATACAAACGACTTCATCGTCCACCAGTCGTCGAGTCGCAGTAGACCCAAGTGAAGCTCTAATATTTGCGCATCCTAAGTAAGTTCTTTTTCTTCTTTTTTAGTTAATTTATTAGTTAACTTAATTAATTAAAAAAAGACGCACACCCGCACCCGCCGTATATATGAAGGCAATAATAAAAAATATAGGATATAGTTAATAACTTTGTAAATAATAAGCTAAATCGCAAAAACATCTCTTAAACTTTCAGGATAGTGCGGATGGACCCTATACTTTAAAAATGTGTGTGTGTGTGTTTTTCTTTTTTATCCTCTAATATATAAACAATTATTAAGTTCAGCACATTTTATACTTTTTTGTCCAAAAAGTGTAACATTTGTATTGTTCATGGGTGTGCTTTTTGTATAGCTTTTGTACAGACTTGTATGAAAAATGCCAAAAGAAGTATAAAATGCCTTAATATGATAATTATGCATAGATTTGAGGGTCAAAAAACACACTTTCAAAGCATAAAGGGCTAATCCACACTACCTTTAAAAGTTTAGGGAGTGTTTTTATAATTTCCCTTAAATAATATGTATGCATGCTAGAATAATACAAAATAAAATAAAAAGAGAAATAAAAATGAACTAATAAAAATATATAATAAAAGGAAAATAAGAAAATAGTAAGTGGAATATGTTAAATAAAGATTTTAGACACATAGAAAATCCTATTTTTGAAAGTAAAAAAATGAAATTGATAATTTCTAGGATCTATAACTCCTATAAATTCATTTTTTTCCAAAAGAATAAAATTTAAGAAATTTATAGAAAAAAGAAAAAAAAACAACATACTAAATTTTTCTAAAATAACTACATGATATCTGATCTCGAATAGTAGGTATATATACCCGTACAAGGCGAATTAAAAAATGAAAAAAATTGTTTTCTTTCTTTGTAAGTATTGATTTGATTAACATATTTGTATATTATTTTGTAACTATGAGTGACAATTATACATTATTAATAGATTTTTAAAACATTAAAGGAATAACTTTAATTAAAGAGTTAAAGGTAGTAACCATTTGGTTTTAATTGGATAGCCCCAGATCCATGAAAACTTTGGTTTTATAACAATTGGTTTTGAATCAATTTTTACGGCAGATTGGCTAAGTTATGATCAATAAACCCATTGATCCTAACTTATGATTTTTATCCCAATCAATCAGATGACGACTCCTTAAAGTTTTTACAAAAATAAAATTTGTTTTAATTCCTAGTCGATGATTTGTATCAAATGGGTTAGAGTCTAATATAAATCACATTAAAAGAAATTAAACTAGAAATGACAAATCCAAGATTGATAATGATCACTCTATTTTAGTAAATCTATGGCCCTATAGATATTCATTATTATAGAAAATAGTATTACAAAAATTATTAGGGAGATGCTAGTAAGTGGAATTGTTCCTTTAAGTCGCAGCCCATTCACTTCTCTGCTTGTTTTAGTTAAAAAAAAAAAGGACAATAAATGGAAAATGTGTGTTAATTATAGGGAATTGGATAAACACACAATAAAAGATACGTTTCCAATACCTAATTATTTTAGCAAACAGGATCTTAGGTCGAGATATCATTAAATCTTGATGCATCCTTTAGATATCTACGAGACGGCTTTCCACACACGTGAAGGACACTATGAATTCCTTGTCATACCCTTCAAGTTGACTAATGCCCTATCCACTTTCCAAGCACTTATGAATAGTGTTTAGACCATATTTGTGAAAAATTGTATTAGTGCTTTTTGAAAATATATTAGTGTATAGCTTGGATATGGCAAAGCATGTTGAGCCTTTGAGATGTGTGTTTGAAATCCTAAAAAAAGAGAAGTTATACCTTAGAAGGAGTAAGTATTTTTTAGTATTCATCAAATTGAAAATCTTGGTCACATCATGATATGAACCCTGTCAAACTGTAACGAAGCCCAACACCAATATAATTAGAATTATAACCCAAGATCGTCAAGTTTAAATGGGACCGTGACTTGCTGTCTACATGGAAGCAAGAACCTTGGTATATATCGTAGATGCCACAATCAAAGATGGTAATTTGATTGATAATTCAGATTTGAACACTACGGAATTTATCCAATAAGTTCAAGAAGAAGTTCATTCAAGAATTAAAGAGAAATCTCTCAAATCTATATCAAAGTTATGTTCAATAATACAATCAAAGGTTTATATATAGAACACATAAGGAAACCTAAAATACGCATCAGAACATTGTTTTTCGTAAAAGACATATGTTAGCGACCTAAAAAGTACACAGGCGGCTACAAGCAAAACTGGAAAATTTCATGCTCTAGAAGTAATGTATGTCGCTTGTACGTCGGCGGCGTACGTGGCAACATTGGCGGCATAGACAAAAATTATTGCCAATGTTGGAGACGACGTTAAAAAAAATGCTACTGGTCAGTTTTCCAAACAACATACATTGGTAGTGTAAGAATTGAATGTCGACGGTATAGAAGTGTAGGCTGGCGATATTGGAGCCGGTCTTAAAGAACTCTATTCTATTCCCTTTCAATACTGCTGCAAAGTTAGCGGCATAGAGTTGCAGGATTGCCGTTGTAGGACTGTAAACAGTCCATATTGAGCTGAATTTGATCTTGATCGTCCCATCCTTCGTTTTGGTCCACTTTAGAGCTAGCTTTGATGATGCCGATCAATTTGAGTTCCTCTTGGGTGGTGTGAAAATGTATCTCCTCCCCTTGAACTTCAACGGGTCCTTGAATCTTTTAGCCCGAGTGCTTGAAGTCGGTCTAGGTGGTAGCTCAAGTGGATCTATTCTCCATATTCTAGCCATGCTTCCACCACATCATCACCCCGAATGGGATAACCATTAACCTTAAGAAGTTGGATGTAACCTCATAGTGGCTTATACCCAAGAATTTATGCTAGGTGAAAGGCTTTTTAGGGTTAGCTCATTACTACCAATGGTTTATTTGAGACTTTAATGCAATTGCTAAACCTCTACCACACCTTTTGAAGAAGGATCAATTCGCATGGCATCAAGTGGCTCATCAAGCTTTTGATTACTTGAAGCTAGCATTAGGGAACTCATTGGTCTACAATTAGTAGATTACTCAAAGACTTTTGTAATTGAGATAGATGCAAGTAGGAAAAGAATTGGTGCAATGCTTATGCAAGAGAAGCATCTTATTGCCTATATTAGTATGTCACTTGCCGTTAAACATAAGAGTATGCTAATTTATGAGAAGGAGTTAATGGCTCTTGTATATGCAATTGAAAAATGGAGATACTATTTGTTGGGAAGTCATTTTATCATCAAAATGGATCATCGATTTCAAATACTTAACAATAGGTAACAACTTTTACAAAACAAAAGGTGGCTCACTAAACTATTGGGATCGATTACAAAATTGAGCATGGGAATAGACACACTAATCAAGCTGTTAATACACTCTCTAAGGTAAAGACAACTCACATGAGTCATCTTAGTACATCCTCATAACTCTTAGATTTCCTAAAAGAGATCAAGGTTAAATAGAAATCGCAAATGGGATATGATTCCACTATACTTCTATTGTGGCAAAGTCGGCTATTGGCGATTTTTCTTTTGTTTAAGGAAAATTAAGAAGGAAAGGGAAGAGAGTGGTTGTAGTTTTACCATGTTGGAATGGTGGGTGGACATTCAGGGGCTCAAGCTACTTCTAAACAACTTGGCACAATGTTTTAGTAGCTTAAACTAGAAAGAGAAGTTAAGACAATATGTGTATGAATGCCATGTATGCCAGTGTTGCAATTTTAAAAATGTAGCTACATCAGGTTTGTTATAGCCATTAAGTGTTCTTAAGGGAAGTTGGCAAAAAGTAAGTATGGATTTTTTTTGAAAGCTTACCTAGATCAAATGGTAAGAATAATGCTTGTAATAAATTGCTTGAAAATGTATAACCACTTCTTGAATCTACTGCATCCCTACACATCCACTCAAGTGGCTCAACTCTACTTGCGTAATGTTTATAGTTTACATGGACTACCCGAAAACAACATTAATGATCAAGATCTAAATTTTACCATTCATTTTCAACAGAATTGTTTCGGTTACAAGGAGTAGAATTCAATATGTCCACTATGTACTACCCATAAATTGATGGGCAATCCAAAGTGGTCAACAAGTGCTTAGAGACTTACCTGAGATGTATGACAAGAGAAAACCCTTCTCGTTGGAATCAATATCTATTACTTGCAGAGTGGTGGTACAACACCAACTCTCAAACAAGTGCCAAATTCTTACCATTTCACGTATTGTATGGACACTGTAACACCCTAATTTAAAGGCATTACAACCTGCCACGTGTCCTTACTTTCTAAAGAACACGCTAAGGTTATTAAATATCTATAAACCACAATATACCATCTCATAACTCCAAAACTCACATAAAGGAATACTTAACATAGAAAATCAAGAAACATAACTCCTAAAACCCTTAATATAGAAAATCAAGAAACATGACTCCTAAAACATCCATGTTGGTATAAAGCAAACCAACTGAGAAAGATTTCATAAGAATCATAAAACTAATAATTCATAAAGTCTTTACAACTGGAAGTCTAAAGGGAATTTAATAAACTAATCATCATCATTCTAACTCCAATCCAGTCCTCTACATATTAGCTGGGTAGTCAGTTCCACTGTCGTTCTCCCCAGGCTCTATGGAAACATCAAAGCTAGATAAGTCATACACAATCTGGTCTTTACCTGAACCTTAAAGATAAAAAGGCATGAGCACAAAGGCCCAAAACATACAAACAGAAAACACAGGCACATGATCATACATTAAACAATTCACCTACGACCTAATATCTAATGCAGCAAGCACCAATTATTATCTTTTTATTTATCCATCATACAACATAGTTTAAGATCATCCGCGATTAATCCTAAACTTGGAGCAACTCAGACTCCTTAAAAACAAGCAATATAGGTAAAAAGGTAATATAATACATATATGGTGTTGGGAATCTCCCACACCCCTGGGTGCCATACTCACACTACTCCTAATCTACCAGAATCATCTCAATGCACGAGTCTACTCGGGACAACCTCACACAAAGATCACCAGCTTGCCAGCGTCAGTATCACACTCTGTGTGGTCTTTACTAACCCTAGCCAAGCACATACAACATACTCTTAATTTAGGTCGAATAGAATTATGTCAGCTTTAATCATCTAACCCTACAAGTACAAATAATCAAACACAGTAAGGACGTACCTGTTTCAGCTTAAGGAATAGAAATCCTACTCTCAATAAAGCTTGAACAAAGAATCATCTATCCATAAATCAATTTACAACCTTGATAAAAACATAAGCAAAATAAATCCTAAACCCTAATTCATCAAACTAGAGTTCTCCAATACACCTTTCTCTTATGAAATTCGTAGAATCACCAAATCTCCAAATCAACATCAACGAAATAGAGAAACCCTAATTCACAATAATACCCGTTCACCATTGTTTATGCATTCACAAATCATCCACAACAACATATATGATTTAATTTTCCTAAAACTTAATATCTATGAATTATAATTTCAGATTGATTCTTACCTTCCTTCAATTGATTGTAGAACTGCAAATCCCAATTTCTACACTTAGGTTTTCCTTCAACTTCTACCAATGATCAACCTCCTTCATCAACAACAACGAAAATCTTAGAAGGAATCATTCTAAAATGAACTAAAGGAATAGGAGAGATCACTTACTCAATTCCTTGAAGAAATCCACCTTGGAGAGTGTCTGCTAGTGTTTCTAAAAGTTTAGGAGAGGTTATGAGAGATAAGACTGAAGGTAGGACGTATTTATAGTGTTGTTTCTCGTAGGGATATAGGTTGGACAAGAAGGAAACAAAGTTAGCGGCTTAGAATCTTCGAGAGATAAATAAACTTCAACACCACACTTTAGGCCGGCGGCCTTCGTGGGTACAATGACGACTTATCAGAGTATGCTGGTGGCCTATATGCCGACATACAGCCAAAATCCACAATTCGCAAAATTTCCTTCGAGGCTCCAAGCTAGAGTTTAGGCCGTCGTTTATTGTATTTAGGCCAGCAGCTTAGGATTAAAGGCTAGCGGCTTAAATGCCGGCCTACTCCAAAATCATCTGATCATTTGCGCATGATTTTTCGTGTCCAAATTCATCTGTTCAAAGACAAAAATCCTCTTTTAAACAATACTTTATTATGATTCTACCATTTGTTATAAATTGATTATCTATATCTTATAGATACTGACCCTCCTTGTATTTCTTTATGTTCTAGGAGACTTTAAGAATGAAGTCGTAGGTAGAATATTATCTAATAGAGAGGATGTCATTAAGTTGCTACTATTTCACCTTAATGAGCTTAACAATGCATCAAACTTCAAGTTAATAGTTGAAGAATAGATAGGGAGTTCAAGGTTAGAGATTGGGTACTCTTAAAGCTACAACCCTACAGATGTTACTCTCTACAGTACACTAGGGTTCACAAGTTAGTGGCTAAATATTATAGACCATTGAAGATATTAGATTAGGTACTATCAGTAGCTTATCGGCTCGATTTACCTTTGGAAGCAATAATACATTCCATGTTTCAAGTCTCCTAACTTAAAAAGTATTGTGGTCTTCGATTGGATGTTTCATCAGTGTTACTTGTCATGTCCACAAAACTAGAGTTACAACAAAATGCCATCCTTGACCATAAGCTAGTAAAGAAGTAGTGCTTATCTCATAGAAGAATTGTTCACCAGCCGATGCCATTTGGGATTTTTTTAGCAACATGAAGCTTCAATTTCCTTTCCATCCTTTATGGTTAAGGGTTTCAAACTAGGGAGGAAATGAAATAAGGTATGAGTTAGGGTCTCTATTAGATGAGACAGGGCATGAGTTAAGGCTTCAATTGGGAAAGGAAGACAAGACAAAATAAGTTAAGTAAAGTGGTGCTTGCTAAAGATAATGACATAGCTGCTAATTCAAATAAGCTAAGTTTGAGTCATCAAATTGCAAGCGAGCTTAATTAATGACCCTTATGGGCCTAAGGGCCCAACTTCACGTGTTATAATGCGCCATAATGTTTTTTTCCTTTGTAACAAGTGTATAGATTTATTAATACCAATAGTAGCAACAAGTGTATAGATTTTATAGATTTATTAATACCATCAGTAGTATATTATTCAAGCTTACGCAACTACTTGGTGACATGGTACACAACAACACATGCCATCACTATTTTTTCACACATTGTTGGGGGTGATTTATGTTGGTATTTATTATTCATTGTATTGCATGCACAAAAAATAATAATAATCATTAGAAACAAGAATAAACATTGTTTGCTCCCAAAAGTTTGAATTGTATTCAAGCTATTTCTTTTCTTTTGCACTGTGATTATTGTTATTTTTCTAATAATTTAGCTATTGAAATCCACTGCATTCCATGTTGAGAAGATAAGAAAAACACTTGTACAAGTTAGGACGACGAGTGATCCTCTAAGAGGATGGGAGAAAGGATTTCATCACATGCATAGTTGAGGAGTTATTCCAAATCTTCCTTTCCCAAATGCAAATCTTTAAGAACAGGATGGATGGCCACTTGCCATTAATTGAAAAATCCAATGTTAATCGAGCCCTTAAAATTTCTATCCAAGAAACAAAAGAAAAAAAGAATTCTAGCAATTTTTGGTCTTAAATATGTGGAGGAACCTTTTAAAACTAATTTTAGAGGAGGGTACAATTTTTCAACTTCATCATCATTTAAAATAATTGCTCTCTTCTGAAAGAAGTGTTTTTTTTTTTCCTTTTCAATTTGTAAAATAGTTTTAAAAGATTAAAAAAAAATCTATGATAGAAGCAAGGGGAGATATATATATTTGTGATCTAAGGAAATGAGCTTTTGAGCGAGTTGTACTCTTGACGTCCCCTTCACCTTAATATGTGAGATAATGTCTCTAGAGAACACACATACTACCAAATTGAAATTTAGAAAACGGTATAAACACAACACTTTTGAATAAAAAAAAACAAAAAATATAAATGAAAACCAAACAAGTAAGCTTTAAAATTAGCAACAATAAAATTCAGAGAAACAAAAATATGATCAAAAGCTCTGCCCAAACAAATGAGCGGTACTAAAAGGGATGAAAATGAAATGTAATGAGAAAAATATTGAGATTATTGAAACTTCAAGTGTAGAGCATGCATAAAGAGGGACAGATTAGAGAGAAAAGGTTCAAACCTAAAAGCAGTATATATAGAAAAAACACAAAGAACATAACACAATTAACCCAAAAAGTTATAGAAAATGAAATTAATAATATGAAATAATGATAAAGCTAAGAGATTTCAGTAAAGAAAATGTTGAAATGCAAATATTCGAAAAGAAATGCAAAAATGCAATCTTTCAAGAGTTCGCACATTGACTCAATAATAATGTTTGTTTATTATTAATTTTGTTGGAATTTGATGTTTCAATGATGTTTAATGGTTCATAAAAAGGGGTTGCACCACCAACTCATAAGGTAGGTAACCCCTCCAAAAGGCAAAAGGTCATTAACTAGTTGAAGGAACTTTAAAGAGAAGGAATTTTGAATATGCATATATCCTTTGAATTAAAAATAAAATAAATAAAAATTCTTTTTTATGTACAAGCTAACAATAAAGCAACCTATATACACTAATGGATCCAAGATGTTTAGGGAATAGCATTTTCCATTAGTAGCTTCAAAAATTTCTAAATGCATAATGATACGAGATTTGTTTATCACATGATTAATTTTGTCAATATATACATGTATAACAAGATATTTACAATTTTGTGTTGTTTAAAGTAACTGCTATTTGACATTTTCATATTCAATTGATTTCATATATTTAATTGCATAAATTTATGTATCCTAATTCTGTCATTTATTATAAACGATCTTTTTTTTTTTTTTTTCAAATATAGAGAAATTGGACTTAATCTCATGAGTAAATCTAATAGAGTCACTAGTGTGCAGCCCGACGATTTTGAAAGTGAAAAATTAAAAATAAAAAACAAAAACGATGGTGGAGAGTGTAAGTTTCATGAGTTGTAGCAAAGAATCAAGAATGGTTTTTATATATAGAAATAGCGGAGATTATAACTTTGATGAGTTATAGCGGAGAAATGACAATAGTTTATATACCCTGAGGTCTAGTATGAACAATCTAAAGCTTACGTAATGGAGAATGGCAAGCTTAGTTACTTTTATCCAAAGCCATGGGGTTTTTTGTGTGCCTAATTAGTGAATAAGAGTATAGAGTATGTGATACCTGATAGAAGTAGATAGGTAAGATAAAATACTCATTTGGGATTACTAAAATTTACATCCTTATACTATGAGTTAGATATTCATTTTGATCCCTACCATTAATTTTTTTTAAACTTGCTGTAATGGTACTATATGTTTCTTCTTATCAAACCGAGGTTGCCAGTTATTGGACTTTTTAACTAATTACTTGCCTTAACCTTATTTAGTATTGAAATTAAAAGTCCAAAACCTCTCCCAGTGCAAAACCCACATGCTTCCCTATTTATTGACCCAACAAGATAGGAAACGACAGCTCAACATGTACTAGCTAAGAAATTTTGTATCAAGTTAATAAAATTATTTATTAATCATCCCTTAGCTCAACTATGTACTATAGTTATTTATTAAATGGAATAAATAAACGGTGTTAGAGGATACCACCAATTAATAGGTGCAAAATTCGGATGGATTGAACTTTGAAGAGAATGTTTCAACCTGTGGCCACATGAATTAGAGAGATGCAAAGGCCAATGAGCGGAAAGAGTGTCACAAAAAGGTAAGGTTTGAAAAGGAGCGGCGTCTGGCAAGGTTTGTAGCAATTAGCATAACAACCTCTCTAGTGATTGAGGAGCATGGAATGGATGAGCAAATCGCCAGACGGAAAGGAGAAAAAGAATGGGCCACATTTGTAAGGTAGAGCAACAAAGCTTGTGGGTGTTTAAAATAGAGAGAGGAAGAGGGAAGTGAAAGATTAGGGTCAATTCGTTTTATCATATTCTAATCATGTTGATATAATATCTTTTATCATTTTCAAATATATGTTTGTCAAAAAATATATACTAATAAAAAATTGATAATTTTACTCATAAACTGACAAAACAAATACGATACAGATATGATACAAATAAGTTATAGATGCAAATCAGATATAGTGATACAAATAAAAATTTGGACAATCCAAACATAAGTCTTAAAGACTCTAAAAGTGCAATAAAAAAAAATATAGTATATGGAAATTATAGGTTCCATGTGGATTATGCACTATGAGGGAAAAGTGATAACGATTTATAAAAAAAAAAAACTAGCATGGTATTTTTGAATTGGTAGATGAAAAATGTCCATCAAAGATAAATTTGATTTGATTATCAATTACCATTAGCTTGCTATAGTATAGTTGATTAACCATTCAAATATGACGGATAGTCTTATAGTCTAGTAACATTTCTTCTGATCTCTTAAGTGAAAGATATTAGGTTTGAATCCTCCTTTCCTTGTTGTAACTGGAAAAGAAAAAATATTCAAATACGATCAAGCTTTTAGGGATTGAAATAATGAATTTGAACCAATATAATAGTCGAATAAATTATCCCGGTGGAGATATAGCATATGGGGTAACTTTGCACCTTTAGTTCTTTGGCGGGAGTTCACATAGCCGCAATAAATAATGAAAGATGCCGATCCCTGCAATGTACGCCAAAACGTAATAAATGGTAACATGTTTAATTCTTTCTATTTGATGGACGATGAATGTGTATGTAATTCAAACTTTGAAATATATGTTTATAAAAGAATACATAAAACAACAAGTTCAGGCCCTCCAAAGACAGTGAATCCAGAGACTTATTTATGGCAGTGGACAGTGAGTAAATGAACAAAGTAGATGAGAACGAATACCAGATGGGTTGTCATGTAGCTCTTTTTAGGGCTGCCATAATAATTTCCACGGCTGCCATACAAACCAATGCCTCTTCTTCTTCTTCTTCTATCTCAATGATTTAATGCGTTGGTGTTTATATCGCTCTTGCTCTACTCATACACAGTGATTACACTGTGCTCTTAGTGTACAGTATACACTGGCCTATGTTTGCTTCTCGTTTATAATATTATTTAAATATATTATAGCTCGTTATAATCTAGCATTTATGATAAATGCAGCTATTACAATAACAATTAAATTAAAAGTAAGACACGCTAATTGCTAGCATCTAGTGAGATGTGGCGATGGCTAAATGATATCATAGCAGGTTGGATTCACCACCTATGGGGAAAAACTAAGCTGGAGTGAAGCAATGTTTAAATGGTAAATTTGAATAAGGATCAACGTTTTAAATGTTTAGAAAAGCAAATCGCTATCATAAGAAATGATACTAATAGAAAATTAATGCTTTAAATGATTAAAAAAAGAATATTAACTTTTTTTCTTTTGATATTACAAATAAATGTTGACATGACATTATCCAAATATCTCGCATTCACTTCTTTAATTTAAATTTATGCTTTCTCTAATGTAACATTCTTGTTAAGATGGAATGGAATAGTTAATTCTTTTCCTGCAAATTTATTTATATATTTAGTTGGCAAACTATTTATCTCAAAAACTTACTATATTTATGAAATAAGAAATTGCAATTACATCTAAAACTAAGGGCAAGTGATATTCGGTACCCAAACTTTGCCAATTTATGCAATTAACGATCTGAATTTTTTTTCCTGCCGTTACAATGAGGGAGGAGGAATTCGAACATAATATTTCTCACTTGAGAGACAAGGGGAGATACTAGTAGGCTACAAGACTATTAGCAACTACCTAAAGTTTAAAAGTGTTAATTTATACCTGTTAACTTTTTGAGTTTATTCATATTATCTAGCGAAGGTGGTTAATTACAAAAATAAGTAGAGTTTAGGTAGCTAATTGCAAAATCTAATAAGGTTCCGGTGGTTAATGACAAAAATTGGCAAAATTGAGGTGGTACATTGATATTTTAAAAGTTAAAGTAATTAATTGCACCAATTGGCAAAATTCCTAGATCAGATGCCACATTAACCCAAAATCAAAAGAATTTTGCTCATGGAATCATTTTCAATATGTTTCAACATTTACCCACATGCATATCACACTAACACAATAATTAGGGAGCTTCTATGGTCTCGTCAATGGAACTGTCCAGTCAGCAATTTAATCGTCAAAATAAATATAGTAATTGAAATATTAATTGTTTTAGTGATTTAATCACAATTGATGTAGTGTGATCAGTTAGACAATGACAGAACAGACCATCGAATTTCCCCAACAATTAAGCTACCACGGATAGGATATGTTACTATTTCTTAATATACATTATTAGTGTGATTTTTATGTGCAGTCCAATAAAATAATAACCATTACTTATTCACCCTATTCCGAACAAATTACAATCCTATTAATATTTTTACCTATCCAAGAGCCAAATGTGCCATATGCCTTGAGCACGTCATATTGATATTACCTTTCACTATCACCTATTATTAAAAGTGATTGGGTGAAAGCCATAGACACCATTTTAATGAAAATAAAAATGAACGCTAAATAAAAAGCGTTGCCGTGGATTTTAAAGATTCCGTGAAATACAAATACACAGAGATTATATGTGTTAATATTTCATTCAGAGGGAAAGCTAGGGACGCCATGGGTGAATTAGGCTGATATGAAGGTCCCTTTTATATGTACTGTGTAGGGATGGGAGTGAGCTGGCGATGTCGATAGATCAGCAAGGATGATCGAGATTTCACAGCCGTAAACGAAAAGGAGCCAGAACTTCAGATTGATAGTCCATATAATGGCTTGTGGTAAACGAATGATTTGGTGCATGATGTCATTTGCCGTCCACAACTCTTTTGGTTCCTTTGAAAGCAAAGATTATGATGGGCAAGTTAATATACAAGGATGCATCTGCCATCTAGGATGCAATCAAAACAGATCATTATAAGATACATCATTTATTTTTTTTATTTTTTTTAACATTACAATAGGAAGGGAGAAATCAAACTCGAAACTTTTCATATGAGAAATTAGGAGAGATGCCACTAAACCACGAGATCATTGGCAAGATACATCATTTATTCAATTCACTAAAAACTCAATAGGTTATAAAATGAATTTAAATATTATTTTGAAATCTTATAGAGTTTTAAACTAAGTTTTGAGTTTCAAAATATGACCCAATGGAAAAACCCGCTTCAACAAAATAATACAATAAAATTTTTAAAAATAATAATAACAACTCTGTCTTCCTATATCATATCATACTGATTACATTGTTGCCTATTTTTTTCACATCCATCCATCTTCATTCTTCTATAATACAATATATTGTTTTATTTGTGATGCAGGAAGGAAATGATCTCACATATATCGTACAAATATATATTACACACACATAATTGTTAAAATCGTAATTCACTTGCGTGCCTTTATGAGTTAACAATTTCAGGATGCTCTTCATCCCATCAATTATTATGGTGTTATATTTTTATAATCACATTCCAATTTTATCCCTCATCTTCATTCATCGATCATACAATATATTATTTTATTTGTGATGTAGGAAGGAAGTGACCTCATATATGCATACATATATACATATATAGGATAATGTCAAAAATGGTATCTAAACTTTTGCAAAAAGGTCATTCAGGTATTTAAAATTTGGTTTTGAATAATATGGTACCTGAAGCAAATTTTTGTATATATTTTTTCTACCTAAAGTTTGGTTTTGACAATTTTAATATATAAAACAAGTTTTTATATGTATTTTTCCTATATGAAGCAAGTTCAATTAGGTACAAAAAAATATATGCAAAAACCTCCTTTAGGTACCAAAAATGTTTAAAATCAAACTTCAGTTACATAATTGAAATTTTTTACGAAACTTCATGTACTAAATTGTTCAAAATCATACTTCAGATACTTGATTGAATTTTTTACAAAAATTCATATGTACATATATATACATACACATATGGTTGTAAAAATTGTGATTTACTTGTATGACTCTAGACATCGTCACGATTCCGGAACCGAACCGGACCTGAATTGGAACCGTCGGTTCCGGATCTTGAAATTGAGAAACTAGAACTGTCTCCCATGATTCTAGTCTGGTTGCATGGATTTATTGATTTTCGACATCTGTTTTGGAACCGTAGAACCGTCTTTTAAAAAAAATAAAAATAAAAAATAAATTTTAAATTCAAAATAATTATTAGATCTAAAAGTATTAAAATTATTTAACAACAATTTTTAAAATTTTATTTAGAATGCACATTTATATGTATACAACCACATTCAATATTAGTTATAATTAGTATTATGATATTATAAAATACTCTAGAAGATAAAAAGAAAATTACAATGCAAAAAATAGTCTCACATCATTAAGAAAATGAATTTTGCTTTTAGGATAAGTTTATTTAAACTGATTATATATGATTTTGAACTATGTTTATATATGTTTTTGATAATAACATATTAAATATTTTGATAAGTAATAAATTTTACTATTTATATGAAATAATTTATATATTAATAATTATTTAATATTATTTTTTTTTTTTCTTTTTTTTTTTTTCAATGGAGCTGGATGGAACCGTCGGTTCTACCAGTTCTAGACCAAAACACCACCTAGAAACCATGAAACCAACGGTTCCATAGCCTGTTCTGGAACCAGCCAATCGGTCTAGTTCCGGTTTTAGAATCACGGTGATGGTTCCGGTTCAAAACCGAACCATGGCTATGTCTGTATGACTCTATTAGTTACTGGAAAAAAAAAAAAAAAAGTCTATGAGTTAACAATCATAAAAGGCTCTTCATCCCATCGAGTTTTAAAAGACTTGTCTCGGACCGGTTTTGATATAATATGATAAAAAAAAAATAATCATGATATGGATATATGGTAGAACAATGGTAAAATGTAAATGAGGAAAAATTAAGTTTAAAGTGTTAGAGATGTTTAAAAAAAATGTAAAGTTAAAAAAAAAAAGTATTTGGTTGATATTTTTATAATGATACTCTTAATTGTGTACGCAATTGTCTCAAGGACTCAAGCGATGAAAAAACGAAATGTTAATTTGTTTGCTTTATGTAAGCAAACACATAAAAAAAAAAAAAAGAAGATTAATTAAGAAAATTTTGCTCCGGTCAAACTATATTTAAGTCCGGCGTTGTTAATTAAGTACCACCATAAGAATTTCAAAACAATTTTTCTTAGCCAAAATAGTGACCCACATATATATACACATACACATGTGGCCAGACAATAACCCATGATTGATGGCGTTATTAACTATAAATGGAAAAAGTTAATAGAAAACATTTAAAAGAAGGAGGAAATTATCATTCTTGCTCCGTGGAATCACCGGTGGTTGGAACTTGGAAGCTGTCATTGCTAGGAGGAAAATTATAAAAAAGAAAGGAGGGAAAAAGAAAAGCAAGCTATGAATATCAATTGTAACCACCTCTTGCCATTTTGATGATAGTGTTTGAGTTTACAAAAGCTACGATTAGGAAAAAATGATAACTGAAAAAAACAAAACATTTTTCATATGTTGTAGAAAGACCCCAATTTATGCTTGTAAAACATGGTATGATGATCAAATGAAGTCTATGTATAAGGCATATACGTCAAAACTAGGAGTCTTTAAGTCCTTTTGTGAGCAAAAGATAGGTGATTTATCTTTTTTCTTAGGCTGTTTGATTCGTTATTTTCATATTGTTTTGATATTTTATTTTTATTGTTTTCATACAAACTATCTGTAAAAAATAGATATAGATAAAAAAAATAATATTTTTACTCATAAACAGATCAAACAAACTAGATATAAATAAGATACTGATAAAAAATCAGATAATTCTAATAGAACTATATATAAGACATATATTTCAAAACTAGAAGACTTTAGGTTCTTTTGTGAGCCCAAAGATAGGTGATCCATCTTTTTACAACTTCAGAAATCGGAAGAATATTTTACATGTGGGTTTCAATGTGGGGCTAATTTTTGGGTATCAACCTCTTAATGGAGGGTGTTCTTAACATAAATACATTGTAAGCCTATCTACCTTTTATTCCTTCTGTGAAAGCGTGTGGTAACGAGTAGAATATGAACACAGACTACAATAACAATAAAAAGAAACAAGTAATAAGAGAAAAAAAGAAGTTTGCCAAGATTTTTATGAGAAAAGCCTCAATCTCAGAAGAAAAAAGAATACATGGACAAAGGAGGTAGAATGTCGACATAACACACACAGTATAAATTTAACTTGGATGATGGAATATCTTAAAGAAACACAAACAATCCTTACAAATTGCCCGATTCATTAATACAAAATCTACATTATTGTGTTATATTTAAATTCCACTACCGGCACACTAGGGATAAATATACATGAGTTTGAAAGAAGGGGAAAAAAAAAAAACGATAGATAGAATGTGCTAATTGATAATAAAGGCACTTTAATTAGCTAGGCTAGGACTATCTAAGGTTTAGCTAGCCACCATTAGGGCAATAAACACTTTTCAACACTCAGACATGATTTGTTTTGAAGGTTCACCCTTACCTCGTTTAAAAATTACCTAGTTCAAGTGTGAGCTAAGCTTTTTGATCAATTCCAAAATTTAGGATCAAACTTGAGCTTAGGTCATTTACAAATCAAACTCGAGTTGAGTCAAGAATTTTATCAGGTCTAACCAAGTTTTCAAGCTTGAACTTGACATATTTTCCATTTAAATTTTTCATATCTTAATTTTTCTTAAACTTAAAAATAGTACATTAGATTTTTGAAATATATATATATAAAATATTATATAGAAATTATTCTTTTGTTTTAGTTACATATTTATATATAATATAAAATAAATATGAAATAAGCCTGCTAGCAAGTCCTTTTACGAGCTTAGTAGTGAACCTATTTATAAGCCTACTCATGAGCCCATTTTCAAACATAAATGAGCCAGTTCACAACTTTAAACCAAAGTTCGAACTTGAATTATTTAAATAATAAATTTTATTTTTGAGCTTGAATTCTAGTTGTTTATTATCAAGCTCAAACCGAGCCAAACTTGAGTGGTATATAAGTTGTTCAGCTCATTTGTAGGTCTAACCACCGTATGCAATTGCTACCATCTTCCTAATCAACCTCCCAATTGGCACAAATGGTTGGCTAAATAGCTCAAATGATTTACTTTCAAAACCCATTTCCAATTAATATTTGAAATTATCATTAGACCCATTTATCTTTACTTGATAAATGATAAGCACCTAATCTTCTAAAATCAGCATTTGAACTCTTAAAAAATTTTAACTTGTTTTTAGTCCTTCGTTTTACTATTTTGCTCTCTAGGAAAATTCAAAGTTAGAATAATCTAAAAAATAATAAAAATAGGATTGTTCATCAAACCAAATTAAACCACAATACATGATTTTTTTTGTATTTCGATTTGGTTTAGAGAGACTCCAAATTCTTCATGGTTTAGTTGAGAGGCTCAAAATAAACCAAATTGCTTCAAATTAAAAAAATAAAACATAGTTAATATCTTTTATTTCCAATACCCATCAATATCTTACTTTACCCTATTTAACCTTTTTGTTTTTTCTTCTCATCCCATTCTCAACCAACACAGTATATCACTTTTCCTTGACTTTCACCTTTTATTCTCTAAAGTAGACAAGAGGCTTTCACTCTCACCTAAGATGTAATATCACCATCATATTATGATATATGGCTTGACTTCTTATATTATATTTTTCAATTCGAATGTAAATCTTTGACTAGAAACTCCGATGATTATTAGTGGTATCAGTTAAAATGAGGGATAAAGCAAAAGCACTTAGAATCAATCAAACTGACACAAATCAAGTCTCATTTAAAGCAGTTTGCTTAAAATCTGAGTCATTAAATGCAGTTCAGCAAATAAAGCTTTTGAATCAAACGGTCTTCAAATACAATTCAATTTGACTGATTCTTGAACCTAGCCACAAAAGCCCTAATTGAAAATAAAAGAAGTTCCAAAAATAATAATTTTATTATAAAAGAATATTAATTTCTATAATATGCCAAAACTTCACATTTTTTTTATCATTTGTAATTATCAATGTATTTTTAGTTTAAATTTACTATACAAGTGATTCTTACTGTTACATTACCATCAAAAGTTTTATCTAATTTCAAAGATTTTTTCAATTAATATATAGCACGAATTTGTGAACAGGACTGATAGGCATGTTTAAAAATTTAAGGGTTTAAATCATGTTTTGAAATGATTAGGTACTAAATATACACGTTAATAAATGGCCCACATATAGAACAATGGTTTTGTACGGTGTCTTTATTTCAACCTCGGCAGTCATGAACTCGAGTGCTTGGAAACGGTTGTAGTTTCGATCCAAGCACAAGTACACTACTCGTGGTCCAACTTAAACCAATCCTGAGGTATTGTTACTAGCCAGTATGCTAAATAGTACATCAAAAGTAAATCAAAATTGTACTGATGTAAAGGACATTAAATTTTTTTTTTTTTTTGGCCATAAGTAAATGACAGTAATTCTCCAATTTAACATTTAAAATACATTTTTTTGGCAACATTAAAAAAGAGAAAAAAAAAGATAAGCTATCCAGAAAAATATCAACATTTAAAATGAATTCATTTGATATATTTACCTTTTAAATGATCAAAAAGAAAATCAACATTTTTTAATATTATTTAAGAAAAATTGATAAAAAAAAACTACTAAAAAAATTAATAATTTAAATGAACCTTAATACTTTGTTTATCTCACTTTTCCATATAATTTATTTATTTTTGGGTGGGGGTGGGAGGATTGAGGCATGATGTTATTAATGTTTTTGAAGAATCCATTTAAAGTATAAACACCAGAAGTGGTAAATTTTGTCCTTTTTTTCTTCTTTTTTTTTTTTTCCCAATTATTACAGTCAATCGAAGAGGAAGAAAATTGAAATCGATCCATCCCGCCAGCAGATTAGTATTCAGGCCACTAAACCACGGTGTTAATATGTTGTTATTTAATAACCACATTCTTAGATATCAATATAAGAATCTTAAAGATATCATGGCAATTAGGAACTTTTAATAACAGCTGATCATTGAAAAAAATAAATAAATAAAAGCAGTAGGAGCAAATAATGGTAGCTAACCACGGTAGATAATGATAATCAAAATTACGAACATGATCAGCCTTTTCAAAAAAGGGAAAATCATTTCTCAAAATAATCTTCAATAGGGTCAATCGCTAACACGATTAATCAACCACTGTCACAACTAAAATTGTAAAAGGTCAGCCCTTGACCGTCATGGTGTCACCCCAAAACTGTTTGCAATATTGGAGAAAAGTTAAAAGCGGAGATTTTCAGCAAAGAAGCACTGCATATAGACAAAAAGGTTTTTGAAGGAAATTAAGAAGAAAATGCTTGATGCTTGTAATGCCACTCACTTTCTTCATATTCCCTCGTAATTAACACCACTGTTGTTAATTTTTATGAATCAAAAGCATTACAAATACTGCTTTAAATCTTTCGAGTTGGTCAGCCACTTTCCTAAAAGCAATGAAGAAACCATTGACTTGCATTGTGTTCTTGGGACACTGGCAAGATGAGACCACTAGCATTTGTCCATGTGACTCTAAATTACTTCCCAGGCTCCATGCATCTGAAAGTACCTGGGACCCAAGTCAGTCTTTTAAGCATTTTTTTCAAACGATCTCTATTTCCAAAAATACCTGGGCCAGTATGTGTATTTGGCCAATGCAGTAAGCACATTTTTTAAGACTCCAAGCAACTAAGCACAACCATGCCTGGAAGAATAGAAATTTAACAAGCATAGTCAAGCAAGAATAGAAATTTAACAAGCATAGTCAAGCAAGAGCATATTCTAACTGCTGCGGATTAGGAATGCCAAGCCATGCAAAGTATATGCAGAGCATTCTTTTAGGAAAGGATCAAATCTGATCATTTAGATTACATATGTTGAAAGTTCATAATACTATTTCAACATTTATAACAAGATACAAAAGGGTACGACTTCAAAAGAAACCAAAGTTACCAGGGAGCTGCTACTTCTTCCTGGAATTTGAGTTCGTAACTCCCAGCTTTCAGTTTCAAGCTATCAATGTCAGTGACAAGTTTCTTGTTAGCTTCTTTCAGCTCCAACAGTTTACTCTCCAGTTTCTTTATCTTTGCTTCTGTACTTGCTCGTTTTCTCCTTGCTTCTATGTACCTCCTTGATGCGGCAGCACTTTCTGATTCAAATGCAAGGTTTACAAGATGCTTTAGACGAGCACGTAAAAATCCAACATTCAAGCCCAAAATTTCAAAGGCCTCTAGTGTCTGATCCCATGCAGTGAATTTATCACGGGAAGTTGTAAGCTTGCATGCTCTTATGCAATTGGCAATATTGACGGTTTCAGATATAGCACCAACAATCAACTTATGGTTGATCCCTTTGATAATATTCGCATGAAGAAACGCATTCTGACTAGAGCAAAGTTCATGGTACTTGCTTCGGATATCTTCAGGAAATTCCACATCTAGCAGTGCCCCATCTATATAGATGTGGAAATTCTCCAAACTATCAATATCAGTGTGCTGGACAATTGGCAGACACAATTTAAGACCTTCCAGAACTTCTGAGCCAACATCTTCACTGTCATTTTCATAATGTTCCGTTGATTGTCCAAGTTCAGGAAATGACTCATGCTGGCTAGATCGTTTCTCCTCTTGCACAATAGATAAAGGCAGAGATCTGGGACGTTTCCTCTTTGCTTGTTTACTGGCCGCTGCTGCTGTACCCCTCGGAACTTCATCTGGAACTTCATCTTTAATACACCAAGGACAAGATCAGTTCAATGAGTGGAACAAAGCAATAAAGCATGAAGTGGAACCATCGTAAAGAAATCTTAAAAGAAAGAGAAGCTCCCTGCCTGATTCAGCTTTTTTGGTAGAAGCAGCATCCAGATTTAGAAGGCCAAGAGCCCCATCAACTTCTGTAAGGTTATCCGCTTTTATGATATAGACCTTCAAAAGATTTTAAAACATGTCAGAAACCTGCAATCGAGAATATTTGATGAAAGAATGAACAATCTGACTCACTTACCACCAAGCATTCTTCCTAAGTTTTCAAATGCAAAGGACTATAAAGCTAAGAGCCTAGGATTATGATACACAATGTGGTCAAAGGTGTAAAGCGTGCTTGAGGCACAATGGCCAAAAATCACCTGAGGTGATAAGTGGAAAAAAAAGTGCACATCTGACCAAAATGAAGCACAAATAATAATAATTTTTTTAAATATATATTGATGCACAAAAATATAAAATACTCAATAATCAAGTTCTTAAACTAACAAACACTATTGGGATTAGACAAATCATTGTTATGATAAACCTAAAACATTGCTAGTCTTTTTTTAATGGTCATTACTCATTAGTAAGTGTTTTTTAACTATATTTTACTGTAAAAAAAAAAAATTTAAAAAAAAAGTCAGAAAAAAGAAATTAAAGGAAAAAAAAAAAGCATAAAAAAGAAGCCTAATAATTAATCATTACTCAATATTTTTGTTTATTTTCTGTTTTTTTTTAACCATTGAAACACAATTAATTAAAAAAATAAACAAAAACATTAAAAAAAAAAAAACATAACCTATACAATTGATTGAAATTCTTTTTAACAGTTACCACTTTACAACTTTTGTCTTTAATAATCATATTTACTGACTTATTATTTATAACTTGACCATTAAAACTGAAGTCGTGCAAAGCACTCTCCTCAGGGTTGTTCCCCTCCTCTCTGGTTTATAGTAGAACTCTCTCTCTCTCTCTCTCTCTCCTTTTAAGTTTCTGCTTACTTCTTAGCCTCAGTCCTGACACTTAATGTCACCCAGATGCCTTGACCAGAAAGGCACATGCCTCACTGAAGTCACCATGCCTTGCCTTAGTGCCTAGGCACACAAGGTGAGCGCTTTTAACAACCTGGATGATACATATGAAGGCTTGATCTGATAGAGCAAAGCCATAATTGGAGCTATGAATATCTCAAGCTAGAATTTCAATTGACAGACAAAACGCAATATAAAACTTAATGTACCTGCAACACCTCTCCGGATGCAGTCACCACAATTATGCACACAAGGTGAGCGCTTTTAACAACATGAATGATACATATGAAGGCTTGATCTGATAGAGCAAAGCCATCATTGGAGCTATGAATTTCTCAAGCTAGAATTTCAATTGAAAGACAAAACGCAATATAAAACTTAATGTACCTGCAACACCTCTCTGGATGCAGTTACCACAATCATGAACACTTAAATCCTAAATGCTTGAATGGCATCCCATTGGTTGATTGCTAGTCGCTTAATCCATATTAAAATAAACACTTCAATTTACATAACTCTCCATTTAAATCAATGATGTGGTTACTAAAAGAAAAAAAATATCAAGCACGTGAACCACAAGAAGCATAGAGATCGGCTCATCAACCAACAACTACAGTTGTCCAGGTGACCTAGATTTTGGTCTAATGCAATCAGTAATCATCATAACCTCCAAGGATACCTAAGATCGATCCTTGCTGAACTCAAATAGATAAACATGCATACTATTGCAGAACTGCTAAACATACCCTGACATTCTCCCATGCTGGTTGAAGAGGACACTGAATGAGAAGCAACTACTTCTTTTCTCTGTAACAACCTTTGTTCTACCATGCATGATGGCCAAAAATACTAGATATCTTAGCTAGCATTTTGACTAAATACTTGCACAATCAAAGGAGAAAGTCAAAACATGGCTTTGCAGTAGAATCTCTGCCTGTCCTTCATGATCACCATTCTCCCTTATCCAGCAGCTTCCAAAAGTTGGGAAAACAATCCAAAACTCAAACTACTTGAACTATCAATTTTCCCTGCCTCTTTCATTCTTTCTATGTCAAAGCCTACCAGTATTCATCAGAATAAAGTGAAATAAGATGTGTGCCATGATAAACTTGTTAATAGAGCAACTCTAAGCCCATTTATGATAAAATATGAACCTTTCCAACTTTTTTATAGATGCAATATGCTGATGAATGCACCCTAATATTCTAAAGATTCACGATGGAAATAATCATCTATGTATATCAGCTATCCTCTGAACTATCTGACTCATGGGACTTGCATCTTTTCATCAACAAAGAAATCACAACAAATCCCTCATACCACCTCAACATCTTTGCTAAATGATGATGCGCTGAAGAAATCACAACAAATCCTTTCTTGGTCACTAATTAATCTGCTTTAGATCCACATTTGAAGAATGAATACACACTAACATCACTAGCACACACCATGTTTTTCAAGATCTTCATCCCAGCCAAAATGTTCAATAGGAAATGTAAACACCGATTTGTTTGATTGCACTGCTTCAAAAATACAACTCTTCCATGTGAGCTGACAGAATGCAGATGATCTTAATATTTCCTTTGCCAGACCTTAAGCTTTCTCTTTGTGGTCAACTTTTTTCCAAGAAATTTAATCTCAGTGTTTAACTCCTATTTCTTTTTGCCTTCCACCCAGATTTTCAGGCACATCAAAGGCTACAAAAAGGAGTCACAAGACATGCATATGAAAGAGAAAGCAAAAAATGTACATGGTCGAAGAAGTCCTTATTTCGCAACCTTCAAGGTTGTGAAAGTTAACAAATGCAGTAAAAATTAAGACCTTCCCAATCCTTGCAAATCATGTTTCAGAGGTAAGCTTTGGTAGCAGGTCAATTTTTTCCAGATCTCCAAACAATCAAAAGTATATTTAAAGATTCTAGCAGAAATATATCTGTCACGACACATTGTCCTTGACATCCATAAAGAGAGAAAGAGAACCAAAACAAGGTTTTTGAAGATACTTGGTGCATGCACAGATTTGTATCATTGACTCAAATCATTATCTCCCTTTCAGCTGCCATCTAAAAGCCACAAAACAATTGGAAGTTGATGAGTGTGACCATAATCCATAAAAACCTTAGGAGAACTTGACCCTACTCAATAAGAGGCCAATTTGATTTAACTGATCATGATTGTAGTCCAAAATGAACAATCACAGTGCACCATGAGAGGTCCCTCCAAGCTATAATAATTTTCTGCTTACTAGAGGACTTAATCGCTATAGTAGGGATGGGTATGGGGAGAGGATTTGGATACGGTAGATCAATTTTACAGAAAGGAAAGAGAATAAGATTAAACACTTACACTGTCAGGAATAAACTAAGTAATATCCAAAGAGCAAGATATCACCCCTGATGTGACCCTTGGGCTCTTAAAGCAACAAAAGGCTATTTTTTATATTGAATTAGGATAGAAACAAGTTATAACATCCCATTATAGAAGTTCATAAAAACTTCCAGCTCTCCACACCAATACGAGAGCTACAAAGCTCCTTTATTTTATTACTCAAATGTAGATGAGCTGTCATAATACAGTGTAAAACCCTTTATATACAATAAGTAACCAAGAGCATATAACCAACTAAATGACATTTAACTAAATAATTACAAACTAACATATTTTAGATATTTTTTAAAGCATTCTGAAAATCTATAGAGCAGACCCTATTAATTTCTTCATGTACACTAATATATAGGGTCATATCAATACCACCCCTATCAAGATTGACCTTCTCCCCAAGGTCCGGTGAACAAACAATCTTAGTTTGAATATAAAACAGAAACTGAAGATAAAACACTGGTAACCAGTCAAGTTCCTCATCAAACTTCACTAGATTTGTTTTTCACTCATGCCACTTAAGGTCCACAAACTTTCCCAAAACAAGCAGAACACGGTCACATGTAATTTCAACATCCTCCTCCTACAGTTATTCAGTGTTAAAAAATCCTTGCCACTTGATTAAAGTCTCGAGGATAAGACCTCCAGGATTAGCTTGGACAAAGAATAATGATGCTGAAAGATCAGAAGGTACAACATGAACCACAAACCGCCTCCATCAAACACAACTTGATGACCAAAAATAACAAGGGCCAAAAGACCCATAAGATGTATCCAAATAACGAATTCCAGAAACTCTACATTTCATGATGGAGACACCTCTGTTGTCAAAAACAACAACCAAGTTGCTCCCATCAGCACAACCAAAATTCCATTTTTACATGTGTCAAAGCAGAAATAGGAAGAATTTTGCAAAAACCCTCACTTGCACACTAAGAATTGGGGAAAACAAAACCAATATAGCGCTTTTGATCATAACATCCATGTGTGGGTCAGAAAGTGTACAAAACACCTTCATAACACACTTTGGAATCAAATGGAAAATTTCTAAGTTCTCATTGTCAGTAGCCATGGTAGCCAGCTCCAACTTCTTGTCAACAAGAATGGGAACAGTCACTTATCAAGTACTTCACAATGTCCTTCTTCATCATCACTGTAGTTTGCAAAGAAGAATCCAGTGGAGCACTAACTATATTCTAAACAAAATGATCAGATTAACTCATCATTTGTCAAACTGATAATTTTCTTCTTTTCCCCAAATAGGATAATGATCATTCAACGTGTCTTGATCAGAATGAATTTTATCATCCATTTGCATCCCCCAACTTTCAATTAACTCCTCTCTTGGCTTTGAACTTTTCTTCACATAATTTTCTAGCCACCACTGTCAGACCAAGTCATGAGGAGATGACAAAGTCCTTCAATCGAAGACACTCCTTTGAAATTCAGAGATAAACTATGTTAGAGAGATCATACCTTGGTTTTTCCAGATTCCCAACTCCACTATCCATTATAGACAGCTCCTCATGAACTTGAATGCTGTCAAATGAATTTCCCACAGATGGCACCAATTCATGTGACTACAAAAAATGTTGACAACTTCCAGTCAAGGAAGCTCACACTTGATTCCAGCTGTCCATGCAAATGCAAGAGCTCCAAAGCTCCTTTAGCTAACTATTCAAATGTAAAAAACTGTTCTGATATTTAAATAGTATATAAACCCCCCTATTTAGAGCTACTAACTCTACCTACAATAACTAACTATAGCATAGAACCAATTGACTGATATCTAACTTACTAATTACAAACTAACATATTCTAGGTACATCCAACTATATTAGGAGCTTCTAGAGTTGATGCCCTGAATCTTCTCTTGTACACTGCAACCAACATCATTGAACTTTTGTGGCAACAAAAACAGACGAAGATTAATTAATAAAGTCCTTATTGTTAACAGAAAATGTAGATTTTATAAAATCAATCTGATCTATTCACCCAACTTTTAAAATTGGATATGTCAGCTAAAGTTTTTAAAAACTTTCAACTAATTATTAGACTTCATTTATTCCTTTTTTTGGAATCATGTTAGGATTGTAAAAATCTGAATATATATCCTTTCAAGATTTCAGTTCAGAATAGAAGATACAAACCACAAGTACAATGTGCTTTCCTCGCAAATAAATTTACTACCAATGATTGTTTAATTGAACTTTCAAATTGTATATCTCATTTACTTAACAGACTTTAAAACTTGCACTTTGTGCAAATGATGCATTCACTCAATATTACAGGAATGGCTCTTGCACAGATACCATGAGAAGAGTTATCGATAATAGATTGAGGGAGAAATGATAACCTTAAATTTGGTGGTGTCCACTAATTGGAAGACCAAGACATCTCCTTCAGTTAAGTTATGTGCAACTGCAAACTGCCTCCAACCAGCACTCAGTCCTGTCTTATAAGCCAGGTACTTCATGTCAAATTGATTCCCACATTCATCTTCCAGTGTGATTGTAGTGTCAGTACGAGGCAAGTGTGTTCGACAGAATAGACCTGGCATACCCTGTGCAATGAGACAAATTGGTTATTATGCATTCTCTAGGCTTTTCCCCCCTATAACAGACATCAATAAGTTGGTTTAATGGAGCATACCATCCAAAAGCAACTACCCACATGGGACCTCACCAAGGCCTTGGCAAAACTAGGATATGTTGATCCAAGATTTGATTGAACCTCTTCTGCACGGATCATAGCAGCAGACTTGGTCTCCACAGGTGCACGAGAACCATCTGTTGCAGTCTTAATTTTCTTAAAGCTTCAAACAAAAGCACAATGCTGGTACTGTCAAAACAATAATCAACAAATCAACAATTGTTTCGAAATGCATTATTCCAGATTGTTTACAGACCTTAGAAGCTTCCCTGATGGAGTAGACACAACCTGTCAAAGATATAAATTTTACCATCAATGAAGTTCAAAATGTAAAATAGCATCCTAGAAAGAATCCTCCTAAGGTAGTAGCTATTGTTCATCAACAAAGATTAACAAAGTGTTCAAGTAGCAATCCACATTCCTTAGCAAACACATTGTCTAGCATTTTATAGCTGCTGACAAGGATGTTATATTCTTTGTGAAAAGAAGACACTACAGCACCTAACTCCAAAATCAAGGTTGAAGCACCTGGTAAACCGCAGATTCAAAATCCTAATTCTAAAACACCAGACGTAAACAATGGATCCAAATCCATGTAAATGAACTTAAAGCGACATGCAATGACAACAGAAATGCAATATCTAGCTTTGTCTCTAGTACTAAAAGCTTGCATCAAATCAGCAAGGAGTAAAGAGTTCTCCTTGCACATTCTTATTGTCCATACATACCTTCAATTAGTAAGACCAAACAAATCCATATCAATGACATAAAACTTAAAAGAGCATTTTTCTTGTATCTAATTAATGAAAGCATGAGAAATACAAAGAGCTACTAAGAAGAAGCCTCACATGTTTAACTTTGGAATCGGTATATCTCCTCTTGATCTTAAAAACAAGATCTTTCTTCTGCATTGTCTTCTTAACCTTACTCTGGAAAATCCACCAAAACAAAAGGAACCCAATTGTAATGATTCAATAAGAAAACCAAAAACAACAAAAAAGACCCAACTCTTCCGTCAAGGTGTTCAATCCAAAGAAAAACCTCAAAAGATCTAATCATTGCACAGACCGTAGAGAGAGAAGTAATTTGAGGATTATGGGTATTGTCCTTTTGGTGTGGTGCTTGTGAAAGTTGAGCCAAAGTTACTTCTTCATCTTCTTCCGTTTGTTCAAAGACAGCATTTTGGGTCTCAAGAACATGTGGTGTTTTAGGATCTTCTTCTTCTTCCATAGTCTCTCTCTTGACTTTGCCTGTTGATGTCTCCATGACTAAATTTATAAAAAAACCAAACCAGATGAAGCACGATTTCAGTGCATAGAGGGAATTAGAAAAAGGGAAATCTCGGAATCTAAAATTTTATTTCAGAAAATGGTAAAAGTAGACAGAGGAAATATATAAAAGAGTGATTAAATTATGCTTTTTCTTGTGTTTTGTTCACTTTCGTTTGGTATATGTTGAATTTTTTATTATAAAGATTTTAATAGATAAGTTGGTCGATTTACGGGATTGAGAGAATTCGGCAATTAAAAATGAAGATTCATGTAGCCATCATTTGGAGCAATATCACAAGCGAATTGCTTGTATTGCATTGTGAGTTAGGCTGTGTCACTGACCATGAAAGAGTATTCCAAACTTCGGAAAATTTTTAGCTATCCCTTTGAAGTATTAAACCAACTTTACGGTTTATCTAACATATGCAATATATAATAATGCAATAATCCCATTTAGAGTTCCCAAATCTTGGGTTGTCAGGCAATTTTTGAAAACTCTCCATCTTAATAATCATTTTACTTTATTTAAAATTTTTTTAATTTATTATTTATAGATGCAATTTAATAGCTTTGATATTATCCATTTGTCTTCTAATTAATTATTCGGCAGTTGTCAGAGAAATTCAGAAACCCATATTTTATAAGAAACTTGCTATGATAAGTGAAGCACCTCCTTGGCCAAAAAAAAAAAAAACGTGAAGCACCTCAGAAAGTAGGTGTTGAGCACATATATATCGATGCCAAACATTGTTATAATCCATTCTTAGAAACCTAAAGTAATTGCTTTCCTACAATTTGTCCGAATAAGAAAATGGGAATGAAAAAAATGAGAGTAAAGGAATAAAAGGGGAAATATTTAAATTCTATTATTCGATTTAGCAGGGAAAATACTATGGGAAAAGAAATAAAAAGATTAGTTTACATTAGCCCCGGTCTTTCTCTCTCTCTTCTCCTCTCTCTCTCTCTCTCTATACATATATATTCACCTACAAAATGGAAAGAAAGGGGAGGAAAAGAGGAAAAAATTATAATTAATTATCTATCCCTTCGTTCTTCTTATAATTGTTTTGAGGGATATATTAATAACATTGGTTTATCCATCACTTTGTCATTAATAACGGTTACTATTCCATTCATTTTCCATCCCTCCTTTAACCAAACAAATCAAATGTTCCCACAATTTCTTTCTCTCATTTTCTTTTATTTCATATCCATTACTTCTCTATTGCTTTCCTCATTCCAAATAAAACACTAAAGCCTCATCAGCAAGGATGTGTTTTTATAAATTGGCGATCACTATTTCTAAGATTTTTCTCTCTTTTTGTCTTCCAAAATTACATGTGAAACACAGTCCTACCTTCCTCATCCCACTGGACTAAAGACCTATACTTTCGATCATATAGAACCTCACAAAGCTATTTAGATAATAGGTCAATAAGTATTGTTATATGCAAAATCAACAAGAGGTAAGTAGTCCGTAACCATCTAAATCTAATGAACAAGCTCTTAATAAGGAACCATGAAAGTATGACATTGAATTAAATTTAGAAGCATATCTAAATCCACACAAAAATGAGAAACATCAAAATTTTTGGAAGTTTCTCTTGATTTTCAAAGTTTATGCATATATGCACCTTTATAGAAAATATGCCATCTTATTTTCTTAAGCAATCAGTCCTTTTTTTTTTTATGTGTAATATGTTGTAATGAAAGAAAACTTAACACGATGTATCTATATGTTGACTAGAGCTGACTTCTACAATGGATATCGTAAGCTAAGTATGCACCGATTTGTCTTGTTAGACTTTGGTTTAGGAGTAGAATTACAAAACAAATTGAGTTCCTTATCTCTTGTATACAATAAACAAATGTCGCAAGACCCATTCTCCATCTAATGGAAATAAGGGCAGAAGAACATGTTGTGCTAATTAGCTCTTGAAGAACACTTTGTAGTGATTAAAATGCAATTGAGCAATTGAAGGATAGCATAATTTTATGCTATACAAGCAAGGTACATGAGCATTCAAAGCAATAAGTGGCTATGATTTTCTTACTTAATTACATGAGGATATCCTAATGTAGTAGTGACTCCCAAACAAACAATTTATTTGGGACGTGCTTAGTTTGCATAAATTTATAGAACTAGACTGGACAAAAACTAATCTCTTGTTTGGTTATTATCATGGACTTTGGTATTAGACAATAGACCTTAAGAATACTGGACAAATTTGAAGAAAAATAGTACCATGTGAAAGGATGGGACAAATCCTCTTTTTACAAAAACTCAAATCTTTTATAACATTCTTGTGATGTACTTGTGTATATCAAATAATGGATAATATAAAAACCTTATCAAGTAGCATGCATATTGTCACGCCCCGAGGGTATTCTAATAATAGTAATCAAGAACCACTCAATTACCATTATTAGTTTACCTTCTAGGGATGACATGATTTCAATAAACAAGATCTTTTTAGTTACTTGGATAGGATAAACAAACATATATAAGACATAAATTAGTAAACAACTATCATAAAATAAGATATTACAAATCATATGCTTTTATAAATCCTTACAACCTCAGCTAATGATTCTAATGCACATTAACTGCATAAAAAGGACTAATAAAGATATAAATACTTTAGTCCTATACTAGTCTTTAAACTTCGGCTTCTAATCTCTTACCGGACTATGCTCCGCTAGTAATGAGCCAGGGTTGTAGAGTGAACCTGAAAGGACTGTGGGAGGGTGAGCTAAAATACAAGCTCAGTGAATAACTAGAACTTATTACATATAACATACAAGTTATTTAACAATCATATGAAATGCATCAATCAAACAAATGATCATTACAAGCTTGGATAACCCGGAATCCAAACAGGATGAAGATTTACACCCTCTCATCGGGTTGAAGGATCACAATATGATCCACCTACCAGGAGAGACTAAGCTTTCAGGAAATAATAATATTCAATTTAATTATCTCTTTATGCTTATCATGTTTCATCATTTATTCCCTGTTTTAGCTTTAGAAACCCACTAAGTGTTAGTTATTTCCTGTAATACCATAAGCGGTCCTTCGTTTACCATTTAGTTCCTATGGTATTAACAGAACAAAGGTAATCTGCAATTAAACTAATAGCTCTCTGGCCTAGATAATTCAAGCATTACCAGAGATCCGAAAAACTAACACGTAGTAGGCTACCACTTACTCAAATGCTTTTTATGCATAGTATGTAATGCATGATATTTTCCATTATGGTACCAGTAGCTTTTAGTCAAATTGAAGGTGATCAAGCGTTACAGACACTCAATCATATTTTATAAACATTACCAAGATACATGCATTTTTGTTATCGCTTATTTTAGAGTGACTTGGCAATCAATGTAATACAATATACAATCTTCACAATTCAAAGAGAATCAATTTTTATAATCTTTTATTTAAGATTCACTACTAGTATAAGCACAACCAATGTAATAGACTAAGTTACTCACCTGCCCATGCTATTTAGTCTAGTAATCGTCAGGGAGGTCCTCTCCAATACCCGATCACCTATTGAGATATAATATAGTCATTAATTATACAGGACTATATAGCTTAGCCCTTAAGATTACTTAGGTGTCCTAAGGGGTTGCCGGGCTTCTGTTTTGTTTTTAATTAATTCCTCAAGGATAATCCTACGTTTTAAATTATTTTATTTCAGTTTACTTAATCAACTTTGTTTGACTTTGAATCTATAATCGGGTACTCGAGAAATTTAATAATTTAGTTAATTCATTTTTATGGTTCAAAACTATTAGTTTTCCTTTTTAGTTACTTAAAAAAAATTTCTTATAGAGTATAAATATTCTTATACCCCTAATTTTGGATATATTTAAATTTTCATTTTATCTATTCGTCTACAAATATTTATTTAAATACATACTTAGTATTTACTAAACTATAAATATATAAATATATATTTTTTTATAAATTAATTAAATATCGACTTAATGAAAATAATAGTAAGATGGATTTATTAATTTAATTACAACTATTTCAAAAATTTCTCCTTTTACTGTAAATAATAATAATAATAATAATAAATAATAATAATAATTAATTAGTAACATCAACAACAACAACAACACAACAACACAACAACAACACAACAACAACAATAATAATAAATAATAATAATAATAATAATAATAATAAAAATTCGAAATAGATTAGATAGAATAATACTTTTCATAACATTAGTAATTATAATAGTTGTCTTATACTTTAATTCATAGTATTACTAAAATAATTTTAGTCTTATATTCATATTTAATATTATTTCAGAAATAATATTTTCGAAAATTCTAAAATTTTTTTTAATAATATTAAGAATATTAATGATTATAGTTAGAAAACCTATTATACGCAAATTACTTAATAAAAGTAATTTATATTTCTAAAAATTCTTTTTGGATTAATATTAATAGATTAAATATTTAAACATCATATATTTAATAATGCCAGAAAATAATTTATTTTTAAATTTAAATAAAAAAAAAATTTCTGGTTTTATATTACTATACTCTAACATTATATTACTATTTCCAGAAAAATAAATAAATGCAGAAAATAATAATAATAATTCTAAAATTACTTTATATTAATTATTCTATAATTAAATTTAATTAGTTTCGTTTTTCTTTTTTTTTTATATTTTTAATTTGGTCGAGAGGTACACGAGTGGAACACGCCCCGTGTACCTGCCCATGCTCATCGGGGAAACACTATTCATCTTCTTCCCCGATGAGCCGCGGTTGATTCCGGCCGATTCCGACGTCAAGAGGTCGGGTTTTTTGGATCCTATGAACTCCTAAGACCTTAATCTACTTGAATATTCAAAGAAAACAACAAAATAACAACATGTTCTCCACTTTCTGGAATCATCAAGCTCGGTTAGGGTTTAGGAAGATTACCTTCGTTGTGGCTTCTCGGTGAAATCCGAAGCTTCTAATGGACTTGGTTAGCTTCCTAAGATGTTTAAGAGTCAATATCAATCCTTAGAATTGAAAGAAAACACGCGGAATGAGATCGACTTACCTTAGGCTCGTTTTCACGCATTTTTTCCAGTTTTTGTTCGTGATTTTCGAGCTGGGTTGATGTGTGCATTTAAAAAATCGGTTTCCAGGTTTATTTAACTCCTAATATGGTGTAGTTGGATTCTGGAAAATTTGAGAGGGATTGAAGTTCGTTTGCTTGTCCTTCTAAGTTCGTTAATATGTTTATATATATATATATAAACGAAATGCAAAGCTCGGCCGTGTTTCTTCCTCATAATTGAAACGAATTGCTTCTGTTTGTTGTTAATTCCTCAACTTGTTGTATTGTCCTTAATGCAAGGATGATTTGTCAAGTTTGCATTGGTTTAAGGTAGATTTATATTGACTTTGTTTGCATTATTGAGAGGAAATCCGGCTCACCCATTTTAAGAAGATAAAAGCCATTGAACAAAGATCAAACGTCTCCAGCAAGTTGCTAATTTGAATATATTAGTCGAATATTAGTTAGATATTATTTAGTTGAATTTTTGTGTAGTTTACTACACTAATAGGGTATAAATTTACTAATATATGTAAGTATATTCATGAAAATATTTTTTACAGATCCTACAAAATGTTTAGTTAACCAAACAATACAAATTTAAGTTTTAATTGTACGTATCTAATTGTTTAAGAAAGATTTATTTCCCACGATTTAGGTTTTCTAAACTAGTTGGGTCAATTTTCGTTTCAGGCTCCAAGGGCTTAAGAAAACCCTAATTCGAATACTGGTATGAATCAAATCTTTGTTTGAAATCTAGATCTTGAGTTATATATCAGTTTATATTTTTATTGTGTATTTATAATTCTATCGGTTTATCTAAAAGTTGCCACTTCTTAACTATAAACATATTGGGTTGTTTACTTAATTTTACTACTGATATATAAGCTAAATTAGTCCTATATAGATTTGGATACTACTATGAATCTTATCAATGTAGTTTATTACTAACTAGGAATCTCGAATTTTAGGGTTCAAGTCTAAATATAGGTTCATTACTATACCTTGTTTTAACCTCAGGTCTTTGTTGATACAAAAGTTCACTTAATATCTATATTTAGGTTTTCTCCATTTAATCTATTTGTTTGACAAGGATTCGGGTTTGAAATTTGAAGTTTCCTTTGATCATACTTGAATTATCAATTCAAGATACGAAATTCGTTTTTGGAATCAATTGGGGTCAAAGAAGTTCTTTTATGAAGTTTATGGGTCCCAAACCGGCCAAATTTAAGTTATCTATCTAATCTAGAGTTTCTGATTAACTTCTAGGGTTACTAGTCAGTTCATAATTTCTAATCTAGAGTCTATAGTATGGTGGAAGTTTTCGGGGTTTACATTTTCTCCCCCCCTTAAAATAAGCTTTGTCCCCAAAGCTTAAGTGCGTACCTGAATCTTCAAACATTTGTGGATAATTCTTCCTGATCTCCTCTTCCAATTCCCAAGTCACTTCTTCAGTCCGGGGATCCCATAGCACTTTGACGTAATGGATCGCTTTATTTCTGAGAACTTGTACCTTTTTGTCTAGGATTCTGATAGGGTGCTTTTCATAGGTCAAATTCTCTTTCAGATCAATTGGTTCTAGCTCAACAACTTTATCTGGGTCTGGTACATATTTCCTTAATACTGATACATGAAAGACATTATGTATACCAGATAATTTGGGCGGCAACGCCAGGCGATATGCTAGATTTCCAACTCGTTCCAATATTTCAAATGGTCCTACATATCTAGGACTCAGCTTTCCTTTTACTTGTCTACTATGAAGACTTTTGATTGGACTTACTTTCAGGTAAACATGTTCTCCTTCCTTAAATTCCAGTTCCCGTCTCTTCAAATCTGCCCAGCTTTTCTGTCTATCTTGGGCTTCTTTCATTCTTCGCTTTATCACTGAAACTTTGTTAATTGTTTCCTGAATCAGTTCGGGTCCAATCAATACCCTTTCCAAATTATCCCAAAATAATGGAGATCGACACTTCCTACCATATAAAGCTTCATATGGTGGCATCCCTATACTCGAATGGTAGCTGTTATTATATGCAAATTCCACCAGTGGTAAGTGTTGATCCCAATTTCCTTTAAATTCCAAGATACATGATCTTAACATATCTTCCATTGTCTGAATGGTTCTTTCTGTTTGTCCATCGGTTTGAGGATGATAGGCCGTACTAAACTTCAATTGAGTTCCCAATGCCTTTTGTAATCCTTGCCAGAATCTAGAAACAAACCGGGATCTCGATCTGACACTATATTAGCTGGTACCCCATGTAGTCTCACAATTTCCTTCAAATACAACCGTGCCAACTTCTCCAAGGATAGGTCATGTTGATTGGTAAGAAATGGGCTGATTTAGTGAGTCTATCCACAATAACCCAAATAGCATCATACCTGCACTTGTCTTGGGTAGCGAACATACAAAATCCATAGATATTTGATCCCATTTCCATTCTGGAATAGGCAATGGTTTTAACAATCCACCTGGTTTTTGATGTTCTTTTTACTCTGACATATCTCACATCTGGCCACGAATTGAGCAATATCATTTTTCATTCCATTCCACCAATATGCATTCCTCAGCTCTTGGTAGGTCTTGTTTCGCCTGGGTACGGTATATCCAGAATAGTGCTTCATGCATTAATTCTTTCCTCAAACTTTCATTGGGTACACACAATCTTTTATTCATCTTAATACTCCATCATCTATTTGAAAATCCTTATATTTCCCTTGTGATGCTCTTTATGATTGCTGGAATTCTTTCCTTTCTCTAGCTCTTTATTCGTTGTAGTAAAGTGGGTTCCAAGGTTAAACTGCCAGTTCTGTCCAGACCTTGTATTGAAAATTCCAGTTTTAAATTTTCAAATTCTCTATGAGTTCTTTCTGTTCCGTCAACATTGAGGCTACTTCTCCATAATTTTTACGGCTTAAAGCATCGGCTACCGCATTTACCTTGCCAGGATGATAATTGATGGTTAAATCGTAGTCTTTAATTAATTCCAACCATCTACGTTGCCTCATGTTCAATTCCTTCTGGGTGAAATATATTTCAAGCGCTTGATGATCTGTATATATTTCACACTTCTGCCCATACAAATAATGACGCCAAATTTTGAGTGCAAAGACAATAGCAGCTAATTCTAGATCATGAGTAGGATAATTCATCTCATGGGGTTTTAACTGTCTATCCTTTTCCATTCTGCATTAATACACATCCCAAACCATTCTGGATGCATCACTATAAATAGTGTAAGGATCCTGGTCATTGGGCAGAACCAATATTGGTGCGAAACCAATCTCTTTTTCAACTCCTGGAAACTCCATTCACGTTTCTCATTCCACTCAAATTTTCATTCTTTTTGGTCAATTGTGTCAGTGGTCGTGCAATTCTTGAAAAATCTTGTACGAATTTCCGATAATATCCTGCTAATCCTAAGAAGCTTCTTATTCTGTAACAGTTTGGTCTTTTCCATTCCACAATAGCCTTAATCTTAGCAGGATCAACTGAGATTCCATCTCCTGACACAATGTGTCCTAGAAAGGATATACTTTTGAGCCAAAACTCACATTTAGACAATTTGGCATAAAGCTGATTGCTTTGTAATATTTGTAGCACGGTTCTTAAATGTTCATCATGTTGCTCATCTGTAACCGAGTACACTAATATGTCGTCTATGAAGACAATCACACAAACATCCAATAAAGGTTTAAAGATGCGGTTCATTAAGTCCATGAAAACAGCAGGTGCATTCGTCAATCCAAAAGGCATAACTAGGAATTCATAATGACCATACCTAGTCCGGAATGCCGTTTTTGGTATATCTTCTGCCTTGATTCGGATTTGATGATAACCAGATTTCAAATCAATTCGAGAAAACACTTTGCTCCCTTTAATTGATCGAAAAGATCGTCAATTCGGGCAAAGGGTATTTTTCTTAATAGTTACTCGGTTTAATTCTCTGTAATCAATACAGAGTCTCATTGAACCGTCTTTCTTCTTGACAAACAATACTGGTGCTCCCCATGGTGATACACTAGGTCTGATAAACCCTTTATCCATTAGTTCTTGTAATTGCACCTTTAATTCTTTTAATTCCACTGGTGCCATGCGATATGGAGCTTTTGACATGGTTCTGTTCCAGGTATCAAATCAATTGAAAACTCCACTCTCTATGTGGGGGTAATCCTGGTAATTCATCAGGAAATACTTCTGGATAGTCGCATACTGTTCTGATAGTATGAACATCTATCTTTTTGGATTCGTCCTCAATTGTCCCATGATATCTTGTTCGATTCCATATCTATTTCATTTTCACTCTATGGTCATTATTCGACCTCCACTTTCTTGAGGACTTCCCCTTTAAATTCTTTTCTTTCTCCTTGGTTATTCATAAAAGATATTGTCTTAAGACGACAATCGACTTTTGCCTTTACAGTAGTCAACCATGTCATACCTAAGATAACATCATATTTTTGGATGTCTACCAAATTAAGTTAGCAAAGGATTTGTCCCCAATTTCTAATGGATATCCCTTCATTGTTTCACGAGTCATCACTAAATCTCCTGTGGTGTAGTAACTCCTAGTTCCTTAGTCATGATCTCGATGGGATATTCCAGTCTTCTTGCTAATCCAGTATTGATAAAAGAATGTGTTGCTCCCGTATCAAATAAAACATATGCAGGTTGACCATTCAGTTGAATTGTTCCTATTTATTAAATACAGGTTATTATTCTCTACAGAATGTTTGTTTATCTAAGTAGGGTTATACCGACTAAACTACTCAAATAAATAAATTAGTTATCAGATTAAGTACCTGCAATGAGACCGTAGTCGTCTGGATCAGCTTCCCCACATTTTCTTCATCCTCCTCTTCAAATTCTACATCCTCAATTGGGGTTCCTGCATAGCATATACCCTAGCTGCTGTCATGGCTTTGCTAGTATTAGCATTCCCATTTTTGGGTCCAGTTGTGTTGGCAATGCCTTTAGGGTGGAAGATCCAGCAACTGCGTTCACTCGTTGTGGACAATGGGTATATGTCCAATCTTCTTACAAATGAAACAGGTTGCACCATTTTTCTTTGGGCATGTAAAACCATATGTCCACTTTCACCACAGTAATAACATTTTTGTTGTAGCTGTGGACAATTCCTCGGGTAATGGCTCCCTTGCATTTCCAACACGAAACATTATTCCTTTCAACATTCCTATTTTTCATATTTCCCATAGGTTTAAAGAATCTCTTTTTCTTAGGAGAAAACTTGTCCCGTCTCCTCAAATGTTCTCTTACCAAATGTCAGTCCACGTTTCCTATATCTTTCCACTTCATATTTCTTGGCACGTTCAATGGTTCTTGCTTTTTCACCATGGCTGCGAAATTTGAAATTTCAAACTCGGCCAGTCTCCTTTGAAAATTGGGTTCTAATCCTGCCATGAAGGTTTGCCTCTTTAATTCATCACTGTCTGTAAGCATCGGGTGCAAATTGAGTAACCGTTGAATTCGTGCTCATATTCATCAATTGTCTTACTGCCTTGTGTTAGATTCATCAGGTCAGTACTATACTTGGCCTTTAAACTGCTGGGAAAGTATTCTTTTAGAAATTCCTGTTTGAACGTCTCCCAATGATGGGTTGAGGCAATATCCTTTGTTTAGAATTCCACCACAATCTTGCTCTTAGCCGAGCAAATAAGTTCCATATGGTACTCTTAAAGCTTCTGGTACCTGGAAGACATCAAGAGATCGTTCAATTTGAGCTAGCCAATCCTCAGCTTCTTCTGGCTTTCCAGGTAATCCTTCAAAGTACCTATTGCATTTGATAAATTCAGGCAATAAATTTCTTTGAGGACGCAATGGTGGTGGCGGTGGTAATTCTGGTTCATATCGTATTGGTCCTTGTACCTCAGCAGCCGATTCATTTGGATTTACAGGTCCATTTTCTTGAAATTGAGCAGGTGTAGTATATCTTTCATTCCTTCCAGTGTTCATAGGAGGAGCTTCTGGTACTCCAGTTGGAGGTACAGCATGTGTTGCTCGCATATTTTGTAGAGCTTGCAAAATTAGCACATTTTGTTGTTGAAGGTTTTTCAACACATCCTCTAATTGATTCTGAGGTGGTGGAGGAGCATTTGTTGATGGATTTTCAGATATCCTGACATTTCTACCTCTGCCTCTTCCTCTTGGCATTCTAGTATCATAGAACATATTACTTGAGTTAATTTCAAAACTCATACTCAGTGAAAGATTACAAATCATACATATTCACACCATATTTCATAATCAAAACACACATATATTATATAGTTAGTGCTTTATATACATTCCAAAATTTGCACTAACACTAGTTCTATTTCCTCTATGATCAATCAAGGATCATCATTCTTCATATTACATACCATATGCTACTCATATAGCAGCAAGTTCATCAAAACATTACATCAGTTATATTATATATCAAAACATACTTAATCTAAGATTAAGTCTATCTATGGCTAGGATATAGAGGTCCTTGCCCTTTTCCCGAGGGCCTAGCTGTGGATAGTAATCCTCCTCCTCAGAACTACTGTCATCACTCTCAATTTCCCTTTACCCCCTGGTGGTGCTAAAGTCAGGTTGGTATCCATCATCCGGATACCTTTAGAAGCAGGTTTCTCCATAATGCAAGGTGTCACATCTTTTTCAATCCATCCCCCATGAGTAGTCCCAGTCCAGTGGCATAATTATAATTGGAGACAAATTTTTCAGCTTCCCTCCTTCTCTTTTTACCTTCTTTTTCATCTATCATAGCTGTAGTCACACTCTGCATAACCACTGTGGCCTGCATAGCTGCTTGTCTTCTTTTGCTAGCTGATCTTCTGGTATAATAGGGGCCTGTTTGTCAAAACACTTCTAGGGAAATGGCTTCTGATCACATGTGTCAGCATCCACTCATCATCAGGAGCAGTATCCTCCCGAACTAAAGCATGATCATATATGATATCATGTGCATATACCCAATCACCTCCAATAGGAATCCAGATCCTAAAGTCTGGAAGATCAGGCCTCATTGATCGGGCTGACACAATGAAGGCTATATTATCAATTTCTATGCCCCCACCCTTCTGGTTGATTAATCTCTCAAACCTGTAGATGGTCTCTACTGCTGTGCCATTATTTGGAAAAGCTCTTTCCACCAAAAACAACCAAGTTTTTAGCAGTGGTTGTAAACCTTTCTTCCAGGTACTGAAAATTTCATCCAGGGTCTTTGTAATGCCTGACAACGCCAAATCTTCTACTAAGACTCGGAGTCGATGCCTATAATCAGTAAGGGTTTCTTCGTCCATCAAGCTAAAAATTGCCATTTAATATGACAAACAGCAGGATTGGTCTGCACATAATAAAATTTGTATGATTAGTAATTACACAGATTTTATTCCTAATTGTGCATCTAATCCTACTGATAACTACCCCACTAACTCAAATGGTTCTATTTGGATCTAAACTGGTATTTTTAGTTGCATAGTTACTAATTTACTTTCTTACATAAATTTATCTTTCCTATACCAGCAACCACGCTCTGATACCAACTTAAATCTGTCACGCCCCGAGGGTATTCTAATAATAATAATCAAGAACCACTCGATTACCATTATTAGTTTACCTTCTAGGAATGACATGATTTCAATAAACAGGATCTTTTAGTTGCTTGGATAGGATAAACAAACATATATAAGACATAAATTAGTAAACAACTATCATAAAATAAGATATTACAGATCATATGCTTTTATAAATCCTTACAACCTCAGCTAATGATTTAATGCACATTAACTGCATAAAAAGGACTAATAAAGATATAGATACTCTAATCCTATACTAGTCTTTAAACTTCGGCTTCTAATCTCTTACCGGGACCATGCTCCTGCTAGTAATGAGCCAGGGTCGTAGAGTGAACCTGAAAGGACTGTGGGAGTGTGAGCTAAAACACAAGCTCAGTGAATAACCAGAACTTATTACATATAACATACAAGTTATTTAACAATCATATGAAATGCATCAATCAAACAAATGAACATTACAAGCTTGGATAACCCGGAATCCAAACAGGATGAAGATTTACGCCCTCTCGGGGTTGAAGGATCACAATCTATGGTCCACCTACCCAGGAGAGACTTAAGCTTTCAGGAAATAATAATATTCAATTTAATTATCTCTTTAAGCTTATCATGTTTCATCATTTATTCCTGTTTTAGCTTTAGAAACTCCACTAAGTGTTAGTTATTTCCATGTAATACCATAAGCGGCGTCCTTCGTTTACCATTTAGTTCCTATGGTATTAACAGAACAAAGGTAATCTTGCAATTAACTAATAGCTCTCTGGCCTAGATAATTCAAGCATTACCAGAGATCCGAAAAACTAACACGTAGTAGGCTACCACTTACTCAAATGCTTTTTATGCATAGTATGTAATGCATGATTATTTTCCATTATGGTACCAGTAGTTTTTAGTCAAATTGAAGGTGATCAAGCATTACAGACACTCAATCATATTCTATAGACATTATCAAGATACATGCATTTTTGTTATCACTTATTTTAGAGTGACTTGGCAATCAATGTAATACAATACACAATCTTCACAATTCAAACAGAACATCAATTTTTATTATCTTTTATTTAAGATTCACTACTAGTACAAGCACAACCAATGTAATAAGACTGAGTTACTCACCTGCCCATGCTATTTAGTCGTAGTAATCGTCAGGGAGGTCCTCTCCAATACCCGAGTCACCTATTGAGATAAGTAATATAGTCATTAATTATACAGGACTATATAGCTTAGCCCTTAAGATTTAGGTGTCCTAAGGGTTGGCGGCTTCTGTTTTGTTTTTAATAATTCTCGAGGATAATCCTAAGTTTAAATTATTGTTATTTCATTTACTTAATGACTTTGGTTTGATACTTGAATCTGTTAATCGGGTACTCGAGAAATAATAATTTAGTTAATTCATTTTTATGGTTCAAAACTATTAGTTTTCCTTTTTAGTTACTTAATAAATTTTTCTTATAGAGTATAAATATTCCTTATACCCCTAATTTTGGATATTTAAATTTCCATTGTTATCTATTCATTACAAATATTTATTTAAATACATACTTAGTATTTACTAAACTCATAAATTATATAAATATATATTTTCTCTATAAATTAATTAAATATCGACTTAATGAAAATATACTTACTAATAAAAGGATTTATTAATTTAATTACAACTATTTCAAAATTTCTCCTTTTATCGTAAATAATAATATAATAATAATAATAATAATAATAATAAATAATAATAGAACAACAACAACAACAACAACAACAACAACAACAACAACAATAATAATAATAATAATAATAATAATAATAATAATACCGAAATAGATAAAATAGAATAATTACTTTTCATAACATTAGTAATTATAATAGTTGTCTTATACTTTAATTCATAGTATTACTAAAATAATTTTAGTCTTATATTCATATTTAATGTTATTTCAGAAATAATATTTTCGAAAATTCTAAAAAAAATTCTTTTAATAATATTAAGAATATTAATAATTATAGTTAGAAAACCTATTATACGTAAATTACTTAATAAAAGTAATTTATATTTCTAAAAATTCTTTTTGGATTAATGTTAATAGATTAAATATTTAAACATCATATATTTAATAATGCAAAAAAATAATTTATTTTTAAATTTAAATAAATAATAAAAATTTCTGGTTTTATATTATTATACTCTAACATTACTATTACTATTTCCAGAAAAATAAATAAATGCAGAAATAATAATAATAATTCTAAAATTACTTATATTATTAATTATTCTATAATTAAATTTAATTAGTTTCGTTTTTCTTTTTTTTCTTTTTTTATATTTTTAATTTGGCCGAGAGGTACACGGGTGGAACACGCCTCGTGTACCTGCTCGTGCTCATCGGGGAAACACTATTCATCTTCTTCCCCGATGACCCACGGTTGATTCCGGCCAATTCCGACGTCAAGAGGTTGGATTTATGGATCCTATGAACTCCTAAGACCTTAATCTACTTGAATATCCAAAGAAAACAACAAAATAACAACATGTTCTCCACTTTCTGGAATCATCAAGCTCGGTTAGGGTTTAGGAAGATTACCTTCGTTGTGGCTTCTCGTGAAATCGAAGCTTCTAATGGACTTGGTTAGCTTCCTAAATGTTTAAGAGTCAATATCAATCCTTAGAATTGAAAGAAAACACGCGGAATGAGATCGACTTACCTTAGGCTCGTTTTCACGCATTTTTTCCAGTTTTTTCGTGATTTTCGAGCTGGGTTGATGTGTGCGTTTAAAAAATTAGTTTCCAAGTTTATTTAACTCCTAATATGGTGTAGTTGGATTATGGAAAATTGAGAGGGATTGAAGTTCGTTTGCTTGTCCTTCTAAGTTCGTAATATGTATATATATATATATATAATATAAACGAAATGCAAAGCCGGCCGTGTTTTCTTCCTCATAATTGAAACGAATTGCTTCTGTTTGTTGTTAATTCCTCAACTTGTTGTATTG
The DNA here is from genome assembly GCA_024138025.1 of Combretum micranthum. NCBI lineage: Eukaryota > Viridiplantae > Streptophyta > Magnoliopsida > Myrtales > Combretaceae > Combretum > Combretum micranthum. Next base: position 245,676 of record JAMXBD010001256.1, read on the forward strand.
TCATTAATGCAAGGATGATTTGTCAAGTTTGCATTGGTTTTAAGGTAGATTTATATTGACTTTGTTTGCATTATTGAGAGAAATCGACTCACCCATTTTAAGAAGATCAACGTCTCCAGCAAGTTGATAATTTGAATATATTAGTCAAATATTAGTTAGATATTATTTAGTTGAATTTTTGTGTAGTTTACTACACTAATAGGTATAAATTTACTAATATATGTAAGTATATTATGAAAATATTTTTAACAATCCTACAAAATGTTTAGTTAACCAAACAATACAAATTTAAGTTTAATTGTACGTATCCTAATTGTTTAAGAAAGATTTATTTCCCACGATTTAGGTTTTCTAAACTAGTTGGGTCAATTTTCGTTTCAGGCTCCAAGGGCTTAAGAAAACCCTAATTCGAATACTGGTATGAATCAAATCTTTGTTTGAAATCTAGATCTTGAGTTATATATCAGTTTATATTTTTATTGTGTATTTATAATTCTATCGGTTTATCTAAAAGTTGCCACTTCTTAACTATAAACATATTGGGTTGTTTACTTAACTTTACTACTGATATATAAGCTAAATTAGTCCTATATATTAGATTTGGATACCTACTGTGAAATCTTATCAATGTAGTTTATTACTAACTAGGAATCTCAAATTTTAGGGTTCAAGTCTAAATATAGGTTCATTAATACTCCTTGTTTTAACCTCAGGTCTTTGTTGATTACAAAAATGTTCACTTAATATCTATATTTAGGTTTTCTCCATTTAATCTATTTGTTTGACAAGGATTCGGGTTTGAAATTTGTAGTTTCCTTTGGTCATACCTAGAATTATCAATTCAAGATATGAAATGTCGTTTTTAGAATCAATTGGGGTCAAAGAAGTTCTTTTATGAAGTTTATGAGACCCAAACCGGCCAAATTTAAGTTATCTATCTAATCTAGAGTTTCTGATTAACTTCTACGGTTACTAGTCAGTTCATAATGTTTAATCTAGAGTCGTATCGTATGGTGGAAGTTTTCGGGGTTTACACATACCTAACATGATACAAGTGAATTATACTATGTGATATTCAATTTTTTTTTTGTCATGTCCATTCTAGTAATCAAACACTACCTAAAGTGTAAAGTTTCTCACTATTTAAGCAAAATGAAGGGGAAAAAAAAAAAAGAAGTATTCTAGTACAATTGTTTTGCAAGGATAAAAAAAAAAGTACAATTGTTTTATACCACATAACATTTTCATTTATTACCCATTGGGCAATCAAGAATAAGGGTTGATTGATTGTTAAGAAAAGTTTTCAAAGTTAAAAAGTTTGTCTATAGAGCACTTATTATTTATTGTTATTTTTTAAGGATAACAAATTGAACTTGGCACCATTCTACTGTATTAGAATCTTTCAATCAATATTAGAGATTTGCATACAAAAACTTAATACTTCATTGGAATCTTCAAATCAATATCAAAGATTTGGATACAAACATTAATAGTTAGAATGTCTATCTAATTGCATATTTGAATTTAGAGTTTAATTTTTATCACTTAAGTCTTTTTCCAAATTCATAAGTTGTATCTTGAACATTATATGCATTTATGTGTATTTGGCAAAGGTAATATATTATCTAAAGTAAAATACATTAAATGAATTATATAAAATAAAGAATATATGGATAAATCAGATTAGGCATCAAAATATAGATGTTTCTCCTAGTAATTAGTTCAGCATTTTCACCACACAACCAGAAAAACCAATCAATCTCACAGGATCCATTTAACAAAAAAAAATTAAGCAAATTCGTTCTAATCTACACGTGGACATGCAAAAATCCATGAATATAAGTTTGCATTGTATCACACTTTCTATTAAGAATACAAAGACTATAAATATACCTTATGAAACTCTTTGTCTCGCTCAAATTTTCAAAATGAAACTCTTTCTTTAAGGATTTATATCATGAATCCTCATACTTTAGCTCTATATCCTTAATAAAACAATAGAAATAAAAGATTTAAGTTAAATTACATAGAAAATTATCAATGTTTGAGGGGAAGTTCATTTAATATTAACATTTTAAGTTGTTAAAAAGTGGTATTAATATTTCAAGTAGTTAAAAAGGCTATGAAGGCTTTGCAAAGTGAGTTAAAAAAAGGTATTAATAATTGGCATTGACGAAAATTAGGGAAACTTAATTGAAAACTAACCAAAACTTTGATATCTTAAATAAATTTTACAAAATATTGATATCTCATTTGATTCACTTTGCAAAATATTGATTCATTTTTCCAACTCTTTGAAATGTTGATACCTTATATATACTTACTTCCAAATGTTAATACATTCTAATGTAATTTATCCAAAATAGTAAGTGCAATATTGGTCTCTTTCATAATTCATTCTTATGTTTTCTTTGTCATTTTTTTTTCTTTTTGTTCTTTAAACTTTATCTTATATAGCTTCATCCTCAATGTTTAAATTATTTGATTCTTAAAAGTAGCCATTGAGACTTCATCTAAGAAATAATATCTTTTCCTTTTTTTTTTTGGAGATATCCATGTCAATCATTTGGTATTTTTCCATATATAGTGCTTTGAATAACTTCACAAACATTGGGGTTCCAAATAAGATTTTTATTGTTTACTGATTGAATCATCTTTTAATTAATTTGCTCTCAAATGTATTATTTAATTCATAACGTTAGGTTTTTATGTCTTTGTTCCTACTTTATTTCTTAAACTTTTGGCCACTTGGTCATACTTTTAATTTACTATCACCTTTCTCTCTACTTCATATTAGCTTTTAACTCGCTTCCACTTCATGATTTTTCTATTTCCTCTGGTTTTTAAGTTTTATAAAATGTTTCCAATTGTGTTAATCCCCTTGTAGCTTCTCAATATGGAAAGACAATCATAAGAATGTTTCTAAGTCTTATTTTACTACTTATTACTTTTGCCTTCAAACTGCTTTAGAAGTTTTGATTTATATATGCACATTTATAAAGACATGGATTCTTCTATTTTTCTTTTTACATACTCATCTAACTTCATTTGGTAAAACTTTCCAAGTGCTTTGTTATCGTGAAAACATTTTGGAAGACTTCAACACTGTGGGTTGAAAGCACTTTATGGGCATTCTTGATGGATAAGAAATTTTAGGAAGTAGCGTCTAGTTGAATTGATATGATTATTGTGAATGGTTGAGTACTAGAAGAATGTGAAGAGAATTCTAAATATTGTTATGTCATAGGCTAAAAAGTTGTCTAATAAATGTCTATAAGAATAAAAACTTAAGGACATCTAGAGTAGTAATTTTTTGACAATTAGTGTGAATTTTAGAGGACTTGTTTGTAGCTAAAAATTTGAGCGTATAGAGACAGAAAAGCCTTTCTTTTACTTCTAGCAAAAACATAATTTATCTAAGACCTTAAGCTTTAATAAAATTCTTGTTGGTCCAAAATTACAACCAAGAGGTGAATTACTTATAATAAAACTTTTAAGACCTTTTCAATTTGTCAAAAAATGCCCATTTTAGTTATGGTATTTATAATGACTTAAGATATATCTATTGCATATAATGAAGCACAAAAATCAATTATGCAAGCGCACATGAACATAAAAAGACCATGTTGAATTAATAATTTTTTAAACCAAGCTTTAAAGTGTTGAGCTATTGGTTATTGAAGCATGATTATTAGAATGAAGTTTATGCTTAATATCGGATTAAAAGTCCAAAGGTGTTATATATACCACAATGAAATATTTTGCAATTAAAATTTAATTCTTGAAAATCTGTGAAGAAAACTTGATCATGTATCCATATTATATAGTTGTAAATCTTCACTATTTCATAAATGATCCCTATGATATAAAACCAACTTTAGGGACACGTATTGAATATATTATCCAAGAATATTTGACATGTGGAGTTAGGCTTTCATATGATCAATTATCTAACTTTATCCATCAAATAAAAAAAATTAATCAACATTCATATATATCATACAGACCCTCTTAATAAATAAATTCACAATATATGATCCTACTCACAATCACATATCTATAGATCAATACTTAAATGACCTATAAATTTTATAAACATATTAGTAAACACTTAAAATGTTTTATTATCATTAAAACTAACATGATATTTCCTTTGAAACTATTTTTTATATGTAAAAACTACCAGTGTACCGAGGGTATATGCAGTAATAAAATTGGTGAGAATCAAGTCAAATCTATGGGGAGTTTGTAACTAAGTATTAGATTGTAGCGATTTTTCTAAGCTAGGTAGAAATGGAGTTTTTTAGATTTCTAAATTAAATTAAACTTCTTGTAAAAATATATCACTAAACTAACACTAAAATTGAGTAAAAAAAACCTAATACTAAAAATTATACTACATTAAAATTACTCTTGGAAACTCCTTCAATAGCAACATGTGGGACTATGTAATGATATGGTTAAGATTTTCATTTGTTGTGTTGTAGTTATAATCGAGTTTTTATATTTGGATTGTAATTAAACTCATAAGAATTTGCTTCTCTCTCCACTTGCAAAATTGCAATCATAACATGGATAACTCTCTCAAGTAATCCACTTATAATCAATAGGTAAATAATCAAGAATCCATCTATAATCAATAGGTATATAACATACTTCTCTCACAAGCCATTTTATTCTAATTGGATTTATGGTTCAAACACGTGTCCATATCCTTAACTACAATTCCAATCGTGTTAAGAAGTTGAGTTCTATGAATTTTACCAAAGCCCCACATGTCTGTATCAAACTTGAAATCATATTTTCTATTTCAATCATATTCTTGAATCCCTCTCGACTATCTAGAACTCTAATTCACAAGAAATTCATAAATAGTTTTTATCTTATAAACATTGAAATAGAAAAAAAAAATCAAAATTTCAAATTAACAAAACCTCTTATAAAAACTAATAACTACTTAGGAAATCTAAACCCATCACATAATCCCACTAAACAAATTTAGCTTATACTAAAAAGTGGAATTTCATTGATAATAATAATGTGTGCACAATCCATTTCAAAAGATAAGGATGAATACACCTAAAAATACCAAGAATTTCTCCATGATAATCTTTGGTTCACTCCATGGTGAAGCTTAGAAATGGATGGTGCCATCCATAAAGATGGTAGAAGTGTATAGCTGAAGTGGAAAATGGATGGAATGGGATGGATGAAGTGGATGGAGTATTCTATAGCATAGGGATGGATTTTCTATGATATGGAATGGAGATGATATGTCTGGATGATGATGGAAGAGAAAGATGTCATGCCCCAAAGGGTACCCTAAACGCGACAGTCCACCACACTCGATATTTAAACTCAAGTATAACAACCTTAGTCACTCCATGAGTTTGAATACCGGGTGTAAGGTCCACGTTCAACATATAGGGAACCACTTAGATTCAAAATAGTTTAAGGAGTCATACATAGCAATAAGAATGTAAATCATAACAGTTATATCTAGATTTAATTTATTACATGATCCAAGGGGCATACCCTCGTCAAACTATTAAGAGTTCTTAAGTTCTCAAAAGTCTCTTATAACAACCATCGTATATATCTCAATCAGGAGATTCAACTAGAAGTCTACGCCTACATCTAGGTCCCTACTTCTTCAAAAAGCTTCTTAAAGTCCCAAAACCGTACCTGAGGAAAGTGGCTTCTCGAAGATAGCCATAAATATTCATATTGCAATAGGAAACTATTGGGTATAAGCTTACGAGCTTAGTGAGTTCCACTTCCAAAATTTGATGCTCAACAGTATATGTAACAAACAAGTTATTAACAACCATATGAATGCACAAACACGTGAGCATACAATACATAAGACCATCTGGAAGTCTTATGCTGAATGGATTTACGCCCTCCATTCGGGTTAGGTGTTTCAGGCCCATACAACCAACGATTTAATTTTTCTTATTTTTTATTATGGTTATATACAGGTACCCATCCACACACATTTTTAATTTATACTATGGTTGATATATGTGCCCACCCACACACATTTTCAATTTCGGCCCACACACCAACATTTAATTTTCGGCCATTATACCAACATTCGAGTTTACAGGCTCCTCGTTGCCCATCTATGATGCTTTCTTCCCACAAAGGTATAATAACCTATGCAATGTGACTCACATATGGTATGCATGGTCAATTTGATTACAAGATCATGGCATATTAATTTAACAATTTATGGGTGATCATAGAGATTTCAGACATATCAATTCTATACTAAGTCGTACAAATAATTACAACAAGCTCATTTCGATATTCTTATCATCAATTCACCCATGTAAAAAATCATATTCATACAATCAATTTTATCTTGTCTTAATTCTAATGCCACTAATATTACAAGCACAAGCACAAAATTTAAAGATAGTAAACTTACTTTACAATGGCGCAAAAATCCACTCAATCGTAATAGTCCTCGGGAAGGTCTTATCCGTCTCCCAAGTCTCCTAATCAAAAAAATAACTCTAATGAGTTTTCTATGAAGTTTGAATGAACTTACAATTTATTCTAACAAGTTCGTCAAAATTCGTCTAAGAGGAAATTCTAACTTAAAACGGCCATAACTTGGTCATTTTAACTCGGAATTTCGCATATTATATACCGATTTCTACCTATTCGGAGAACTATCTATTTATAGAATTATTTCCAAAAACGAGGTCAGTTGGTCCATAAAAGTAGGGTGCAGAATACTACATGAATTTCTCATTCCACAATTCAACTTCTAACCTCAAAACAAACATCATACTAAAGCTTTGATAGATTCTAATTTCTCATGTACTTAAATAGTATCAAATAAGAAGTATGTGACATTACTTTTCTAACTTTGTTTCTACAAGTGCATCATGTATATATGCAATACCTATAAGCTATTATCATGAAGATTATGGGATGAACTATCTATATGTATATCCTTAATGATGTAGTACCAAGAATTTTTTTTGAAAAACTTTTACTTTGCAAAACTTTTGACATTGTTTTCTTTCTTGTAAAATCACATTTGATTTTATCAAAACTTAACCTTGATGACCTATATAGCCATCACCTTCATTATTTTAATAAAAACCTTCATTTTGGGATTAGAAAATAGATGTTTTAATAGGTGGTTTGCTTAATTACGAATTTTACAAAATTTTAGAGAATGAAAATATTGTTTAATCTATTCTTTGAAACCATTCCTTGTTTTAGGATTATACTTCGATAAACTTCTCTTATTCTTGTCAAAATTTGGTATTTATTACATGTATCCCTTAGGACTTCCATTTTTTTTTTTTTTATAGAAATCATCATTTTGGCTTTTGGAAATTGGTGTTTAAATAGTGGCCATTTTCAAATCCAAATTTTAAAAATTTCATTTGAGATTGTTTTCTTTGTAGAACTCATTTAGTCTTTCAAAAACCATTTCCTATCAAGCCTACCTCTTAAGGCTTCCATTTCTTTAATAAAAATCTTGTTTTGGAGTTAAAAATGGGTGTTTACATTTCAAGCTTCCTTTATTACATATTTAAAACTTGTTTTTGAGATTGAAACATAACTTTTATAAACTTTTCCTTGTTTTGAAAATATTCCTTAGTAGATCTAAACTTTACTCATAGATTACTCATTTATGATATATTCCCTAAGCCCTTCATTTTTAATGTAAAATACACATTTTGAAGTTGAAAAATATGTTTTCTAAATATGGTTCCTTTTTTATCCGAATTTTCAAAAGTTATTTTTGTTGAAACTAAAGTAGTCTTGGCTTTCTAATACTTTCCTACTATCATCAAGCTATTACAAGTTATTTATATGCATAAAACAAAAGTCTAATGCATTATAAGCTCAAAACAACTAGACTAGTTTACTATACTAGTCATAATGCATGAACACTATGAGGTTATGTGAATATGAATAGATGATGAATATGCACAAATCATTAATAACAACAATATAACTTGATAATAAAACAGGTAATGGCAAAATAACTCAAATAACAAGATCTATAACATTATGATGGCAAGGATCTCATGTTCAAGTGTTTCCAATCCCTAGCTTGAAGCTCATGGGGATTTTTGCGTGGATCACATATGAATGAACTTGCATTACATATTTTTGAGGTAATAAAGTATAAATCTATTACCTATTGGATGATTGGAAACAAGAAACTTGAAGAAAATATGTGAGTATGCGTGTATGTGTGTGTCACAGTTTTGAGAGGAAGAGGAGAGAGTTTCTGTAAAATTTTCTAAAGTAAGAAGGAAAAAGGAAAGAAAATGAAATGAAGTTGGCATAAAAAGAATATATATAGACTTGTGGATTAGGGTTTACTTTGATTAAACAAAAGAAAAATAAAAGAAATTAGAGAGAAGGAAAGATAGGAAGGGTGATAAACTCAGAAAATTGATATAATTTTCATCTCTGAATTTATACTTATTTGTGTTAATCATTATAAAAGCAAGGAATAATATGTAGTTTTCGTGTTATTTGTTCGGAATCAGTCAGGAATGAAAATGGAAATTAGCAACAAGGAAACATGAAGAATGTGTGAATTGGCAGTGAAACACACAAACACCGGTGAATTTAGGCCAAACGCAGCAGGCGTTGAGAGAGATCAAAGCGTACGCCGGCAAATTAGAAGGCAACGCCGCCGGCGTTAAAGGGCGGCGTTGAAACATCACAGAGCTAAGTATTTAACGCTGAATCCAACACCGCCGGCGTTTGAGGATGGACACAGTACTTGAATTTGAATGCAACGCGACAAATTGAGGAGTACGTCGCCGACGTTCAAAGGCGGTGTTGAAGACCATCAGTTTACAAATCCTTAGCACTGGATTTAACGCCGCCGGCATTGGATAAGAAACCGCCGGCGTTGGATGCAGAAGTTACCGACAGTTATACGAAAAGCATGTATTTTTACATGCTTTGAGGAGAGAGAAAGGGAACAGGCATTATGTTTTCCATTTGATATTTCTCTCGATAGTTTTAGAGAGAGATAGAAGTAGAAAATGGAGATGTACTTGGATCTTTATCAAATTTGTTCTATTTGTTCGTAGATTGGGTAGAATTTGCTAACAAGGATCTTAATTACACTTTGTACGGTTTGTTTTCTCGAATTACTGGTAATTTCTTCTTCACTTGCTTTGTTATTTACATTTCATGATGAATATTATCATAGTTGTTATTAGTATCTTGTTAGATAGAGTAGAAATGGTTATTAGCTAAATTTAAACGGTGGGAAATGGTGAAATCCTTGATTTTCTGAAGTGATTGTTGAACTAGTGTTTATTGGGTTGTTAAGAATGATGCAAATCCTTGTTAAATTCAAACTAAAAACTTAAAATTCGGATGAATTCAAGTTTGAATGAAATTGGGTATCTTGGCAAAGACTTTAATTTCGTTTGAATTTATATTTGGATAAAATTAGTATGCGATGGCAAGAGATTTTTAATCCTAGTAGAGTCTATCATTTCTGTTCAAACATTGTTTTAAATATGAGTTTTAAAGAAGGAATTCTGTAATCTCTTGATTTAAGACAATTAGTCAACTCAGATTTGGGAAACTCTTAGTTGCACATATTGAATCTATCAAAATGCTCAGTCGTGGAAGCTATGGAGTGTTTTAGATAGAAAAAGGTTTTCAAATTCGTTTTTAGAATTTGTCAATCTTGGTAGACTCACCCTGATATGCATGAACTCTAACAATTTTAATAACTCGAGTTCAACATGATTGGAGAAAATCGGATTTTATCTCAATCCCACTAACCTAACTTGTTAAGACTTGTGTGAGTAGAATTAGTAAATACTAGATATTGCATAGTGTAGATATTATAGTGAATATTTATATAAAGAATTTGATTTCTCTTGGCCTAAATATTGAAATGAACTAATAATGTTTAGTATTAAACTTTCCTCGTGGGATCGATACTCAATCATCACTTTAATTACTTGATCGACCCAGTATACTTGCTGAGAATTGGTTTTAAAATATTAAACATTTCAAGTGGATCAAAGATGGCTCCGGTTTCATGGAGAAAGAGAGAGAGAGGTGTTGTGTTGTGTTGTATAAGTTTCAACATTAATTAAGTAATTTAAGTAGTAAAAGTTATATTGAAAAGTAAATTGTAAGGATGTAAGAAATAGGTTATAGGTAGTTGTACTTGTGAATAGTATGAAAGAAATCAAAAAGTAGATTAGACATTTAAAGTACCGGTAGTAATGAAAATACAATAAAAGGTTATATCTGTAACTTTTATAACCCGAAAAATTATATAACTAATATAATTGGAAATCTTATGAAATTATGAGTCTAACGGTACTAATATAATATATTTAATATTTCGAGCCCTAGGACACGCTTTTCAAAGTCTGTATTCGATTAGGTTCAAAATGGGTCAAAAATTCGCTAATCCTATCTTTTTAAGCATCCTAGTATTATTAAGAACCAAACTACATTCTTCACTCGTATTTTGACTTCTTGGTTTAAGAATACGACATTGCCAAATCTAAAGTACTAAGGTTTCCTAGGAATTTATTGACTTAGGTTTTCCGATTGAATTTCGATTTAGGGTTTGAACTTGATATTCCCCTAAAAAATTAAAGGGCTTACAAGTGATTAGACTATGTTGCTCTATCCATTTAAGGATTATTTGGATTCATTTTATATTCATATTCATCAATAATCCTAAGAGTTTGGTGCTTAACATTATTATTTGTTGATCTTAGGTAAATGGAACTCATTTGGACAATTTATTACTAATCGGTGAGGAAACAATACAAAGATAAACAAAAAAATGAACAAGTTTTGGAGATAAGGGAGTTGCCATGCTTGTGTTTTAGATAGTGCAATGAATTATTGATCACAATTGCTTACACCAACGATGGCGGGGTGTGTCTAAGGAGGAAAGATTCCACAGTTGTGGACATCGTCTTCCATGTGGTCATACCTATGCCTATGACTTAATTTGAATTTACTCACAAACTATCGCACTAGTGAAGGTACAGTCATGCAAAGATGATGCAATCGATCCACAGTTGAAAACTTCAGAAATAATTGTAAGGTAATTTTATATGGGGAACCTTTGAGTCGAAAGAAGAATCAAAATCCTAAAGTCCGATCGAGTCAACCTTAAACCCTAGACTTGATCAACAGTTTCTAAAACCCTAAAATATTAAATAGATTAGAAAAATGGGATGAAGTCGAATGATGAATCAAACATATGATACATGCCCTAAAATGATCACATTCGCTAAAACTTCAATCATTTTTGTGATACTCCTAAAATATAGGTTGTAGAACTCTAATCACAGAGGCATTTTTTTTTAGTGGCTTGGAGTTCATCGAAACTCCAAAGTTAAGTGTGCTCTATGTAGAGCAATCCCATGATGGATGACCTCCTGGGAAGTGTTGGCACCAAAAGGATAAAATCCTGCAGCATATAGCCAAAGCGAATAATACATCGGTGGTGGAATTTCGAGGTGTTACAAGTGGTATCAGAGTGGTTCACCAGTTAGAAGTGGAGGAGTGTGCCCTCACTACCTGGTGTGGTTCTAGACCTATGTAATAAAATTGACGATGACATCAGTTCTATAAGTGAGGGATTATGTGATACTCTTCAAATATAAGTTGTAGAACTCTAATCACAAAGGTGTCTTTTAGTGTAGTGACTTAGAGTTCATCGAAAATCCAAAGTTAAGTGTGCTTTATATAGAGCAATCCCATGATGGGTGATCTTTTAGGAAATGTTGGCATCAAAAGGACAAAACCGTGCAGCGTATAACTAAAGCAGACAATACCTCAGTGGGCAGAGTTCCGGAAGTTACAATTTTGAACCTTTACAAGATCAGTTTCAGTATCTAGACATCGATATGTAAAACGAGGCAAAATATCTCAACAAACAATTTAGACTAGAAAGATATTAAGATATTCATAAAATATCAGATAGAATTTTATCGACTCATGAAACATTAGTTATAGCTTTTATACTTGTATTTTTATCTCTACCAGTATTTTTTGTCTTATCTACTATTTTTTTACTATTCACTCTACTCTAATCTACTATTTCTTACATCTTTTACGCCCTACCCTTATCCCTTACATAACTTATCTCTTATAAATTACATTTACCATAAAACTTTTACTAATTTTATTACTTAACTTTTCTTTTCTTTATCTCCTCTCTCTCCCCCCTCTCCCTTCAAAACAGGTGATACCTCTCTCTCTCTCTCTTTTCTCTATTTTATTTTTCTTTTTTATTTATTTTCCTTCTTTATTTCTATCATGCCCTAAATGGTACCTTAAACGTGATAGCCTGCTATACTCAGTATTAAAACTTATGAATGACTACCTTAGTCATGTAAAAGCTTTAATATCGGGTGTAAGACATACTTTCACAATCATAGAGGATTGTTCTTTGAAACAAGTAGTTTAAGTAGTTATAGAAATAACATTCAAGAATGGAAATCATAACACCATAAGTTAAGAAAAATATAATGGGAGTCTTACAAATAGAAAGAAAGCATAACCCCACAAAATAATTGCATAACCTCCAAAGTTGTACTTCAAAATAAAATTACATGGAGATTTCTATAGAAGTCTAGGTCTATCCTATACCAAAACTTCTTCCAAAAGCTCCTGAGTCAAAAGTCGATACTTGAGAAAAATATCCCGGGCCTTCAACCACAAAAAGGGAAACTGCAATAGATATCTAAGAGGGTGTAAACTTTACATCTTGATGAGAAATATTTCCATAGCAAAGTACTCGTAAAACAAAATTAAACGAGTTATGTATTCAAGCATATAAAATGCAACAAACCTATGAGCAAACAATACATATGATTAACCAAAATTATATGTTGAATGGATTTACGCCCTCCATTCGGGGTTAGGTGTTCTGAGCCTATACATCCATAGTTAGCAAATAAAAATTTTTGTAGTTCTTTGGAGCTACTCGTCTTTAAATTGTAGTTCATACCAGCTCTTACACACCATATACAGATTGACAGGCTCCTGCGTACCTTACTACTATACTCTTGTCCTACTAAGATATAATAATGAATACAATAAGACTCGCTTTGTGTTATGCATGGAATCATTTAATCAGATACTTTTAACATGATGTTAAATATCTTAAAGGTGATAATAGAATTGGCAGACACATCAATTCGATAGTAATTGAACCATTTGATTATGGACAATTCAAGTATCGATATACGTAATATGATCTCAACCAATATGATAAGGCACATGCACTTTCCATTTTTATCTTTCCATACTTCTAGTGTCACTAGCCTATAAGCAAAAACATAAATATGAAATTAAGGAAACAAACTTATTGAGCAATCCACTAGTCGTAATAGTCATTGAGATGAGGAAACTCACCTTCCTCATCACCTAAACAAAAGAATTATCTAAAATGAGTATTTCGTGGAAGTTCTACTAAAATTTTCTAATTTTATTTCATCATTTTCGTCAAAAATCGAATTAAGAGAAATTCTAACTTAAAATGGTCCATAACTTACTCATTTTAACTCGGAATTTCGCATTTTAGATGTCATTTTCTACCTACTCGAAAAGATCTATCTATTTCTAAGGTTATTTTTAACATTTGAGGCCATTTGGGTTTCAAAATAGGTTGGTATAGAATTGACACAAAAATCCTAGCCCTTAAATTGTAATTTTCCAAATTTTACACCGTCCAAAATTTCCTTAACAAATACATAAATATTTCTATAGTTGAAAATCCTTTCTTATGTATATATATAAACTTATATTATATGCATGATTCTAGTGATAATATCCCAACAATGATTTTTTATAAAACAATTTACTTTAGAGGTTTGAAACATGAAGTTTACAAAATCTCTCTTTAAATTGTTAGAAGGAAAATGAAAATTTTGAAATTGTTACAAATTTAAAACTATTATTTTTATATTTTCTTGACTTTATAAAGATCAATTTACTTCTTAAAACTTAGCTCCTTAAGTTGTTTACTAATTTTATTTCCTAAGTGGATTTTTAACTAGTGAGTTGATTTTAACTTAACTTGGAAAATTTTTTTTGTTCTTATTGTTTATCAAAGTATTGACAAAATCCATATAAATAAGTTTTTAAGAAAAATTTTCATAGCAAAGAATTGTTAACATTAGAAATTATAATAAGTTACGTTAACATGTTGGAAAGAATATAGCTGGACTATTATCCCAAGTTCTAATGAAAATCTCGCCTAAGAGTATAAAAAAATTATTTTTCTTGAGAGTTTAGCCTTATTTACATTTAGTATATTTTCTTTTATATATAGAAGATCATATCTCTTATCATCATTTTGAAACTTCTAGTAATACAACAACATCAACCTATGATCATGCATGAATATGAATTTAGTAGTTGTACCTATTGGTCCCGTTAAAATAATCAAGAAGGGGGTGAATTGATTGTTATATGAAAATTTTCGCCTCTTTTAAATAAAAACAAAATATTGTTGAAAACCATGAGAACAACTAAATAAATAAAATGCAATAATTAAAAGATAGAGTTAGAAGATCAGGCAGCAAATTATAGTGGTTCCACCTTGTACGTCAGTCCACTCTTCCAGCTCCATGTTGGGGTCTCGGTTGTCTTTACCGGTGGTGTTTCACTATATCAAAATTCAAATAAGAGTACAATAGAGCCACCGTATTGGCAAAGTCTCACTATTGAGTCTCCCTAGCTTAAACTCTAAGCTATCACTCAACTATAGTAATAGATAACTCTCACACACTTCTCAAGAAGTAACAAATCTTTGAGGATTAAAAATATAAAGTTCCTCTACAAATTAAACTCAATAAAATATATGAGTAGGCTGCTTTATCTAAAAGAAGAAATTCTTCTTTTTATGCGAATCTTAATGCTTGTCCTTGTCTTTGCTTCTGATTTCTTAAATATATCTCTTAATCACCAATGGCTATTTTTGCAAAATTCGAAAAAAACTTCTTCTGTTAAGAAAAGATGGATAAATATGACGTGATCTTCTCTTCCTTTTCTGTTGTAATTTTAATTTTAATTTGAAATGATATAAACTGTTATGATCTTCATCCAAGATATTAGATGTACCGAGATCTTCTCTTGTAATCCTAACATTAGATAAACTTGAAGAAATCTTGTTATAACTACCGTGATCTTCTCTTCATATTTGAAACTAAGGTTATCATTCTTCACGGGATTTTCTGAAATGAAAGAAACAAAAACTAACAATATCTTTTTTTGATATATCTTTGCTGAAACATAATCTTCCAAGTGAATTTTCAAAAATCAAATCTTCCTTATCTGATGTATGACGTGATAAGCTTCAGTGGTTACCAAGATATTCTTGTCATAAGCTTCTTGATAGATTTGAACAAACAAACTTAATATTGTAATCTTTATCCAAAAAGTTGGTTGTGATATCCCAAAAAATATGAAGACTTATTCTCTTGCAACAAACCTTATCCTTCATATCTTTACTTATATAACAAATCTTATCATAGAAAAACATCATGATAATTTTGTCATAAAAAATAATTCATGCATTTTGGTAAAAATAATTTGAAAAATCAAATTATTATATAAAAAAAACTTGAAACATCTTGATGTGATTTGATCCCCATGATAAAATCCATCTTTAATGTAATACATCAAGTATGTTACCCAAATATACTTTGACAAATAAAGCTGGGTCTTGACAAATATTAAAACAAAGTTTTAATCACTTTTAAGATCAACAAAAAAAATCATATCCAGCTTTAAAGGTTCTGAAACAGCTTTTGTTAACTTTATCTTTTATATTGAAGAAGGTTCTGAAATTGCCTCTGACTAACTTGATAAGCATATTTGTTTACTAATGTAAATTATAAAAATGCTTCTAACTAGCATATATGAGTTTCACTGAAAGTTCTGAAAATGCTTCTGAAAGACTTTCTTTAGATACCAAAGCTTAAATAAAACTTCTGAAATAACTTTTGACTTTATAAAAACTCATTTATACAACTATCAAAGGTTCTGAATAAGCTTCTATTCAATCATACTTAGAAACAATTAATCTTCTTTTTGTTATCATCAAAATATTATTAAAGAACTTAACATAACATAAGGTGAAAATAACTCATGTAGAAGAAATAAAAGGAAATAAGAACAAATGAACATAAATATAATAACAAAACGGGCTAGGACACGAGTCGAAGCTCTCAATCCTACGGAAGTCGTAGCTTATCAAGGCTTAAGTTTCATAAAAAGAAAAGAAAAGCTTAAAGAAAAGAAAGAAAATATGGAAGTCTTAGATTTTCATTCAAGTCTTCTCGGACTTAGAAATAGATGAGTCTCATAAAGAAAAGAAAATAATAAGAAATCATGGGAGTCTTAGGTTTATGTCAAGACTCTTTGAGACTTAGATTATGAATAAGTCCAAAAATGTTTTGGCTTGATGATGACAAGTCTAAGACTAGAATGACTAGTCTTAATTATTTGCATGAAATAAGTAAATGAGCAAGAAATAAGAGAATAAATAAAAAGCTTAGATTAGTGAGCTTTAGGCTCCAAGAATATATATATACATATATATATATATACATACTTATGCTTAATGATGTATAGAAGTTATATTAGAAGCATAACCAAAACAAGAACATAACAAAATTTATAAATAAATACTGTTGAACAAGACATAATCACAACTTGTTGTTTTTGTGATTTCTTCCCTAGCATAGTGCTCATGGGGTTTCAGAAATCAAAACATACAAAGTGCTCATGTTATCTTAACATGAGGATAAGAAAGGGTTTAGACATTTACCTAAGATAGATGATGATAGAAGATGGTGGATGAGGGATGAATGAAGAGAAAAATTTGTAAAAATGAGTTTGAGAATGGGGAAGAAGCTCACAGTTTTGGCAAAGAGAAGAGAAGGAGTTTGAGTAAAAATTTTGCAAGAGTTTTGTTAAGAAAAGAAAGCATGTGCAGAGAATGAAAGGGGAGGGAGGAGGGTATTTACAGAGTTTTGGAGTGAAAATTAGAGTGGATAGAATAATTGAAAAGAAATATAATAGATAGAGAGAGAGAGAGAGAGAGGATGGCATCAGGTTTGGTGAAAGAGGGAGAGAAAAATTGATTAATTTTTTATTTTTGTAATGAAGAGAAAGTAATGTGTAAATTAAGTTATGTATAAAGTAGGATTGGAAATGTAAGAGTAGGTGTTGTAAGAGTGTAAAATAGTTAGTAAGAAAAAGTAGAAATAGAGAAATAGTAATGAATATCAGTGAATAGTAACTGTCACGCCCCAAAGGGTACCATAAACGTGACAGTCCGCCACACTTAATATTAAAGCTTAAGTATGACAACCTTAGCCATTCCCAAAAGCTTTTATATTAAGTGTAAGGCATGCTTTCACAAATTTAGAGGACCATATATGGAATTATAAAGTTTAAGAAGATATAAATAACACATTAAGAAAAGAGGATTCCTAATAATCATTCATTCATATCAATGGCTTTACAATCTTAGCGACATTTCCCCTTGATCACTAATCTCTTACATGAGTATTTGTACATCAATACTGCCACTACACTTTATCTAAATTTCTATTACCCAAAAAGAAATTACCTGCCTGTAGGGTCCACATGGCCTTAACCATAAATAGGGAAACTACAAATGTAAACCCCTAAATTTTCGGAATCGGTTTAGCATAAAACCCTAAAACGGAAGTCAAACGGAACCCTAAAGGTCAACAAAACCCTAGTCTACCGTATCCAACAAAATCCGGCATTGCCGTTTTCTTTGGCCCTGAGAAACGAAATTGGGATAATTAGCTAAAATAGTTCGTAATAACCATAGGTTTTATAAAAGTTTCAGTTTCGTGAAATTCGGGTGTCTTTCGAACCTGATCGGACACAGTTCTCGAAAAACGTTTTCGGAAGCTCGGAATAGTAAAAATATTCCGAATACACCGTTAGACTCGTAAAAATATAAGTTTTCCAAAAATATTAGTTTCGTAATTTTTCGGTAAGTAAAAATAATAGATATAGCTATTATACGTGTATTTTCTTACTACCGGTACTTTAATTGTCATATCTACTTTACATTACACTATTCATTACTATTCTACACTATTCTTTTATCTCTACTTTTTCTTACACCTTTTCTTACACTCTACATAACCTATAATCTTTACTTTTTACCTTCCTCATAACTTTATATCACATCTACCTTACATATTACATATTTTATTTTTCCAAAAAGTCAAAAAAATAAAACAAAAGCCCCTCCCCTATGCATGGCCGGCGCCCCCCTCTCTAAATGCCTCAATTTGTTTTAATTTTACTTTATTTTAATCACACAAAAATCACTCCTCAATTTCCTATAAATACCCCCTCATATCTTCACTTCTTTCACACCTCTTCTTCTCTAAAGTTACTCCACAAAAATTTCTCTCCAATTTCTCTCAAGAGTTCTTTCAAGAAGTCCTCTTGGTTTAGCTTCTTTAGGTAAGAAATTTCTTAAGATTTCTTCATGTTCATCTACTTAGTATGAGCTTAGTGTGTGTTTTCTAAAACCATGAAGGTTAAGAAAGCAACAATAGGTTCATACTTTGTTTTTGTTTATAATCATAATTCCTTTATGTTCAGTTTTTTTTATGTTCATTTATGTTTCTTTTATGTTCATAACTATCTACTATATCTATATAGCTATATATACTATTTAGAGCATATAAGCTCATAATCTTGCAATTTATGTACCTTTCATGCAATTTATTTACTTCAATGCAATTTATCTAATTCAAGTTGTTCTTAAGACTAGTCTCTAGTCTTAGACTTATCCTCATCAAGTCACAACAAGCTTTTCTTTCTTTCATTTCATTTTTATGGACTAGTCTACTTCTTAGTCCCAGAGCCTTGAAAAAGCTAAGACTCCAATACTTGACTTTATTATCTATGCTTATGTTATTTTTTTTACTATTATTCTCATAATCATGTTCATTTAGATTGTTGTCCAAAATTTTAATTTCTAAAGAATAAGGAATTTTTGTCACTTAAGAATAAGCTTATGCAAAGAATAAAATCTATAAGATAACAAAAATAAACTCCTTCCTTTTTACAAAAAGAGCTCACTATAATTCTAGAAACTATTTTCTTAAAAAGCTACTTAAACCTTTCTTATTCCACTTTGTCTTTCAAAAGAAAATATTTGTTGAAAACGGTTCTTTTTATAAAAGGATAAATAAGATGAATGGCTAAGGAATTTTTTTTCAAGAAAAGACCTTTACAAATAGGAAAATGAAATCTATGATTTAAAAACAAAAATAAAGTATTCCTTTCAAAGTTACAAGAGGAAATATAATATTTTATAAATTAGTTTTCTACAAAAGTTCTTAATAATTCCACATTATTTTTATAAAGAAAACAAATTTTCATGCATGGATGACTTCATGAAAAACATATGATATAAGAAAAGAATGAGAAATTTCAAGTAAAGTTTTTTTTTTTTTGCATAAACAAAGGAACAAAGGAATTTGCGCAAGAAGAATAAATATGAAGAAAAGCATATTTCCTAAAAGACTTCAAAATAGTATTAGAGTAACTTAGAAAGTAGAAAATTTATTTTCAAAGTTACTTGGAAAGAGATAATTAAAACCAACATAAAATGTTTTTAGAAAACAAAGAAAGCAAGGTATTCATTCAAAGAAATTTACAAAAACAATTTCCGAAAAGCTTCAACCGACTTTGTTTTACCTAAGAAAAATAATTAGACAACAAGACACTTGAGCATGCTTAAATATGAGTTATATAGTTATAAAAAGAGAAATTTCAACTATATAGATAACTAAGTATTTATCAAACAAATTTGATTTCTTGAACCAAAGTTGTTTTTACTTAAAATCCATGTGAATTTTGTCGCTACTTTTTTCGGAGCCTATATGGCCTTGTTGTTGAATAAAATTTTGGAAATGGGTAATCTTTCTGAGTAGATAGAAATCGTATATTATATGCGCGATTCCGAGTTAAAATGACAAAGTTATGGCCATTTTAAGTTGGAACATTCCTTCATACGAACTTTAACGTTCTTTGACATTGTTTTATTCAAAATTCAAGAAAATCACAAGAAAAACTCATTGTGGGTATTTTTCTTTGGTTAGGTGACCCCGAGAAGGATTCCTTTACCCAGAGAACTATACGATTTAGTGGAGTGTGTGAACGACTCATCTGCTTAGAGGAATAGACGACAATGGCATCGTGAGTTTATTTCCATTAAATGCTATACTTTTGTGCTTGTAAATTAGTTGCACTAGAGTTAGGAAAAGATAAACCGATATGCATGTAAAAAATTCATTGAAAGAATTCTAAGAATATCGAAGCCAGAATTGTTCTAAGTGATTGTTTTAGTTTAATATTGAATTTGTGTGAAATTCCTTGATCGCCATAAAGTTGAAAATAATTATGTTATGACTTTATAAATTAATGAACTCATGCATACCACGAAGTGAGTCACATTGCATTGTTGGGTTATTATCCTTAGGTGAGAAGGATAGTAAGCTCATGTCGAAAGCAACACTTGGCGGGAGATCCGAAAGCATTTGCTTGGCGGCTTAAATGGAATATGCTTGGTGGTAGATCCGAAAGCAAGGTCAATCAAGTAGATTTGGAATGCTCGACGATGTGTGCTCGTGAGCAAGAAAAATTTTTAATGAAAACTACTTGAATTGAGGTTACATATCACCAAACCCCGAATGGAGGGCGTAAATCCATTCAACATATAGTTCCCGGAAAACTATATGCTTGTTTGCCCACGTGTTTGTGCATTACATTTGTTTGATTAAATCAACTTGATTGAATCTTGTTACAAGAAGTCATTAATGGAAATAGTTCTCACTAAGCCTATTAGCTTATACCCCAATAGATATCTTTTGCAGTTCTCGTACTTATGGTTAAGGCCACTGACCATGCGGCAGGTAATCTCTCTTGAACATTAGAAATTTGGGTAAAATGTAGCATAGTATTAGCATGCAAATATTTATATAATAGATGAGTAATTTAAGAGTTGTCCCTAGTTTGTAAAGTCTTTGCCATGAATGAATAATTATTGTGAATCCTCTTTTCTTAATATGTTTCTATATCTCCTTAAGCTTCATAATTCCATATAAGTCCTCTAAAGTTGTGAAAGTATGCCTTACACTTAATATAAAAGCTTTTGGGAATGGCTAAGGTGGTCATACTTAAGCTTTAATATTGAGTGTGGCGGACTGTCACGTTTAGGTACCCATTGGGGCGTGACAGCAAATGATATCTATGGGGTATAAGCTAACAGGCTTAGTGAGAACTATTTCCATAAATAACCTCTTGTAATAAGATTTCAAACAATTATTTAAACAATCAAATGTAATGCAACATACACGTGAGCAAACAAGCATATAGTTTTTTGGGAACTATATGTTGAATGGATTTGCACTCTCCATTCGGGGTTTGGTGATACTTATCCTCAAAACAAGTAGTTTTAATTAAAAAGTTTTATGCTCGCGAGCACTCATCGCCAAGCATTCCGAATCTACTTGATTTGACCTTGCTTTCGGATCATCCGCCAAGCATTTTCTTTAAGTCGCCAAGCAATCACTTTCGGATCTTTCACCAAGTATTGCTTTCGACATGAGCTTATTATCCTTCTCACCCAAGGATAATAACCTAAAATGCAATGTGACTCACTTCGTGGTATGCATGAATTCATTTACTTATAAAGTCATAGTATAATTAGTTTTGAATTTAAGGCGATCAAAGAATTTCATACCAATCAAATATTATACTAAAACAAACATTTAAAACGATTCCGGCTCCGATATTCTTAAAATTCTTTTAAAGAATTATTTTACATATACATCGGTTTATCTTTTCCTAATTCTAATGCAACTAATTTACAAGCACAACAAGTATAGCATTTAATAGAAATAAACTCACGATGCCATGTCGACTATTCCTCTATGTGGATGAGTTGTTCACACACTCCTCTTAGTCGTAATAATCTTCGGGGTAAAGGAATCCTTCCTCGGGTTCACCTAGCCAAAGAAAATACCCACAATGAGTATTCTTGATGATTTTCTTGAATTTTGACAAAACAATGTCAAAAGAACATTAAAGTTCGTATAAATGAATGTTACAACTTAAAATGGCCATAACTTGTCATTTTAACTCGAAATCGCGCATATAATATACCGATTTCTATCTACTCAAAAAGATTTATCCATTTCTAAAACTATTTTTGTCAAACTACACCATTTAGGCCCCGAAAACAGTGGCGACAAAATTCACCACGAATTTTTCCAACTCAAAACAACTTTGGTTCAAGAAATCAAAATTTGTTTGATAAATACTTAGTTATCTATATAGTTAAAAATTCTCTTTTATAACTATATAACTCATATTTAAGCATACTCAAGTGTTTTGTTGTCCAATTATTTTTCTTGATAAAATAATGTCGGTTTGAAGTTTTAGAAAAATATAGTTTTTCAAAATTGTTTTTGTAAATTTCTTGAAATGAATACCTTGTTTCCTTTGTTTTCTAAAAATGCTTTATGTTGGTTTCATTATTTTTCCAAAGCAAAATTAAATTTTTTTCTATTTTCTAAGTTTTTATACTAATACTATTTTGGAGTTTTTAGAAAATACACTATTATTCCTATTTATTTTCTTGTACAAATTCCTTTGTCTATTTGTTTGCAAAAATCTTTACTTGAAAATTTCTCATTCTTTTCTCATATGCCTTATGTTTTTTCATAGAAATTATCCATTCATAAAAGTTTATTTTCTTGATAAAACAAAGTGGAACAATATGTGACTTAAGAACTTTTTATAGTAAAGTACTTTCTAAAATCTTAATAGTTTCTTCTTGTAACTTGAAAAGAGATAACTTTATTTTTGTTTTTCAAACCATAGATTTTCTTCTCTACATAAACTTATTTCTAATGTGTTAAAATCTTCTTTTGTCAATTTATTTTTAGAACTTGAAACTTTGGACAACAATTTAAATGAACATGATTTATGAGAGTAAAAGTAAACAAAAATAACATAAAACATAAATAATAAAGTCAAGTATTGGAGTCTTAACTTTTTCAAGGCTCCGGACTAAGAAGTAGACTAGTCCCAAAATGAAAGAAAGAAAGAAAAACTTGTTTTGACTTGATGAGGATAAGTCTAAGACTAGAGACTAGTCTTAAAATAACAAGGAATAATAAATAAATTGCAAGGAATTTAATAAATAAATTGCAAAGGAAAATAAATAAATTGCATTACATAAAAGTAAATAAATTGCAAGTGAGCTTATATGCTCTAAAGGATATGTATATATATATATATATATATATAGATAATAATAGTAGCAATAATATGAACAAAAATAATAACATGAACATAAATAGATTTTTCATGAACAAGAACAATACATGAACATAATGTAGCTTCCATAACTTGTGGTCTTTGGAACCTCACACTATGGTCATGTAAAGTTACATGACATGAAGAAGAAGAAAATAGTATGAAGTGGTTACTTAAAGAAGACTTTGGTAGTAATATGTGGTTATGGGTTTTTGTTGTAGATAGAAGTTATTGTGGATTTATTTGAGAGAGTTTTGAGATGGTATTTTGAGAGAGTTTTGAGAGGAAAATTTGAGAGAGTTTTAGTAAGAATTTGTGGGTAGTGAATGTGTGAAAGAAGTGAAAGAGGATGGGTATTTATAGGAAAATGTGGAGAGATTTATGTGTAATTAAAATAAATAAAAATTGAAACAAAATTGAGGGTGATAGAGAGGGGGGCGTCGGCCATCTTGATGGGGGAGGGACAGTGATTTATTTTTTTTTGACTTTTTGGAAAATAAAAATGTAATATGTAAGGTAGATGCGAAATAAAGTTATGGGAAAGGTAAAAAGTAAGGATTATAGGTTATGGAGTGTATAAGAATATGTGTAAGAAAAAGTAGAGATAAAAGAATAATGTAGAATAGTAATGAATAGTGTAATGTAAGATAGATATGACTAATAAAGTACCGGTAGTAAGAAAATACGCGTATAAATACGATATCTGTTATTTTTATTTACCGAAAAATTACGAAACTGATATTTTTGGAAAACTTATATTTTTACAAGTCCAACGGTGTATTAGGAATATTTTTACTATTCCGGACTCTTGGACACATTTTTCAAGAACTGTGTCTAATCGGGTTCAAAAACACCCGGAATTCGCGAAACTGATATTTTTATAAAACCTATGGTTATTACGAACTATTCTAGCTAATTATTCCAACTTCGTTTTCCAGGGCCAAAGAAAACGGCAATGTCGGATTTAATTGGTTATGGTAAACTAGGGTTTTATTGACCTTTAGGGTTCCGTTTGACTTCCGGTTTAGGGTTTTATGCTAAATCGATTCAAAAAATTTGGGGGTTTACAATAACTTGAATAATAAACAAAACAAATTAATATAAAAAGGCTATATTTGATTTTTTAGAAGCTGAATAATTTTGAAATTGATATTTTATGAATCCTCAGCTTATTACGAGTTTAAATATGTTATTGGATTATTTTCATCGTTTCACGTGTCGAGATCTTGTTTTTGAAAACTAATCCCTGATCCGAAACGAACAAATTTTCAACAAATCTGATCTTTTTATACCATATTACATTATTTCGAACTATAATTTAAGATTAACTCATTTCTATTGACTTCTAGGGTTCTGGTTGACTTCCAATTCTAGGATTGACGTATAAGACCTATCATAAAATCTAGGGGTTTAAAATTTCCTCCATTTGTTATCTGTAAATACCTCCACATTCTATCTCATTTTCACACCATCATTTATATTCCTTAACAAAACTCTACCAAAATTTTCTCTCAAAACTCTCCCTCTTCTCTCTCCCTCAAATTGCTGCCACATGCCCCCGTAATTGTTGCCCCTCTCTCTAATTTAGCTTCATCTTCTATTTTAGGTAAACACTAAATCCAATCTATATATTATGTATATGATATGTGTATGGGTATGTCTTTAGATATTTTTCATATAAAATCCCCATGATGCATATGCTAGGGAATGGAAATGCAAGACAACATAGTATTCATATCACAAATGTTTATAATCATCATGTGTTCATTCTATTCATGTTGCTAACTTACCTTTTTATAAGTAAATAATACATATGTAGTACTTATATCTTTTAGAGTCTAAATGCTCACCAATTTAATTCCTTTAATTTCATGCTTTTCATTCCATGCACTCTATTTATTTCATATTATATAAGACTAGTCAAGTTTTAGTTTTGGACTGATTATAAATTAAGTCCAAAGGAGAGTGGAGTAAATTCAAGTCTCGGAGAGCTTTAATATAAAATCTAATACTCCCATACTTTTTCTTTATATATCTTGAATTTATTTATGAGACTAGATTATTTCAAGTCTCAAGAAGCATTGATAAAATCTAAGACTTCCATTTCTTATTTCTATATGTGTTGATTTTATTTATTATATATGGTGACTGAATTAATTCAAGTCCCAGGAAGCCTTGATCATAATCTATGACTTCCATGTTTCTATTATGATTTTCTTTTATCATCCTTCATGATCTTGTTTATTTCTTATTTCGAGTCATTGTACTAAAATTAATATGTGTAGTTAAGTTCATGTACATAGATGCTTATAGTAATATTGATAAAGAAAACCCTTAGAATTTAAATGTTGATAATTCTTTATTATGTTAATGATTTTCTAAATCTATTTTCAAAGCCTTAGAAATCATTTAAGCAAAAGCAAATTTTGAGACAAAAGTTAACCTCCTAATTTTTATGTCGTGACCCTATGTAACATTTGGGAAATTTTACAACTTAAAATTCTTTTCTCAAATATACATGAAAATCAATGTTTTGATAATCAAACATATAATACAAATAGTGAACAAGGGTTCTAAGATATTAAATAAAGAATGAAATTTTTATTTCCAAAAATCAATTCATTACTTTAAAGTATTAAGAAGTAAGAGTCCACTACAAATTTTCAAAATTAAATTTTTGTAAACATGAAAATTTTCTATTTCCATGAACCTATTTAATGAATAAATTTCTTTTGAACAGCACCACTAGGATCATACTTGTATTGTGAGCTATCTTTAAGTCTCTAATATATTTTAAGTCTAAGAATAAAGTATAGGTTTGACCTAGAAAGTCTACTAGAGATAAAATTGTAAAAAGTGTTAGAAAACAAACCTAAAATGATCTGGATGTGATTTGTACCATGTGATTCCAAGACCTTAATAACCTTAAATGTTTGAAATAACCTTATAAATAGATAGAACATCCAAAGGAGGTAGAAATTGATGACTCATATGCGAAAATCCGACTTAAAATGAGCAATTTATGACATTTTTAATTAAAACTTTTATAACCGAGAAAAATACTGTGAATAGAATAAATAGAGTTATAAAAATTAGTAAAACTTATATGAAATACTCATTCAGAGTATTTTCTTTGTATAGATGACGAAGACTTTGAAGCTCCTTTTCATAAGGATTATTTTGATTGGTCCAATTGTAAAATAGCCGAGTGAGTTATTCTTTGCTCTTTTGTATTCTTGCTTGTGCTTATAGAATAAAAAGCACTAGAATGTAGGAAAAGATAAAAATGGAATTTGTATGTGGAATCATGGTGGATTATGATTACATTTCATGGTGTTTGATAAACTAAAAGTAAGCATATCGAAACATGAATTGTTGATTAATATATTATTTCAATATTACGTTAATATATTGGTATGAACTTTGATGGTCACCCTTAAATTGGAAAGGACTCCGTTGGAAATTTATCTTATAAATTGGTCATGCATGACATAGATCGAGTCTCATTATTTTTGCTACTATTTTTTCATGTGGGAATGGAGATTAGTAATGGTAGCAAGTAAGAGCTAGAAAATCTAAAAATTATAACATGTAGGAGCCTACAAATCTACAAATTAATATGATGGTCATATGGGCGTATAACAAATCTAACCCCCAACATAAAGGGTGTAAATCCATTCTACACATAATTTTCAAATAATCATGTGTATTGTTTGCTTACTCATATGATACATCACATATGCTTGTATTTAAAAACTTGTTTGACTTATGGGTACGTTTTTGCAGATTTTTGTTGCAGCACAATTACTTATAGTGACCCAAAAGGTATCTTACCCAGGTAACAACCATGGCGATTAAGGAGTTTTTGGAGGAAGTTTATGAGAATTGTTTTAGTGTAGACTTCTATAAAATATCTTCTTAAATAGAATTTATCTTGGATTTTTTTTTAATAAAGACTCCTTAAGTTAAATAATCTATATTTTGACAGGGGTATGTCCCCTTGAGATGTAAGATTTGAACTTTAAGTTATAAAGTTATGTTTTATCATTCTTGAATGCCATATATTGTATCTTCATAAAATACTTAATTCCAATGGTAAGTCTTCTATTGTTATGTAAGTACGCCTTATATCTAATATCAAAGCTTTTGTGTGACTAAGATAGTTATTCTTAAGCTTTAATACTGAGTGCGATAGACTGCCATGTTTAGGATACCCTTTAGGATACAACAATTATGCAGTTGCGCATATGCCTATACCAATTCTCAATAGATACCGTAGCTTCTCACACAGTTTGTCACACGGGCATGGGAAGGATGGAAGTTTATTTCTAGTTGAGAATATTGGTGAAGCCATGGCCATGTTGAAGAGAAGTTGTGAGTGAAAAGAAGAGGTGACGCAAGATGCAGCCGTGCATGACGTGGATCCTCTTAATTTTTATCTTTTTGCCATGTTAGCTCCCTTAATTCTATATGAAAAACACTTTTGCATGAAAACCTAAGATAGATAGTACCATTTTAGTTAGAACCAAAGGAATTACATAGATTCTGCTAGGTTTATATATAGTTCTTAGATTCACACCTTGTTTCAATGTTTTTTTAAAGAAAATTCAAGGAGACATTTCAGCAGACCTTAACAACTCTGAATTGCAAAGAGCATTGGATCTAATAGGCTTATTCTCATGATGTTCTTATATTACTTCTTTGAATTTTTTAATTGTATTGATCTATGTATGGATAAGTAATTGTATAACTTAGATTTTATGGAACCTTAAGCCTGATTCATGTAGCTCGTGCTGCACTTTTAATGAAGTAATATTGATTTCCTGTATTCAATAGCATGTCCTTAATAGATCTTGAATTCATGTAGTGCGCACTATGGATTCATGTCTGATTTCATTAGAATTGATAGAACAATCATTTTAATGAATAGATATAGGTTATTGATGAGGATTTTTCATAACTATAGAGATAGATATTGGAGTACTTTTGCTCTTGATTATTTGACTAATGAATTCTAATGTTTAATGCAATTCTAAGATGCTATTGATCTTAGAGGAGATTTTGATCGATAAACTTAAGATTAAAGTTTAATGATCATGAGAAAGACATTAACATATAATTAACAATTCAGCAATTCAATAAATTGATATGAATTTAATGAGGATTTGTTGAGTTACATGATAAGTCTTAGTGATGAAGAAGATCTAAGTGTCTTTGTAAGTTGGATTGATCTTCTTCGTGAATTATGCTATGAATCATCATTAGTTGATGGCAATTGTTAACTGTAGATTTTGTAGATTAGTATTAAAATCACTTGTTTTGACAATTAGATAATAGGAAAGGGGTGATTAGTAGTGCTTGCCAAGTACCTTGAGGGGACAACATCTATACTGAATTTATTTACTATGATGATAGGTGCACTTGGCTCTTGTGTCAACCACAGTTAGGAGTTACATATAGATTTATAAATTATGAAACTTATGAAACTTAATCAAGTTAATACACCATCACGTACATGACATGAACTAAGTTTTTGACACCATTGTGGGGAACAATGATATTGATATATCCTTATACTATTAATCTAGCCATATTTTTTCTATTTGTTTGTTTCATTTCCTTTTTAGTTTGTTAAAATTTGAGCTTAATCTATATTTCTCTTTGCAATGTATGATAAGAAACCATTCAACGGGCTTATTTGATTTTAATCTCGAATTGAGAGAATTATAGTTCAGATTAGGAGAAAAACCACTATAGACATTCTTTCAAAGTCATTGTTTTAGCTTGAGGAAGATCAACCCTAAGCATTAAAGATGGAAATCCAAACAACAACAAGATAAATTTTAATCCAATTGAAGAGGATATTTTGAATCCAAGGATATAGATCATAATGTTGGAGTTAACCAATATAAACCCCTAGAATTTGCGTAATCTTATAAGCAAACTTTAGAGTCGATATTAAATCGAAACCTTAAATTCAAACTGAATCAACTCAAACCCTAGAAACGTTAGACTCAATCAAATAAATACTAATATTAGATAAGTTATATAAATGACGAAAACCCTAAGAATAAGTGAAGTATAAGGTTTATACCCTAAAACAATAAGAGTGTCTGAAACCCTATCCTTTTCAGACCTTTCTCAGTAATGATTTTCGTATTAGATCACTGACACAAAAATCAATGTAAAATATTCTAATAAAGAATTAATAATAAAATAATATTAATTCATCATTATAACATCGAATAAAATTTTATTGGTTTATAAAAACTTTAGTTATTACAATTTATTTACATATTTTACTTTCTACTGGTAAATAATTTGTCTTTTCTACTATTCAATCATTATTTATTACTATTCACTATTATTCATTACTATTAGTTACTATTCATGTTAAAAACATTGTCTTACATTCTTACACATTTATTCTTATATTTTTATAACTTATTTTTACACACATCTAATCTATCATACTTTAAATCTACTTTTCTTAATCTTTTCTTTTCTTTTCTTTTCTTTTCTCTCTCTCTCTCTCTCTCTCTCACAATCTTGTTGGCCTCATCTCTCTCGCCACTCTATTTCATTTTTCTTTTCTATTTTTTTTTCATATTTTAATTCCCTCATTTTTCTTCTACAAATACCACCACTCCTCTCTCTCATTTTCACTTTACAACTTCTCATTACACTTTCAAAACTCTCTTATTTCTCTCTCAAATTTTTCTCTCTTTCTCCCTCCTCCTCCTCCTTGCTGCCAACACCTCCTTCCTCACATACAACTTCATTTTCATTCGTTTAGGTAATCCACTACACCCATCTCCTATATTATGATCATTTATGTATTTCATGCAAAATCTTAAAAAAAATTTCCCCATTATGCCTAAGAACTAGGGATGGAAATGCATGAAAATCATACATGATTCAAACCTTGATTATGTTGTGTTCATTTATATTTATCCTCATTAATATAACTTTTACATGGGTAGTAGTATGTATAAGTATATATAAATTTTAGAGCCTAATGCTCACTAATCTAACTTGATCTATTCATACTCTTTACTTTCAAGAATTTTAATTCCATGTTTTAGACTTGTCCATTTCAAGTCATAATAAATTCATCAGCTTATAGTCTTAGACTTATTCATATTCAAGTCCGAAGGAGATTGGATCATTTTGAGAGAGCCGGGAGCCTTGACAAAAATCTAAGACTCCACTTGTTGTTATTTCATCTTGTTTCATTTTTATTTAATTTACATGGTGACTAGATTATTTCAAATCTTAAGGAGCCTTGACTATGAGTTAAGACTCCTATGTTTATTCTTACTATCTTTATGATTCTATTGTCAACTCTTCCAAGTTTTCATTTTTAGTACATTATTTCGATTTTATGAGTTTATTTTTGTATTCATGTACATACAGTGTTCATAGTGATTAGGGGTGAGCAGGTACATGGTGGTAGGGCACGAGGTACTACCCATACCCTACCCTATATGGTACAAGGTAGTAGATTTACTACCCAGACCCTACTTTGTAGCTTTATCTACCCATCTGTACCCGTACCTTATAATACCCATAGGATACAAGGTACCCTATGGAACTGTAAAGTATTTCATGAGCTAATAATTTTTTTCGTGAATCTGTTTGTATTTATACTTTATACGACATCAAATATGGTATACCTATAGCAAGAAAATAAATAATACTTTTGTTTGATTTAGAATTTAAATACATACAAAGCCGATTTTTAAAATAAAATTTGATCAATACAAGCAAACTGACAATTTCATTGTAAAAAAACCAAAAAACAACACAAAAAATCTAATCAATGCAAATAAAAAACCAGTTTAGCAAAGTTGTGAAATCCAGTAGCTTCAACTAGAACACAAAAACATCTTGAGAATCATCTCTAAAACTCCTTGAACTTTTAGAAAGCATAGCTTGTGAGGCAGCCTGTTGCAAAACTAAAATGAAAGAAAATTTACAATATTAAGGAGAAAGTTTATGTGATGCACAAAGTTTATGGTGCCTTTGAACATGTCTGTTAAGCACATAAATAACAAGAACTAAAATCTAAGTAGACATTATAAAAGATAATTAGAAACTAATCGTGGTACATATTAAGAAATTCTTAACACAAGCATAGCCACTTCATCATCAGGTGAAAATGCATTTTATCTTATACTTTAGTTAACATCCAAAATTTCTTCATCAATCAAACTTGTCTCTACAAATTAAAAAATATAGTTAAATAAAAAGTTAGTGATATGGAATTCAAAATAATGTTATAAAGTTGAATAACTAATACAAGAGGAAAAAAAGAAATAAATATTAATACAAAAAACTTACCTAACTCGTATCTTTCCGCATTTTCTAAATATTCTTCTATAGAAATTGGCTTTGGATTGTTTCTCAAACAGTCTTGTGCACAAATCAAGCATTCAATAACCCTTGGTGTCAAAGAGCTACGAAATTGGTCAAGAACTCGACCTGAAGTGCTAAATGCAGACTTTGATGCAACAGTTGACTTAGGAATAGGCAAAATGTCCCTTGCCATTTGAGAAAGAACTCCAAATCTTGAATTGTTAGCCCTCCACCAAGCTAAAATATCAAAGTCATCATCATTCTTTTCACATGGTTGCTCTAAATATTGATCCAACTTAGATTTATAAAGGTCATTTTCTTCGGTTTCCATAAACTTTTCAAAACCTTCCTTGATTTTCTAAGGGGTTCATCTAAAACATGAATATCATCAGCACCAATAATTTGATCCCCTCTATATCAAGTGAGGCCTGAGAACTTTTGGACTATCTTATACTCAAGAGCACGATCATAAAACTTAAACAATCTACCAATCACATTCTTCATGTTATTAAGCATTGCTTCTATCTTCGCATCATCATTACCATAAATTTCTTTGTAGCAATATTTTACAAACTTCAATTTATACCTTGGATCTAACACAACAGCAACTAGCACCATCAAATTTGTTTACTTAACACTTCCATAATATTTGAAAACTTTTCTCTCATTTTTCTTATCATTGATTGAAGAGAAGGATCTGGCTCATTCTCCTACTCATTTAAAGATGTCAAAATGCCAACAACTTCATAAAAGTAAGAGTTAGATGTAACATACAATGATCCTGATATCCTTTTTGTTGTCTCATAGAATTTTCTCAAAAATCTAGACAAAACACTTGCATTTTACCAATCATCACACAAGGGGACATCATTACAAGCTCAATTGTGTATGATAGGTCCTCATCTTCCAATCTTCAGAAGGCTTTCTTGAACTTAAGGGTAGTTTCTAACATAAGATATGTGGAGTTCCATCTGGTAGAAATGTCTAAATACACAGACCCTTATAAGTGATTCTTTCACGCTCAATATATGCTTGGAATTGTTGAGCTCTAGAAGGTGAACTTCTCACATATCTTATAGCACTTCTAATTCGATCTATGGAGTTTTGAATTTCTTTTAACCCATCCTTTACAATCATGTTTAAAATATGGGAACCACATCTCATTTGAAAGAATTCCCCATTCAATATAAGCAAACCATCACATTCATATTTCTCTTTCAAGTATTTCAAAAAGTGGTGTCATTTGAAGATGTATTATCAATAGTAATAGTAGAAATTCTATCTTCTAACCCCCATTCATGTATGCATTTCTCTACCATCTTGCCAATATCCTTACCTTATGACTAGGCATGACAACAAAATTAAGGATCCTTTTATGCAATGCCCAAGAATCATCAGCAAAATGTGTAGTGAGACATAAATAGCTAAGGTTTTGAACGGAAGTCCAAATATCAGTTGTAAAAGCAATCCTAGATTTTAAAGATTTAAATCTTTCCATCAATTGAGACTTTTCTTGAACATAAAGCTTCATGCAATCCTTAGCTATGCTAAAACGTGATACATGCTTAAACATTGGTTGCACTGCACTAACAAAATCCCTAAAACCTTTACGCTCCATGTGACGCTCCAAGAGTACCCTAGTAGTAATAAACAAGATGCATTTGAATATTATTACTAGTTTACCTACTGAGAATAACATATTTTCAATAAACAAGATCTTTTAGTTGCTTTGATAAGAATGACAAGTATATATAAGACATAAATTAGTAAATAACTGTCATCCAAAGTTTGAGAGTAATAATAATATTACAAACCATAACATTTCTATAAAATCCTTCAAATACATAATTAAGGTTTCTAATGCTAAATACTTGTAACTAAAAATAGAAATATAATCTTATCCCGCACTACTCCTTAAGCTTCCAGTTTCTAAATTCTTACCGGAACCATGCTCTTGGAAGTAATGAGCCAAGGTCACAATGTGAACCTAAAAGGACTATTGGAGTGTGAGCTAAACCACGGGCTCAGTGAATAACCAGAACTTACCACATATCAAACAAGCTTATTAACAATCATATGAAATCCATCAATCAAGCATGTGTACAAATACAAGCCTGGATAACTCGAAATTTGAACAGGATGAAGATTTATGCCCTCTTATCGGGGTTGAAGGATCATAATCTATGGCCTACCTACCTAAGAGAGACTAAGCTTTCAGGAAAACAACAATGCTCACTCTAATAGTCTCTTTAAATTTATTATGTCTTAAATAGTCATTTCTTGTTTTAGCTTTAGAAACTCCACTAAGTGTTAGTCATTTCTAAGCAATACCATAAGCAGCATCATTCATTTACCATTTAGTTCCTACGGTATCAAAATAACAAAGGTAATATTGCGATTAACTAATAACTTCTTTGTCTAGATAAACCAAGCATTATTAGAGATCCAAAATACTAACACGTAGTAGGCTACCACTTACTCAAATGCTACTTTATGCAAGATATGCAATGCATGTATAATTTCCTTTATGTTACCAGTAGTTTTATTCTAGTTGAAGGCGATCAGTCAATGCACAGGCAATCAATAATGTTACGCAACCATATATAGTCATACATAATTCTGTTGTTGTTATTATTAGAGTGACTTGGTAATCAATATCTCATACAACAAATAGTTCCCACAAACCCATACAGTATACTTAGATTATTATCTTTTATTTAAGATTCGCTAAGTTACAAGCACATACAATGTAACAAGACTGAATTACTCACCTGCTCATGTTGACTAATCGCAGTAGTCGTCAAGAAAATCCTCACAAGTACCCAAGTCACCTATTGAGATGATTAATATATTCATCAATGTCACTAAGTTATATAATTAAACTCCTATGAGTGTCTAAGTGTCCTATATTGATGTTTGGTTTTCATTCTAGTACTATATTAGTCCTTTAATGGTCCTATGATAATCCAGTATTATTTAATATTTATTTTAATGTTGTTTGTCTTAATCTTGCTTGATACTTATATATTTTCATCTGGTATTCGAACATTTGATATTTAGTTAGCTCATTTTTATAGTTATTATTGTTATGTTTGTATTGTTCCTTATTTGACTTAGTATAGTAACTCGTATTTATTGATTATTGTTTAGAACTATCAGTTTTCTTTTGATTTACTTGTTACAATTTTCTTGTAATGTAAAGGTATCTTTTTATTCAAAAATTTAGATTATTTAAATTTCCATTGTTATATGTATGTCTATATGTATGCATTTAAATAAAATACTTGGTAATTACTACACTTCTAACTTTTCTTATAAAACAAATTAAATTCATCTATAATGATAATAAAATTTGTAAGATTAAGATTTGCTAGATTTAAAAATCAATTTTTTTTAAATATTAGTAGTATTATCCTTTTTGCTGTTACACTAATAATAATAATAATAATAATAATAATACTTGTAATATTCATCATATAATTAAGATTAATAGTAATTCAAAAATCCTACCCATTAAAATTAATACTAGTAGTAATATTATTAAAATAGCTTTAAGCTTAACTTTTGGGTTTTAATTATGAATATTAAGTATAATAATATCTAAAAATGATAATTCCAACAATATTATTAATTAAAATACTTTTAATAGTATTAGTAATATTAACAACTGTAATTGTAAAGCTTTATGGACTTTAATTAAATTAGTGATAGTGATTGTATATTATTAGTAATCCTTTCATGATATTATTAATATCGATAATACGTAATGACTATATTAATATTTCCAAATAATATCATAATATATTACTTAAATGCTATATATTTGATAATATAGAAAATTTTTAGTTTTAAATTCAATATTCAATAATTTCCATTACTATATTACTAACAAATAATAGTATTCTTAATAATACATAACATAAATAAATAAAAGTAATAACAACATTAATAATTTTTGCAAAATTAATTATTATATTAATTAGTATAAATAAATCAGTTTTAGAAAAGAAATATATATATTTTTAAAATGTGTAGCCAAGAGATACATGGGTGGAACACGCTCATGTTCCTCCCGTGCTCATTTAAAAAACACAAAACACGGCTATGCACGAGAAAACCAGCCTGTGCTCATCTAGGAAGTAAAACTGTGGTATTGTTCATTCATCTTCAACCACGGTTTGATCCCATTTTCTTGCTTTTAATACGTTAGAAACACTTCTAAATCATTCCTAAGTGATTGTATATGATATATATAAACATTAAACAACTTACAACTCATTTTTATTTAGATATTCCATGATTTTAGAATCAAAAGGAGTGCAACTAGGGTTTTTGAATTTTACCTCATTTGAGCTTGTTCGGTGTAATTCAAAGCTTGTTTTTGGTTTGATAATGATCCTATGATAATCAAAAGTTAGTTTAAAGTATTGTTCTTAACCAACAACAAGCCAAAACAAATCAACTTATCTTGTTACCAACTTGTGCGTTTTTAGTAGAGTTTTTGTTTTGATCCAAACTAAGGTATTTAGGACGAGTTAGATTCTATTTTTAGGTCGATTTGGTTGCTAGTTGGGAGTCCATGTGATCTGGAAACTTTGGGAATAAATGAAGTTTGTTTGCTTGTCCATTATGAGTTATATACACATATATAAGAGAAGGAGAAGAGGACGGTTTGGATCAGAGATTTGCTTCAGATTGTTCTACATTTGTGCTCTATTTTATCAAGTTGTTTTGGCTGCATTTAATGAGGAAGTTGAGGTGGCAACATTTGATTTGTTTATGAGTTGAATTTATTGACTTTTTGTAGAAAATTTTGAAGAATCATCCATGCATTTTGGCTCCCATTTTTCAAGGAAATCTAAACCCTACATTTGATGCAAATTGGAACGGATCCTGCATGTATATATATAATAATATTAACTAGATAATAGTTATCTAAATTTTAGGATAGTTTATTAAGTTAATCGGGTATGATTTATCAAATATTTGACAGTTTTTGTCTAAAAGTATTCTTATAGGATTCTACAAAATTTTTAGATTATCAAAAGATACAACTTTGGGTTTTAAGTTTACGCAATTAATTGTTTTTAGAATTTTATCTCCCATGATTAAGGTTTTTTAAGCTCATTAGGTCAATTTTTGTTTTAGGCTCTAATAGCTAAACAATATCCTAACTAAAACAATGGTGTGATTCAAATATTTATTTGGAGTCTAGATTATTAGTTATACATCTGTTTATGTTTTTATTGTATATTTATAACCTTAATGGTTTATCTTTAGATTATCGTTTCCTAACTATAAGCGTAATTGGTTATCTACTCATTATCGCATTTAATATCTTAGCCAAATTATCTATATATCTTAGGTTTTTGATACCTACTATGAAACCTTATTAGTGTTCTTAATACTATCTAGGAATCTTTGATTTAGAGTTTAAATCTATGTATTGGCTCATTGCTACTCATAGTTCTAGTCTCTCGTTTTTATTGAGTTCAATAGTAGCCATTTATTTTCTATATTTATATTTTTCTATCTATTCCTATTTATATGACAAGTTTTGGGGTTTGAAAATTTGGGTTACATTTAACTATATCTTTAATTATTAGCTCAAAATACGAAATCTCGTTTTTTGTATCAATTAGGGTCAAGAAGTTCTTTATTCGGGCTTATAAATCCTAATCTAGCCAAATTCAATTCAGTGATGTATTTTTGGGTTTTTGTTGAGTTCTTGGTTTATTAGCTAGTTCATACTTTCTATTTTAGAGTCGTGTACCAATGTGAAAATTTCTGGGGTTTACACTCTACAATAGAGAATGGTTGCTCATCAATAATAACCATTCGAACAAGCATACGTCTACAATGATCTTGGTTAAACTTCCATGAGATAAGACAACAATTGTCACTATCAGTTACATCTTCCCCTACTTTTTTGAATGAAGTAAGAATCTTTTTCTTTTTTCCATATTTTAGGGAAATCTAGAATAGGATCTCAAATGCTTCAACATAGAAGATGTAACCCAATCAGAATCATATAGTAACTCAATTCCACAGTAATTGCACTTTGTCTTAATAGTCTTCTGCTTATGGTCATGTGTAACAGTAATCTTAGTAAAATGAGCGAAAGCACGTGAACCTTTGTTTTTCTTGGTACATACCTGGGACGAAGAGTCACTAGCTGATAATGCAAGTGCTTTACTTGAACTTGGAGTATTATTCTCCTCCCCTTTACTTTCCATTTTCGCTTTAGAAAAATCAAAATATAACAAGATAAATTAGTCATTAGCTCAAATGTACATGCTTTACATTTATAGTTCATAAAAATGGAAAAGGAGTTCAAAAATATATCTTATGTGTGGCATGTTAACATAGAAATATTATTTTACAACCTTGGCATACTTTTTATTTGGCAATTGGCACATAAATGGAGGAACATGGTATTACTTTATAAAACATGTCCACAAATCAGTAATACAGCTTTTAAGGTTAACCTTTACCCCTAGACTATATGCATGAGATTTTTCTTAATATAAGCCAACCAATAAGTGGATAACGAACCGTCCCATTTTACAATTTTTTTTAGAGATAATTAAATTAAAAAAAAAGAGTTATTTGATCCTAGAATTAAACACTCCCGAATTTGTCTAAAGTAATGTGCCTTCTTCTCATACTTAGGTATCTTTGTTAACCTTCAAATAAACATATAAAGAGCAACTAGACATAGCTGATATCTATGCTAAAAAATAACTAGGAGAAAATATAAAATCTTTAAATTCTAATTCGGTCCATCTCCCTTAAACACTAGTGTCAATACCATAAGTTATAAGACAATTGCATATTATAGTGATTGTTAATTTTATTTGAAAAATGTCAAGCATGTGCTCCCATGAGCCAATAGACAATCTCCAAATGATGATTTTTATGGGGTATGGCCTCCCAAAACATTACAAGGGCATGTATTGGTTGATTTACCTTGGGTCATATCTGAGTCTATGCATTTTGGATTATCCCTAGTAACCATGCATGGTTTTTCTCATTTTCACAGCTCAAAATTGGTGGACATCCAAAAGTCAAAGGAAAGATTGTTGAGGTCTAGCCATGTCCAATCAACCATGCATATATTTAATTTTCCTACGAGGAGACTCTTTCAGTCGTTGCGTTTAACTGTAATGCTTGACCTTCAAGGTTCCCCCCCTCCCCCCTATTTGTGGCTGTTCAATTCCAACGACTTTACATGGATCCTTCTTACTAAATTCAACCCACGATTTGAGAAACTCTTGCTACACTTCTCACAACAAATACATGTGCTTCTCAATCGTAAAATATAATATAATAAGCAGGTGATTTTATTTTTATTAGGCAATTTTTCTATTGCATGTTAAAACCATCAAT
Organism: Combretum micranthum; assembly: GCA_024138025.1. NCBI lineage: Eukaryota > Viridiplantae > Streptophyta > Magnoliopsida > Myrtales > Combretaceae > Combretum > Combretum micranthum. The sequence goes on from JAMXBD010001256.1 coordinate 284,814, forward strand.
AAAATAAATCTATCTTCCTTATTTTGATACCAAATTGTGCAATAGCTCAATATTATCTCCTTTTTCTTTCAAGTTACTGGAAGTTATATTTTTAAAATTAAATATATATCTTGCTCTAAAATTAAATCATTGCAAAATTTCTATTGGCAAGATATTCCATCGAAGATTGAAAGAATAAATTAAAAATGAAAATGACAACAAAATATACAAAATGAACATACCTTTTCATAGAGGAGTGAGGAGTAATGAGCAAATGAGTGGCGTGAGAAATGTGAGACAGAGGGTGGCGTGAGTATGGGTGGCTGAGATAGAGTCACAGAAAGTGGTGTGAGAAAGGAGTGTAGGTGGCTAAGATAGAGTCATAGAGATTGGTGTGAAAATAATAGTAGGTTTAGGGTTTTGTTAGGCTAGGCTAAATGTAAAGTATATTATTATTGTTTAACCAGAAAGAAAAATTATTATTAGTTTTAGTTTTTTTTTTTTTAAGATTTATATTGGGTGGGTACAGGGTACCCTATACCCTATACTTAAAATACAAGGTATAGGGTATTGAAACTCATACCCATATCCTACTCTAAAAATATAGGGTCCAAAAAATTCTACCCGTACCCATACCCTACCCTATAGCCTTTAATACCCACCCGGACCTTACCCGATCGAGCAGGGTCCGAGTGGGTATCCGATGCGATAAGATTACCTATTCACTCCTATTAGTGATATTGTTATTTTTCTAAACCTATATGTTAGCAATTCTTTGTTATGCAAAATATTTTCTAAAATATATTTTTAATACTTAGGAAAACCTTTGTAAAAAGAAAAAATTGAAAATGAAACCAAAATCTTATTTTAATATAAATGCCGAGACATAAGCATGAATCTAGTGGTTTTACAAATTGGAATTCTTTTCTTGAAAACACATAAAAATCAATGTTTTGATAAATAAGCTTTCAAATAGAAATTAAACCAAAATTTACAAAGAATAAAATGACGTATAACAACTTTAGTTCAAGTTGAATTTTTTGTTATAAGTTCTCAAAAGTAAATTTCACTACAAAGTCTTCAAGGCTATTTTTCATGAGCTTAATTTTTTCTTAACATTGTTGCAAAGGCTATTTAGTGAAAATTCTATTATTGAGAAACATCACTAGGATCATGTATGTGCTATGAGCTATTGAGTTTTAATTGTATTTAGATGTGGAAATAATAATATGCTTACCTTAGAGGGTCTATAAAAGATGAAACTTGTAAGAGTGTAAAAAATGAACTAGAATACAAGTCCAGGCGTCGTCTAATCCTAGGGATTCTGAGACATAAACGATCTTAAACATCTAAAATAAGCTTAGAAATGGATAGAGCATTTGGAGTAGGTAGAAATCAACTACTCATATGCGAAAATTGTAGCTAAAATGAGTTAGCTATGGCCGTTTTAAGTTTAAGCTTAGTAATTGGGAAATCTACTACGAATAGAGTTGATAGAGTTAAAAAAATTGAGTAAGATTAGTATGAAATACTCATTGTGGGTATTTCTTTTGTCTATGTGACGAGGATTTCAATGCCTCGTTTCTGGAGGACTATTTTGACTAAAAGAACTACGAATGACTGAATTAGTTTGCTTCATTACTTTACATATTATTGTATGTGTTTGTAAAATAATAACACTAGAATATATGAAAAAGATAAAAATGGATTTGCACGTGGGATTGTCGTGGGTTCATACTTGTGTTTCATGGTGCTTTATAAATTAAATATCAGCATATTAGAAGTTGAATTATTGATTAATATTTTTGTTCCATTATCCTGTTGAAATGTTTGTGTGAATACTTGACGGTCACCTATGAAAATGGAAAATAACTCGATTAAGATTTAAATTAATAAATTGCTCATGCATGACACAAAGTCGAGTTACATTTATTTTGCTACTACTCTCATGTGTAGGACTGGATTGGGTAAGGTACCCTGCTTCAGCATGAGCAACTACTTCGTTCAAGGAATATGACCTCATGAAGGAGCTACGCTGAATCAATTGCTTTAGGTAAGAAGCCTGGAGACTAATAGTAGTGGTTAGTAGAAACCAAAACGTCTACTAAAATTGTTAGCTAGTAGAAGTTTGAAAATCTACTAAATTTGTGGTCATATGGACCTGTCCTTTCAAAGCATTCATTAACCCTTAGTATGAAGAGCATAAATCCATTTTCCATATGATATCTGGATAGTCATATGTATTTGTTAATCATATGAGTGTTGCATTGTGTATGCCTGATTAACAAACTTGATTTGATCATATTCAATGTATGGGTATGTTATTATAGGAACTCACTAACTAAGCAAGTTGTGCTTATATCCCTATATAGATTTCTTTTGACGTAGAAGTATCTTTGGTTGTACCCTAGAGGGATCTCTCCTCAGGTGAGAATTGTTGTAATCAGGGGAGCTTTTGGAAGAATTTTATGAGAAGATTTTTAGGAGTAGACTTCCATAGAAATCTCCTTACATAGTTTTTAATCTTCTTTTGCAATAGAGTTGTTTACTTTCAGAAAGAGACTTGATGATCTGTAATTTTTAAGACATTAAAGAAGGTATGCCCCTATGAGTTGTAAGAATTTGATCCTTTAAGGTTATATATTTATGTTTAGAAATTCTTGTATGCTGTTTATTGTTATCTTCTTAATTTGCATAACTGTGCTGACATCTCTTATTGTCGTGTAAGTAAGCCTTGTGCATAATATTAAAGGTTTTGCATGACTAAGATAGTCATTCCTAAGTTTTAATATTATATGCGGTGGGCTACTATGTTTAGGATACCTTTTAGGGCGTGACAGTTTAAATTGATATTAGAGTAGCAAGATTTAGAACAAAGATAATAGAATTAGAATTAGACACTTAAGTAAAAAGAAGATAGTAGTAAACCTAGGTATGGGTAAGTAGGTATGATGAAGGTTGAGCTTTAAGGACTTACTTTTCTTACTTTTGTGATTAGATAGCCTTGGGAAAAGTTAAAGGAAGGGCAAAGAGTTCAGGAAGAGCTTTGAGAAATCTTTTATGGATTACCGATTGAGACTCTAGTTATGTGCAAAGATTTTGCTCTAATAAGAAGGCCCCATTCAATAAGAGAAACGTTTATAGGAAAAGGGATTGAGGCATAAAATGTAGGAGGACCTCATAGATGGAATAAGGCTTAATCCCATGAGAAAAGAGAATTGGTCTAAGTTGGAATTGATGTATGGAATTGAAAGGATTATGACCTTTTTTCTATAGAGAATCGATGTTGTAAGAAATGACCTTCATCTGAAGGAATGAGATAACTCTTAATTTCCCTAACTTTCAAACTTGGAAAGCCCTAAGCCCCCTCTTTGTTTATGCATATGACGAGCTAGCTAATTACATCCATTGGCTAAGAGTTGACCATGCATATGACGAGCTAGCTAATTACATCCATTGGCTAAGAGTTGACCATGAAAGCCACTTTTACTGGTATGGAGTATATTGGAATATCCTTCCCTAGCCCTCAAGCCATAACCAACCAGCGCCTCCTCTACTAAACGTTAGATGGAGTGAAGATGTGGCTGAAGACTGATAGATTATTTTTACCTTCAAGCATAATTTTCAATTTATAAAGGCCCGTTCTTAAATTTGCTATAAAGGTAATAGGCAGTGTACCTATCGTGAATATAGTATAGCTTTTAAAAATCGGGATCGTCCTCAGGGAATAGGCAATTACTAGTACTAACTCGTATTCTACTATCTAACTGAACAAATTCGATGATTTTACTATTTTTCTAATTTTCTTTAAAACACTATTAACACAACTCCAACAACCAACAAGATTCAATTAAGGTCTAATAATCCAGGTTTTGTCTTACTTTCAATTTATCATATGAATCATTGACAATCCATATTAGATAATTAAGATTAGTTCTTAAGCTATAGAGTTCCTTGAGCAAATTATTAATTCTTTCGAATCTAACAATTTATCTAAACCTAGGTTAATCGATTAGGATGTCTCCTTAATCAATAGCAACCCAAAATTTGCATGAGTAACATGAACTCTTAAAAATAGAAGATTCTTACTATTCTATGTCTAGAATTATAAACAAATCTTTTCAATTGCATAGATCAATTCATAAAAGTAATCTTTCAATTAACTTAAATGAAATTCATGCATAAATCTGTATTTCCGGACATACAAACTTAAGAACGGTTAACAAACATGCAATTCAACAAAAGAACTTCAATAATTCATTAAGAACAAAGTCTCAACACATGATAAATATGAAATTCGACAAAACCCAGATCTGAAAAACTACTCCTTCATAGTAATTAATAGTAATACATGAAATTCAACATAGAAATTCGAACTCATGATACTACCCGAAAAGATTATAGCTCAAAGTGTCGGATCTTCAATCCTTGATGATCTTGATTTATTATTGGAATCTCCAGAACTTCCTTCTCCCTTGAAAACTCTCGTTATCAAAATCTTGTCTTCTTTTTCTCTTCTACCATCTCCTTTTTATAACCATCTTCAATTTAATGGAATTAATTGCTCTTGATGAGGAGAGATGAAAGGTTTTAGAGGTTACGAGTCTTTTGGCCTTTCAAGTAACGCTCCTTCCATAACCGAAATAAACGTTTTTGTCTTAAAATGGAGGTTACTGTAGCTAAAAAGTCGTTTTCTCATTGAATGACTTTTTATTAAATCGACAGGGCGAGTGACAGGTCATGTCTCACAAATGTCCTTTGCAAAGTTCAATTTCCAGGTTGACATGGTTTGAGACAGGTCATGTCTTGCAAATGTCTTTCAAAAGCTTGGTTTTCATCCTTTAATTTTGCTTCCTCCTTGTAATAGTTGAAAAACATGGCTTGATCTTGTCATTTTGAGTTCTTCTTAATCCAAAATTTGCATTTTTGACCCGTCTTTGCTTTCCTTGAAAAATATTTCCTTTAAAGACCTGAAAGCATATATTAATGTTTTGAAGTGCCAAATTCTTAATAAAAATGATCAATAAAGGTTCATTTTGGCATTCACAAAATATGAATAAATTTGGTTTATCAAATTCCCCCACACTTGAGTTTTTGCTTGTCCTCAAGCAAACAATTAAAATCTATCATCAAATATACTCAAAAATTTTCATAAGTTAAAACATAGCATTCATTTTTATTATAGTAACTTGCTTTTATACCTATTGCTCAAATCTATCATTTCAATGTAATTGGCATACTTTAATCAAAATTCTAAGGCTAATCCAGGTAAGTTAAACTTTACCCTCACCAATTAAAAATAGCTTCCAAAGTCACAAAATAAACACAAAGTCAAACAATAGCAAAAGAGACCTAGTTATACTTCACCACTTGTTAAAAAATATATAAACTCTTCAACTACTTTTCTAAGCACAATAATCTAAAGTGAAAGTAATTGTATCTGTTCTTCCCCTGGATTTTCTCCTTTTAATTAAAAATCTCTTTAAAAATTTTTTAGCTTTCAGAGGGACGGGTTTTTGCCCGCTTCTTTTCCTTTTCCTCTGGACAGGGTGTAGCCTGCATCTTTTTAGCTTTCTTTTTCAAGTTCATCTAATGAACTTTTGCCCTTCCGCCCTTCTCGTTATAGTGAGTTCATTGAGTCGGCACATCCCGGGCTCATCACCCAAGTGACCAGGTTTTAAAGGGACCCCATCGAACTCTCTACTCACTTTAACCTTCAAGTTAGGATACTCATAACTCAAATGCTTGAGTCATTGGAGTATTGGCCTTTTGATTTTTTTTTTCATCAATTGTATATAAGAAACATGATATTTGTATTTAATACAACAATTGATTATTTCCAAAGAGATTTATTCTAAAAAAGATCACCAAGTGATGAACTTCATATACTCTTTCACCAAAGATTAGGAGGGCTTTCAAAATATTTGAAAAGAAAATATATAAATTAACAAGCTTAGAACCACAACCATTTAACTTTCAACTAAGGACTTCGATCCACTTTTAGACTCTAGATTCCATCCCTAATTAGCAAGTAAGTTTACCACACCTAGATTTCATCCTACAATTTCAACTAAGTATACTAATCACAAAATAGATGAGTAAGGTGCTAGAAGTCTTTTTTTTTTTTTTTATGAATGCTATTTCTAAACATTTTTCTGAGTATATTTTCAAGTATAATAGCAAAGTGTAAAGTGGGGTTTTTTTTTTTCATTCAAAACAAGTATAGAAAACCAAATATTCCCTTCTCAAGAGTATCCCTCCCCCATACTTAATTGGGATATTGTCTCCAATGTCAAAATATATGCAAAAAGTGAGGAAAGGAAAAAAAAAAATGAACTTCCCTGTTTAAGAATCAACATCCAGTTGCAAAATAGTCATATTCTTCATCCAAATAGAGCAGCTGTGAGAGCAAATCATAACAAAGTGCATATGGGCTGGAGTTTTCTGCTTTGTTTCCTCTTGAATTTCCATCCTACCATTAAGAACAACACTTAACCATCAACCAATAGCAGAAAATGATAAGATCATGAGTCTAAAAAGAAAAAGAAAAAGACAAAAGAAAAGGAAAGTTAGACATTTACTAACTTTAGGATAACCCAACAACCCATCAACAATGAATCACGCATGACAACCATTAACACTCAAAAACCATCAATCACGCATACTAAGATTTCATATCAAATTTCATCAAGAACGAGTTAATTGATTTAGGATGATGCAATCAAAAAGCCTAAAATCCCAAATCAATACCTTTAATGGAGTCATGAATGTAGATACTCAAAGATGAGAGATGATGAAAAATTACTTGGATTTCCCTTGATTTTTGCTTGAACTTTTTGCGTGAAATAAGAAGATAGAATGAGAGGATTTTATCTTTGCAAAGCAAGTCTCTTTGTATTCCAAACGCACAAATGAAATAAATGAAGGAAATAAATGAAAGCATGCGTCTTTTAATGGAATGGGGCAGTAAGTTACACGGCCAAAAGACAGGCCATGTCTGCAAATGTCGTCCTGCAAATTTCCACAGCTTGTTACACGGCCAAACGACAGGCCATGTCGTGCGAATGTCGTCCTGGAAAATTATCCACAGCTTGTTACACGGCCAAACGACAGGCCATGTCGTGCGAATGTCGTCCTGGAAAATTTCCACAGCTTGTTACACGGCCAAACGACAGGCCATGTCGTCAATGTCGTTCTGCAAAGAAATGGTCAGTAGTTTACACGGCTAAAAGACAAGCCGTGTCTAGCAAATGTCATTCTAAAACTTCAACAAACAGTTAGGATCAGTAAGTGACACAACTTTTGACAAGCCATGTCTCAAAAATGTCGTTTTGACAGCAAATTTTCTAGTCTTTTTGTACCTTGTTTCCTCTCCAATATCCATCTTTTCCTTAAAATTATTGCCCAAGCATCCTAATCTGTTAGAAAAATAATAAAATCATGAGTTCAAAAATAAAAGAAATTAAACAAAAGAAAATAAATAAAAGAATTAGTCATGGGTTGCCTCCCAAGAAGCGCTTTTGGTTATAGTCGTTAGCTCGACGTCTTGCTATGATTCAATCAAGGATTTGGTGAATGGAGCCGAAACTCCTCACGACCTTCTTGCTCAAAATCAACTCCTTGATAGAGCTTCAATCTTTGCCCATTTACCTTGAAAATTCCACTCTCAGGATGTTCTAACTCAACAGCACCGTGTGGAAAAATTTTCTTGACTAAGAAAGGACCAGACCATCTTGATTTTAACTTTCCAGGAAAAAGTTTTAAACGAGAATTAAACAACAGCACCTGGTCTCCTTCTTTAAAATGCTTTGGATGACGAATCCGCTTATCATGATATCGCTTAGTTCTTTCCTTGTAGATCCGCATGTTCTCATAGGCGATCATTCTCCATTCGTCCAATTCATTCAGTTGAAGCCTTCGTCTCATTCCAATGGAATTCAAGTCAAAATTGACTTGCTTTATCGCCCAATAAGCTTTATGCTCAATCTCCACCGGCAGATGGCAAGCTTTACCATATACAAGCCGATATGGTGTGGTTCCCAAAGGAGTCTTATATGCTGTCCTATATGCCCATAACGCATCATCTAGCTTGTTGCCCAATCCTTCCTATGATGCTCCACTGACTTTTCCAAAATTCTTTTCAAATCGCGATTTGAAACCTCGACTTGCCCGCTGGTTTGAGGATGATATGGTGTTGCAATCCTATGAGTTACCCCATATCGTTTTAACACTTTCTCAAGTTGATAGTTGCAGAAATGCGTCCCCCTATCACTTATGATAGCTCTAGGGGCTCCAAACCTTGAGAACAACTTTTTTAAGAACTTGGTAACTACTCGGGCATCATTGGTAGGCAGTGCTTGGGCTTCTACCCACTTTGAAACATAGTCCACTGCGACCAAGATATACTTGTTTCCAAAAGAATTTGGAAACGGTCCCATGAAGTCGATACCCCACAGATCAAAAACCTCACATTCTAAGACATAATTCTGAGGCATCTCATCACGTCGGGAAATATTCCCGGTTCTTTGGCATCTATCACACAAATTAACAACCTTATGGGCGTCTTTAAAAATAGTCGGCCAATAGAATCCAGATTCTAGAACTTTCTGGGCCGTCCTATTTGCATTGTAATGACCTCCCGTAGGACCAGAATGGCATGCTTGCAAAATTTCCCAACCTTCCGCATGAGATACACAGCGTCGAATCAATTGATCTGCACAAACACGGAAAAGAAACGGTTCCTCCCAAAAATAATACTTCAACTCAGAAAAGAATTTCTTCTTTTCATGGGAAGTCATATCTCGGGGGAGGATTTTAGCAACAAGATAATTTGCAAAATTTGCAAACCAAGGAGTATCAGAATTTCTTACCTTTCTTATTGTAAACAACCGTTCTTCCGGAAATTCATCATTAATCTCTTCCTCCTTTAATTCCTCCAAACAAGGGTTTTCCAATCGGGACAAATGATCAGCTGCAAGATTTTCTGCCCCCTTTTTGTCTCGGATTTCCAAATCAAATTCTTGTAGAAGGAGAATCCACCGGATGAGGCGTGGCTTTGCATCTATTTTTGACAAAAGGTATTTAAGAGCAGAATGGTCAGTATAAACTATTACCTTTGATAGAATCAAATATGGTCGGAACTTGTCAAAGGCAAACACCACAGCCAGCAACTCCTTTTCCGTGGTGGTGTAGTTTTCTTGGGCACTGTTTAGAGTCCTACTAGCATAGTAGATAGGTTGAAAATGCTTTTCTTTTCTTTGTCCCAAGACTGCCCCAACAGCATAATCACTTGCGTCACACATAAGTTCAAATGGTAAATTCCAATCCGGAGCGATCATGATTGGTGCACTAATCAGATGCTTTTTGAGGAGGTCGAATGCTTCAAGACAATCTTGACTGAACTCAAACTGTACATCCTTTTCCAAGAGTCTTGTGAGAGGTCGGGCTATCTTGGAAAAATCTTTTATGAACCTCCTATAGAAGCCTGCATGACCGAGAAAACTACGAATTGCCTTGACTGATGTTGGAGGAGGAAGATTGGAAATAATCTCAACCTTGGCTTGATCAACTTCAATTCCCTTATGAGATACTTTATGACCGAGAACTATGCCTTCCTTGCACATGAAGTGACATTTCTCCCAATTAAGCACAAGATTAGTTTGTTCACAGCGGATCAATACTTTCTTCAAATTTTCAAGACAATTGCTGAATGAATCTCCAAAAACGGAAAAATCATCCATAAATACTTCCATAATGTTTTCCACCAAATCTTCAAAAATAGCCAACATGCACCTTTGAAATGTGGCTGGTGCATTACAAAGCCCAAAAGGCATTCTCCTATAGGCATAAGTGCCATAGGGACAAGTAAACGTAGTCTTTTCTTGATCCTCCGGAGCAATTGGTATTTGGAAGTAACCAGACATACCATCCAAATAGCAATAAAACATATGACCTGCAAGCCTTTCTAACATTTGATCAATGAAAGGTAAAGGGAAATGGTCCTTGCGAGTAGCTTCATTAAGCCGTCTATAATCAATGCATACTCGCCAACCCGTGACTGTCCTCATCGGGATCAGCTCATTTCTTTCATTTGGGACCACAGTCATCCCTCCTTTCTTAGGCACCACTTGTACTGGACTTACCCAAGAACTGTCAGAAATTGGGTAAATCAATCCGGCATCCAGAAGTTTAATTACTTCTTTCTTTACCACTTCTTTCATATTTGGATTCAACCTTCTCTGGGGTTGAACAACTGGTTTGAATCCTTCTTCCATCAAAATTTTATGAGTGCAAAAAGAAGGGTTTATACCTTTAATGTCGGATATCTTCCATGCAATTGCTTGCTTATGCTCCTTAAGAACTGTCAATAATTGCTCTTTTTGTTCACTGTTTAACTCTGAGGATATGATCACCGGTAGTTTTGAATTTTCTTCCAGAAAAGCGTACTCCAAATACTCAGGAAGTTGCTTCATTTCCAAAACCGGTGGTTCTATAATGGAGGGCTTCAATTTCTTCTCATCTTCTAGTGATAATTCCTCGAACCCTTGTTTCTTTATCAACTCCTCATGCTTCTCCAATTGGCTATCACATCTTGCACATCAGGGTTCATTTCTTCTTTTTCACAAATCAAACTTAACTCCAGAACATCTTTGCATAATATATGCTGCACATTATCCACCACAGAAGCATCAATAACATCAATGCTAAAACAAGAATCATCACATACCATGGGCTTTTTCATCACTGTTGGAATTTGTACTATAAGCTCTTCATCACCAACCCGGAGTGTCAACCTTCCATCTCCAACATCTATGACAGCTCTAGCGGTAGCTAGGAAAGGTCGTCCCAAAATTAAAGGCACTTCCCCATCCTCATCCATTTCAAGAATCACAAAGTCAACCGGGAATATAAAATTCCCAACTTTTACCAATAAATCTTCAATAATTCCTTTGGGTAATTTAACCGATCTATCGGCTAATTGCAAACTAATTCTTGTAGAACGAGGCTCACCTAAACCCAGCTTTCTAAAGAATGAATAAGGCATTAAATTGATGCTTGCCCCTAAATCCGCTAGAGCTTTCTCAACAGAAAGTTCTCCAATGACACACGGGATTGTGAAACTTCCCGGATCTTTCAATTTGCTGGCAGTTTTTTTGGATTATTGCTGAACATTCCGCCCAACTACAGCAGTAGACACATCCTCAAGCTTCCTCTTGTTGGATAATAATTCCTTAAGGAATTTGGCATATTTTGGCATTTGAGAAAGTGCCTCCACCAATGGTATGTTGATGTGAAGTTGCTTGAATAGTTCCAAGAACTTCCCGAACTGTTCCTTGTCACGATCTTGATGAAGACGAGCAGGATAAGGAATAGGAGGAGTATAGACTCTTACTTCAGAGGGTTGTTCTTTGAAAACTTCTTTTCATCAGGATTTGAAATTTTTTCTCCTTCCGGTTCCTTCCTTTTCCTTGATTCCACTTCTTTTCCACTCCTTAAAGTGATTGCTTTTGCCTGTTCCCTTGGATTCCTCAGTATTGCTAGGAAGTGACCCAGGTTGCCTCTCAGATAGCATCTTGGCCAGCTGTCCAATTTGATTTTCCAGAGTATGAATAGAGGCTTCTTGGTTCCGATAGCGAGCTTCTGAGGTATGGATAAATTTGGTCATCAATTCTTCCAAGCTAGGTTTCTTTTCTTGTGGAGGTGGTGGTGGTAATTGTGGAAGCTGTTGTGGAGGCGGAAGCTGTGGCTTTTGAAATCCGGGTGGAAAATTTGAAAAATTCTGCCTTTGCACATTTTGGTTGTTGGCATATGAAAAGTTTGGATGATTTCTCCACCCTTGGTTGTATGTTTGACTATATGGATTATTTTGATATCTTCCTTGGTTTCCCACATAATCCACTTGCTCCGGAGCGTCAAGAAGGTAATTTTCAGCAACAAAATTTCCAGATTGTACCGGAATTGCTTGTGAGTTCTTTGCTTCCATTACCTGTTTACTCAAAGCATCCATTTTAGCAAGTATAGTAGTCATCATATCGATTTCATGCATTCCTGAAACTTTTGCTTCCCCTTGTTGTTACCCCATTGGTAATTGTTCTTTGCCATATCCTCAAAGAGCTTTAGTGAATCTTCGGGGGTCTTGGAATTCAAAGTTCCACCAGCTGCAGCATCAACTAATTGACGAGTTGTTGTATTCAGACCATTGTAAAAGGTCTGAACTTGCATCCAATTTGGTACCTGGTGATGAGGACATTTCCTTAGTAAATCCTTCCATCTCTGCCATGCATCATATAAAGTCTCAGAATCCTGTTGATTGAATGACGAGATGTCATTTCTCAATTTAGCGGTTTTGGATGGTGGAAAATAGTTGTCCAGGAATTGCTCCACCATATTGTTCCATGTTGTTATGGCTCCCGGACCCAATGAGGATAACCATTGTTTGGCTCTTCCTCTCAATGAGAAAGGAAATAGACGGAGCCTCACTGCATCATCTGTTACCCCATTGTTTTGAATGTCTCACAAATTTCCAAAAATGTCTGAATATGAGCATGTGGATCTTCATCAGGTAAACCGTCAAATTGACAGTATTGTTGCAGCATCTGAATCACCACACTTTTAATTTCAAAGTTGTTTGCCGCAATGGGCGGTTTCACCACAGTTGGCCAGTACCATCCAGAGTAGGTCTAGCATAATCCAAGTTGGTTTTGGGAACTTCTTCATTGTTGTCAGCCATGAGTGGATCTATCAATTCGCTAGCAACTTCTCTTGTGTTACTTCTTAACCTTCTGTGGAATGTTCTGTCTATCTCCGGATCAAAATCTAGAAGTCTTGAAGAGGAACTTCTTGTCATGCACTGCAAAATATCAGAGATTGGAGTTAGATTTTTTTTTTTTTTTTTTTTTTAAGAGTTAGATTAGCAGAAATAAAGTTTTCCTAATATTGCTCAAATTCCCCGGCAACGGCGCCAAAAACTTGATTTATTTACCTTCAAGCATAGTTTTCAATTTATAAAGGCCCGTTCTTAAATTGCTATAAAGGTAATAGGCAGTGTACCTATCGTGAATATAGTATAGCTTTTAAAAATCGGGATCGTCCTCAGGGAATAGGCAAATACTAGTACTAAATCGTATTCTACTATCTAACTGAACAATTTTGATTTTACTACTTTCTAATTTTCTTTAAAACACTATTAACACAACCAATAACCAAACAAGATTCAATTAAGGTCTAATAATCCAGGTTTTGTCTTACTTTCAATTTATCATGTGAATCATTGACAATCTATTAGATAATTAGATTAGTTCTTAAGCTATAGAGTTCCTTGAGCAAATTATTAATTCTTTCGAATCTAACAATTTATCTAAACCTAGGTTAATCGATTAGGATGTCTCCTCAATCAATAGCAACCTAAATTTGCATTAATAACATGAACTCTTAAAAATAGAAGATTCTTGCTATTCTATGTCTAGAATTACAAACAAATCTTTCAATTGCATAGATCAATTCATAAAAGTAATCTTTCAATTAACTTAATGAAATTCATGCATAAATCTGTATTTCCGGACATACAAACTTAAGAACGGTTAACAAACATGCAATTGAACAAAAGAACTTCAATAATTCATTAAGAACAAAGTCTCAACACATGATAAATATGAAATTCGACAAAACCCAGATCTGAAAAACTACTCCTTCATAGTAATTAATAGTAATACATGAAATTCAAAATAGAAATTCGAACTCATGATACTACCCGAAAAGATTATAGCTCAAAAGTGTCGGATCTTCAATCCTTGATGATCTTGATTTTATTGGAATCTCCAGAACTTCCTTCTCTTTTGAAAACTCTCGTTATCAAAATCTTGTCTCTTTTTCTCTTCCACCATCTCCTTTTTATAACATCTTCAATTGAATGGAATTAATTGCTCTTGATGAGGAGAGATGAAAGGTTTTGGAGGTTATGAGTCTTTTGGCCTTCAAGTAACGCTCCTTCCATAACCGAAATAAACGTTTTTGTCTTAAAATGGAGGTTACTGTAGTTAAAAAGTCGTTTTCTCATTGAATGACTTTTTATTAAATCGACAGGGCGAGTGACAGGTCATGTCTCACAAATGTCCTTTGCAAAGTTCAATTTCCAGGTTGACATGGTTTGAGACAGGTCATGTCTTGCAAATGTCTTTCAAAAGCTTGATTTTCATCTTTAATTTTGCTTCCTCCTTGTAATGGTTGAAAAACATGCTTGATCTTGTCATTTTGAGTTCTTCTTAATCCAAAATTTGCATTTTTGACCCGTCTTTGCTTTCCTTGAAAGATATTTCCTTTAAAGACCTGAAAGCATACATTAATGTTTTGAAGTGCCAAATTCTTAATAAAAATGATCAATAAAGGTTCATTTTGGCATTCACAAAATATGAATAAATTTGGTTTATCAAAGACGAACCAATGCAAGAAGATGAAGAAGAAGAAGAGGAAGCCACGAAAGAAGAGGAAAAGGAAGAGGAAGACTGAGAAGAAGCTCTAAAAGAATAGTTGCCAATGCTAAACTAGGAGGAAGACCTTAGCCACAACCTTAGCCAGGGACCCTTATACAACCTAAGCCAAGGAATCACTCTAGAAGTACGAGCTATAATCACCCAAATTTTACATAACCCGGTTATAATAAATATATAAAAAAATAAAATAAAATGTAGAATCATAAAAGAACCATAACAAAAATATTAGAAATCACTCCAAATTTTTTTCGATTTAAATTTTTTAAGTATGAACAAACTAGAATAAAGAATCTTTATCACTAAGACTATAAAAGTTCATAATAAAGAATAAAGAAAACTATCTAATATTTACGAACTTAAGTTTTAATGTAATATATATATATATATTAAAACATTCAAGTTAAATAATTCTGAGTCTATAAAAATTAAAAGTCTGGTCTAATTCAGTAATTTATAATTAGTAAAAGGAACTGAGTAACAAATATAAAATTAAAATTAAATTTCTAATCTAATAAAAAGTCTAGGATAAATTTATAAATAGAAATGATTTTATATGTAATTTCAAATCTTAAAGATTTATAATAAAGTCGAATTAAGGGCAATATAATTATTAATTTATCAAAATACCACGAAACGAAACTTTTAAATAAATAAAATATAATTTATGATAACAGGTATAAAAACAGAGAAGTAAAAGTATTAAACTAAAGATTCTATGTATGCTACCGTATTTAGAATATTTAATATCATTAATATGTAAATTTTTATCCAAAAATTATCAAATTAGTACTTATCATACGTGTCATTTAGATCCACAAAATTAATTTTTTTCACCAATTTATATTTCCCCCTAATCCTTACATATTTATTGGTTATAAATTTATCATCTCCTTTTTTGTTATATATTTTCATATATCCTAACTGATTTGCATTTTTTACGTTTGATATGTTTTGTTACGTTTTACGTGTATTGAATTTGCTCTTCAATTTCAACTTCTCCCTGGACGCGGACAATTCCTCAAGAAAAAGCGAAAATTCAAACACATATATGCAAATCTTTAATAGAAATTCTATGTATACTATATTGTTTAGAGTATTTAATAACGCGAATATGGAACTTCTCATCTAAAAATATTACTAAATCAGTATTTAATATACGTATCACTTAAACCCGCAAAATTTATTTTTTTTCATAAATTTATATTTTATTCTCTCCTTGTACGGTTAGAAATTCATTATCTTATCTTTATTTTTTTTATTTAGATATATCTTAAACCTAAAATAAAATCTAACTAATAAAATATATATATGTATATATGTTTACAACTTGCAGGAGACATTTTTGGTTTCGTTTGATGGCTGTGATCTTCTTATTCTTGATGAACCGAAATTCCCTCAACAAGATGCACTAAAGTCAATCCCAATCATCTCCTAAGCCAATAGAAACATGATAAATCATTCTTGCATTAATGATAATAGAACAAACTACTTAAACAAACAACAAACATGAGCAATTTATTTTAAAACGGAAGAAAAACGAGCAACCAAACCGCTATCTTTTCTTATATATATATATATATATGCTAGAGACTCGGATGGACAAGCAGACGAATTCCAAACCTTCTCAAAATTTCCAGACTCCATCTATACATTATTAGGAGTCGAACGAACCCAAAGGACGATTTTTAAACCCTCACATCCGCCCCGTTCAAAAATTCGAAACAAAAACTAGGAAAAACGTTCAAAAACGAGCTTGAGGTAAGTGATTTTCATTTCCGCGAGTTTTAATGTTTTTAGTTGATATATGTATATAAATATCATGTGTAAATGCTTAGGAATGAATTAGAATGAATTTGTGTGTTAAAACAATGGAAAATCGGATCAAAACCAAGGTTGAAGACGATGAATAGTGCTTCTCGATGAGCCCAGGCTTCGTGTACGGGCGTACATGTCCCGTAGACCCCTCGGTTAGCAACGTGTACGGGCGTACATAACTCGTATACCCTTCAACCAGAACGTTGTATGGGCGTACCTACCCCGTACACCCCTTAGCAATCACTTTGTACGGGCGTACATAACCCGTGCAACCCTCGGCCAGCCACGGTGTACGGGCGTACTCGACCCCGTGTACCCCTCGGCCAGAAGAAAACGAAGCTAAATATAAATAAATAAATAATAAATTAAATAATTTTAGAATGTTTATTCTTTTTCTTGTATTTATTTTTCTGGAATAGTAATAGTAATAGTAATATTATAATACAATAATATTAAACCCAAAACTTATTTATTATTTATTTAAATTTAAAACTAAAATTATTTTTTTCTGATATAGGATGTTTAATTATTTGATCTATTACTATTAATCTAAAAAGAAATTTTCTTTAGAAATATAAATTATTTTGTTAAATAATTTCTCCATAATAGATTAAAATTATTAATATCCTTAATATTATTAAAAGAATTTTTAGAATTTCAAAATATTATTCTGAAATAATAATAAATCTAGATGTAAAACTAAAATTACTTTAGTAATAATATTAATTAAAATATATAAGACAATTAGTATAATTCTTAATGTGATGAAATATAATCTATTTTCGGAAGTTTGTTATTATTATTATAATTGTTATTATTATTGTTATCATTATTGTTATTGATTTCGTTACTAAAACTATTAAATTGTTTTTGTAGTTAAAATTGTTTTTACTATTAGTAGTAATATTAAAACTAATATAATTACCATTTTCTTTGATACTAATATTACTGCTACTTTTATGAGTATCACTAATACTAAGATTCGTATATTATATAAATAAAATATATGATTTTTGGTAACTAGTTAAAATAGAATTAGTAATTGGGTTAGGCGATTAATTTCCAATTAACTCAGCTTAGATTAATATGGTAAATAAGACCATAAAAAGAAAGGAGTACATAATTTCTAAAATATGTCTAATATTAGAATTAATGTAAATAATAATATAAGTTATGCCAAAACTAATCCGGTGAATATAATATTTCAAATATCTTATCTTCGGAACTAATAGAAGAATAGATTAGTAAAATAATAAATATCTGTTATTTCCTTCCATAGGAATATAAATCAGTTCTCGGACTACCAGTAGATTATTACAGCGACATAGTGAGGACCACAGGTGAGGGACTTTGACCTTATCATATTGTTTGTGCTTGTAGTTAGTTGCATTAATAATAACATCTCAAACTGAATCGCATGTGGGTTTGGGGTAAATCGTATGCTGCTTGGTGTATGTATGATTGCCAAAACATCTTATTATAATTAACAATTTCTTTGTATGATGACAATTGTATGAAGCATGTTGATGTTTGTCTGTAATTGTATTATCGTCCTGAACCTAACTAAAAACTATTGGTACCATAAAATGAAATGGGCATGCATCGCATATATTGCATATTTGCATCTCTAAAAGCGTAGTAGTCTATTACGTGTTGGCCATCCGGGACTTTGATAATGCTTGGTTGACCTAGGCTAAAAGCTATTAGATCAACGCAAGGTTACCTTTGATTCTATTGGTACCATATGAACTAATTGGTAAATGAAGGACGCCGCTTATGGTATTGTTTGGATGACTAATGCTAAGGGAGTTGCTAATGGTATGTACATGGGATGGTTTGTTAAGATATCATATTAAAAGTGATAACCCTAATACGAGAAATCGTAGATTCCCATGTATGCTTGGCTTCTTCTGGATAGACTATGTACTACTGGTTCCTTCAACCCTGATGAGAGGGGTAAATCTCCATCCTGCTTTGGACTCCGGATTCTCCAGGCTTGTAATTGTTCATATGCTTGATTGTGGCATTACATATGTTTGCTAAGTAAACTTGATTTCCATTGTTTGATATGTGGTCTGGTCAGGTCATCTCACTGAGCGTGTGGTTTTGCTCACCCTCCAACAGTCTTTGTGCAGGTATAACGTTAGCTGGGATTGGGTTAAGCATGAGTGAAGAGTGCTACCTCAAAAAACCTTGCTGAAGATAGTTTCATAGATTATATTGGTCTCAAAGAACAAATTAGATAAATGGTATAATTGATTAAGATATTGTATTTTATAGGTTCGATCTCAATTTCATTATTTGGTAGGAGATACCGATTCTCTGCGGTTCTGGCAAACTAAGGAAAATCGGAATCCTTAGTATTTATATAATATATTGGTATGACTACATCACATGTAATAATTATAAGATAGAGTCTTGTAATATCTAACTTGCAAGACGGTTCTCATATTACGGGTGCACACGTGGTATGATGACTACAGGATGATACTACTAGGCCCTATTTTGGGGCGTGACACGAGCCCTAAATGACAACATGGTCATCATAAATTCAAAACTAGAGTTATATTTGCCAACATAAGGTAGATACATGAGACCCACTCCCCCTTGGCATGGACTAGGAAAGAAGCGGACTGTTCATAAGGTTGATGATGGTTGTAATAGTTGAAGCGATATTAGAAAGAGTGTAATGATCAATCCCACAAGTTTAATGTGTCCCTTTCTTGATGTAACTCAAAAAGTTGTTAGGAACAAAGTATACAAAACATATCCCGTATGTCCAAGTATGTGTCTTTCCCTTATGAAGTGTGTTTCTTGTATAGTAAAGGTTTCAACCCATGACTATTTCTTGTATGAATGAAATTTCCTCATGTTTTGGTTTGAATTCCACTTATTATAAATTTTATTTTTATGAGTTTTCATTTCAATTTCATGAACACTTTACCAAACTTTCATGCCTTTTTATTAACATAAATTTCCATGATTTCTCAAAATTCCATAAAAATTGATGACTTAAAGAAGGATCAAAACTTTCGTAAGTTAAACTTTAAATAGTTGATCCAAAAGAAATAGAAACTGTAAACAATGCAACTCTAATAACCTACCCACAGATCAAGAAAACTAACAAGCCACACCACTACCAAACCAATAAGGAGACATCCTCACAGTTATAGGACAACTCGTAAACTCGATAAATATGTTCATCCAATAAACTCATAATGTCACGCCCCAAATGGTACCCTAAACATGGCAGTCTGCCACATACGATATTAAAACTTAAGATTGACTTCTCAAAGTCATGCGAAAGTTTCAAAACCATATGTAAGGCGTCTATCACAACAATTGGAGACACTTGTGGGATGTATAGTTTGAGATAGTAAATACAACATACAAGAATCTAGATAATCATCCAATTTATTATTAAGAGAATATAATCCTTGCATCATCTTAGAGGTTTTCCCCTATAATTCTTCAAACAATCAAAATATCAACTTAATCTTTCTCACAACAAAATAATACTAACACTAAAGGACATTAAAGGCAATTTAACCTAAGTTCTTCAAAAGATTTCCAGAAGCTTTTCTAAAACATCATCCCTCTCGACTATATGAAGTCTTCGGGCATAAAAGATATAGTTCTGTTACAACAAAGATATATCGGAGTATAAGCATAACTAGCTTAGTGAGAATATTTTTGAATTAACGTACTTGTATAAATAATTTCAATCAAGTTATTAAACAAGCATATGAATGCATCAAGCAAGTGATCAAGCAATACATATGATCTACCGAAAATCATATGTTTGAATGGATTTACCCCTCCATTCAGGGTTAGGTATTCCAAGCTCTTTAAAACCTATCTTTAAATTCAACTCATGTAGTTTATTTCAGGCGCCTACTCACCCATCTCAAAATAGTTCTTTCAGGCTCCTAATCGCCCATCTTGCAGATTTCTGGCTACTGTACACCCGGCTACTATACTCTTGTCGCATTGAGAATAGCAGCTCATGCAATGAAACTAACTACGTGATATGCATGAATCAATTAATATAATTCATAGTAGATGATTAAAGTAATTTAAAGGTGATCATAGAATTTGCACACACTCTAACAAAATAATAGTAAAACATAAGTTAATTAACAACGATTCATGCCTCGATATGCTTAACATTCTTTCAACAAATATTATCATACGGAATTCATTTTTATTTTTTCCTACTTCTAATGCCTCTAGCTACAAGTGTAACCAAGTACATAAAAGGAAGGAAATAAACTCACTTGGCCATGAGGATCTATTTTTCTTATGGATGAGTCGATCGGTAAATTCACTAATCAAAATAATCCTCTAGGTATGAATACTCCTCCTCGGGATCATCTAATCAAGAAGAATACCCAAAATGAGTATTTCTTATTGATTCTATGGTACTTATCAAAATCTATGTCATAAGATCGTTAAAATTCGTATAGAAGGTAATTCCAACTTAAAATGGTCATAACTTGGTCATTTTAACTCGGAATTGCGCAAATAATATACCATTTTCTACCAGAAAAGATCTATCCATTTTTAAGGTTATTTTTGTCATGAAAAGCCATTTGGGTTAGAAAACACTACGATACATAATAGTTATGAATTTATAGTTCGCAAAATATGGTTTTTTTCAAACTTCACTTTATTCAAAAATCCTTAAGCAAAATATATAGATATATGTAGTTGAAAAATCCTTTGAAAATATATTTATACTCATATTGTATGCATGATTTTTGTAGTGTTGTCTCGATATTGATATTTCATAAACAGTTTGTCTTTGATGGTTTTAAAAAAATAAAACTTTTGAGAATTTCTCCTTTTTGAATTATTAGAAGGAAAACAAAAATATATTTGAGTTGTTATGAGTAAATGTTTTCCTATTATAATTTCATTTTCTCACTTTTCAAAAGTAAATTCATTTTCAAAAATTTTGGTTCTTTAAGTTATCTACTAACTTTATTTCTAGTGATTAAAAAATAAGTTTTTCAAAATATCCTTTAAGTTTTTGATGTGGTCAAATATATAAAGTTGTGTTAAATGTATGTTTTCCTTTTATTTTTATATCATTTCTCTTCCTTAGAAAAATAGATATACCTTTAAAACTTTACTTTCTTGGCAAATTTTATTTTTCTAAGTTGGTTTTCAAAATAGTGAATTGACTTTATCTCGGTTTGAAAAACTTACTTTATTCTTAATATTTGTTAAATAGTAGAATAATTTTCTTAGACAAGTTTATAAGAAAAGGTTTCTTAATAAAGAATTGCTAACATTAGAACTTAGCAAAATTTCATTTTAAATTTTGAAAAGAGAATAACAACATATAAAAATTAAGTTTTGAAGAGGCTTTCTTAGTAGGTGATTTTCAAATCTATAATGAACCTACTTAAGTCTTATAAAAGATATGGTTGAGTTAAAATCCTTCAATGCTTAAAATTATTTCTTTATGAAGTATTAAGTTTCGATTTATAAAAGAAATCGATTTATAAAAAATGAGTTCCTTTTATTGTTTTGAAGAAATCTACATTACTAATTATTCTAGAATTTATGGTTAGCTTATCCTTTGAAAAGACTTAAAACAAAACTTAGATCTTTTTGTTGAAAATTTCTTTTGTTAAGAAATCTAGTTTACTTTTATTTATTTAGTAAAAAACCCATTTTTATTTTTATTTAAGATAACAACACTCTTAATCATGCATGAATATGTAGTAATGTAAAAGTAAAGATAATATATAATAAGATAAAAAGAATTACTTGTAAGTAAATAAACATAGTAAAATAGTCAAGCATTAGGAACCTTAGCTTCATCAAGGTATCCCGATCATGTATTGGGAGCTTTAGCTTCATCAAGGCAACCCGAGACTAAGAATAGACTAGTCACAAAAGAAAAGAAAGAAAATTGTTTTGACTTGATATGGACAAGTCTAAGACTAAAAAGACTAGTCTTAATAAATTGCATAAAATAAGAAAATGAATAAATTGCAAGACATGAAAATAAATAAATAACAAATGAGCTTATATGCTTTAAATAAATATATATACATAGTATACATAATATTATATCAGTTAGATTAGAGCAAAAATAATAACAATAATAACAACAACAACATAATAACATAATATAAAATATGAACATGAACAAAAATAAAACATAAACATATTGTTGTTTCTTTAACTCATATGAGCCTAAGAAATATATACTAAACTCATGCTAAGTTGTATGAACATGATGAAGAATTTTAAGTAGGATTTTACCTAAGGTTTAATGAAAGGTTTGAAAAGAGATGAAAGGGTTTTGTGTTTGTTATTTTCTTCTTGAAGTTGTAGGGAATGGTAGAGAGTATTTTGAGAGAGATTTGTTAAAGAGAGGTTTTGAGAGAGTATTTTGGTAGAGTTTTGTTATGTAAAATGGATGTGTGAAAGAATGAAGGAGGAAGGGGGTATTTATAGAATTTTTGGAGTGAATTATTGATGTAATAAAATAATTGAAAAAGAAAAATAAATGAGAGAGAGAGAGAGGGAGCTAGTGCCGGCCATGGAGGAAAGGGAGGAGAGTGAGTTGCTTTTTGTGTGTCTTTTTTAAGAAAATAATTAATATGTAAGATATGATTTGATATAAGATGTATTAGAAATGTAAAAGTGCAAGAAAATAGGTATGTAGATAGTAAGAAATAGGTATAAAAAAAGTAGAGATAGTGAAATAGTAATGAATAGTAGGAATAGTACTATGAATAGTAGACTAAACATATAAAATACCGGTAGTAATAAAAATATGTGTAAACGGGCTATATCTGTTATTTTTAGTTATCGAAAAATTCTAAAACTGATATTTTTGAAATCTTTATTTAATTACGAGTCTTTTGGTGTTATTGGAATATTTTTAATATTCCGAGCTCCAGGACATGCTTTTCGAGAATTGATCCTGTTTGAGTCCGAATGACACTCGAAATTCGTGAATCTGATGTTTTTATGTTACCTTATATTATTACGAACTATTTTAAGCCACTAACTTAATTTCGTTGTCTAGGATTTGAGAACGCGGAATTGTTGAAGTTGAAATTGTTTAATTGTCTTGATCATTGTTGACTTTTGAAACTCCGATTTGACTAGGGTTAGGGTTTAATCCAACTTTACCCTAGAAATTGAGGGGTTTATATCAGGGATCGGATAGATGGTTCTTCTCATGTTCAGGTTTTCGAATTGAACGATTATTGAACTTTCTATTTTTGTTTTTGAAAATTCTCTTATGAAATCCCATGATCGAAATTGATTAAGGTTCGGTTTCAACTTGGATCAAACTTTCGGGTTTTGATTGGGTATTCTAAAACCATTCTCAAAAAATTCGGGGCTTACACATAATGTACCTCCAACCGACAATGCTTAAGGGGCTTGAAG
Source organism: Combretum micranthum (assembly GCA_024138025.1). Taxonomy (NCBI): domain Eukaryota; kingdom Viridiplantae; phylum Streptophyta; class Magnoliopsida; order Myrtales; family Combretaceae; genus Combretum; species Combretum micranthum. The sequence goes on from JAMXBD010001256.1 coordinate 308,516, forward strand.
CACCAATGCCTCCAATAGCATAAGCACCAACCGATCCACTACTACCATTATTGCCATCAAGACCCTATAGAAGTACTTTACCTACTTTTGGTAAGCCTGATGAAGCCAAGGATTGGTTGGCACAAGTAAAGAGATCTTTTGCCACATTCGATGTACCACACCATCTGTAATGACCCTGAATAGGGGCTTAGGAAGATTATCCTAGAGTCATCATATCACATGTGTGCCCATAATATGAGGACCGCCTTGTAAGTCAGAGTTTGCAAGACTCTAATTACTTATTCTCTCAATATGTCATACATGTATATATATTTAGAAAAATAGTTTAGGATAATGATATTTCCACAAATCACAAGGATTATAGAGAATCAGATACCCTACCAAAAATGAAACAGGGTAAAGTAATTTAGGTTATCTATCATCCACAATCAAAAGAGATTATAAAAGAAATAAATCAAGTTTTAAGTCTTCTCTCCTAACTAACTTTAATCCATCAATATTCTAGTCCTTGACTCAATCTTTCATACGCTCTATGCTGGGTTCCTATCCCAATCCCGACTTTATGAATTTCCTACAAAAACAAACTATTGAGGGCTAAGCACAACTAGCTTAGTGAGATAATTCTTTACACAAACGTACCCACATCAAACAATTAAACAAGTCCATTAGTAAGCATATGAGATGCAATATCCATATGAGCAAACAAATACATACAACTATTTGGTAATATATGTAGAATGGGTTTACACCCTTCATTATAGGGTTAGGGAATGATTTGAATGGGTCCATCGCCTCCTGAAATTTACACATGTATCTTAGGGTTCTAATCAATAGTACTACTAGTCTCCGAGTTTTTCTTACCGAATGCAATCACGCTGGCTTGGCTACACCATGAGGTCATATTCCTTGAATGTCCTAGTTCCTCAAGATTTAGCTAGGCATCTTACCTTTCCGATCCTTCGAAGAGGAGTAGTAGCAAAATGCGAATGTGATTTTTGAAATGATAAGCATGATCAATTTGTTACAAGGAGTTCTTAATCTAGAATTAATTTCAATTAAGGTAATCAGCCAATATTCACATATAAGTCATCATAACAAGGAAATAATTTACTTTATTTAACCAATCGAATTTTGATATACTCAACTTTCATAGATCACACATAATGAATCGAATATATAAATCCTATAATATCCCACAAGCATACCAATTATTATCGTTTCTTTAAATCTAGCGCTCTACTTTACAAGTACATGCACAAATACGTAAAACATAAATGAAAATTTACTCGGTCATGGTGATCGCTATTAATCTAAGTAATCCTTAGGAAATAGAAGGTCTTATACCTCATCACCTAAACAAAAGAAATACCAAAAATAAATATTTCATCCAAGTCTTACTTAAAATTCTAACTCTATCAAATTAAATTTACGTCACTTTTCTGGTTACGAAATTTCAAACTTAAAAAGTCACAATTTGCTCATTTTAACTTAGAATTTTGCATATAAGTAGTTGATTTTTACCTACTTCGGATGATCTATCCATTTCTAATATTATTTTTAATTCTTGGGGTCATTTAAGGGTCAGAATGACACTATACAATTGCTTCCAAGTTGTTTCGGTTTTGATTTGTGTTAGATTTTACCATCTCTACCTTATCTAGACTCCATAATTTGATTATGTAACATTCCTTTACTATATATATATATATATTGATAATAATAGTTTATATTACATATATGATCCTAATGATGTTGTCCCAAAATAAGAATTTGTAAAACAATCTTTTATGGAAAGTAGCAATATTGAGTTTTATGAAAAATTACTTTTGGACTTGTGATAAAATTCATTACTTTAAATTTCGTGAATATGAGACCTAACAAAAATCATGGTTTAATATATATTTTGAAAACTTTATGGTCTTATATGTATTTCAAAACTTCATTTAACAATTTATTTTACAAGACATAGATTTTACTCATTTGTGAGATAGTATCTTAAGTTGTATTTCCTTCGCATTTTTCTTGAGTTGGTTTTTTTTAAGTAAAATTTTAATTCTTAGATATTTGTAAATGTGGAACTCAACTAAAGAAAATCATGGTTTTATATTTATTTTGAATCCATGAATATTTTATTTCCACAATAAACTTATTTTAACCAATTTTATCCCAAAACATGGATCTCTATGTGTTTATGGAGAAAAATTATTTTAAGTTGCATTATCATTAAAATGCTTTAAGTTTTGGCATATGAGAAAAATTAAGTAAATGACTCGTTTTAAATATTCTTTCTTGATGAAAAAGGGTTATCATTTGTATTTAAGAAAAAGAATTTTAAGTTGTAAGATTTTCTAAAGTCATGTTTTCAATATCGACATCTTAAGGAATTTGAGAGGATGATTCTTGTTTTAAAAATTCCCTCTTTGATAAAAGTTTTCCCATGTTTTGAAAAAAAGTTTTAGGTAAATGTCTTGTTCTAAATTTTTATTCTTGAGGGCAAGATTTCTCATACGTTGAAAATAAGATTTTTGGAAAATATTTTACATAATAAAGAATTATTGTTTTAAAATGGTTCAAGACTTTATTTTGGCATAACAACATCACTATAGAATATTCATGTACATGAAAGTAAATACCATATTTTAAATTTATAACTTGTGGAGATAAAAACAAAAATAATAATGAATATAAAGATAAGAAATTTAATGTATGGGAGCTTTAGCTTATGATCAAGTCTCCTTAGGACTTAGAAATGACCGAGTCCCATTAAATAACAAAATAATTAAAAGAAAAATAAGATAAAAAAAATGGAAGTCTTAGAATGAGAACAAGATTTCCTAAGACCTGAATTACTCCAGTCACCATGTAAATAAAGCAAAAAAAGAGCAAAACAAATATAATGGAAGCCTTAGAATTTTTGGATGAGGCATTCTCATGACTTAGATTATGGATAAGTCCCTTTTTCTTTTGACTTTATTAAGGACAAGTCTCAAAATGCAAGTAAATAAATAAATTGCAGAAGATAAAATAAGTGTAAAGAAATAAATGTTATATTAGTAAGCTTATATGTTCATATTGATATAAATATGTACATAACTATATTTATACATATAGATAGTTAGATTAGTTGACAAAAATATATCCACAAGAATATAACTCTAATATGATCATAATGTAAATGAGATACGGATTTCATTTTTGGCATTGTCATCCCTAGCTTTTATTCATCATGGGGAGATTTTATCCATGGATAATACATGGAACAATACCTATACTAACTATAGATGTGTGGGAAGTGTGTTTACCTTAAAAGAAACGTAACGAGGTGTTTTTATGATGAAAATAAGAGAGGGGGCAACAAGGGGAGGGGAGTTTCCAACAACAAGAAGAGAGAAAAGAGAGAAAAGAATGGGAGAAAAGAGAGAAATTTGCAAGAATTGTAAAGTGTAAAATGTGTGGATGTGTCTAGGTATTTGTAGAGAAGATTTGAGAAATTAAATTAAGATAAATAATTTGAAAAAGTAAAGAAAGATTGCTACAACAAAGGGGTACAACAAACATGAATAGCGGCTGGAGGAAAAAAATCAAGTGAAAAGTGACAAAGTTGACATGTAATGGGTTAACTTATAAATATAGTAAATATGATATGGTGTGTAAGAAATAGACACTAATTATAAGGGAAAAAAAGGGCAGATAAAATACGCGTATATGAGCTATATCTGACGTTTTTATGACTCCAAAAACTTCTAAATGATATTTTATGAATATCTAAATATTTTTTGAGATAATTTGATTGTTGGAAATTTTTTTCTTGTTTTGTGTGTTTGTGGTTAAATATGAAAACTAATCCCGTAAAGATCCTCAACGATCAAATTTTTAGACTATCTAATTTTTTAAGGGTTTATACTATATATATGATTTATAATTTGAGTTCATGATATTTTTCTAATTAATTTAGTATTTTATGGTATTAGAAGTTGTTCGATCGAGTCGAAATTTTCTAGGGTTTACGACTGACTCGATTTGACTTTAAGGTTCCGATTTCATTTTTGAGTATAAGGTTTTATTTATAAAATTACCATAAAATTTTGAGAGTTTTCAATTATAGGAAATTATGTCTTATTATCTTATCAATAGATATTATTTGGATGTACTGTCTTGATTTATGTGTTAGAGATCAAATAGATGAATTGTTTAGTGTAGGGTTTTTGGATAGATTGAGTTATTAGATTGTTGTGATGGTGATAGGGTTTCAAACTTTATCTAATTCATCTTATATCTTAGGGTTATTGAATCTTTATTTGGTCTCATTCAGGGTTTCAAATTTTAGAAATCTAGGTTTGATTTAATTTATATGATATTCTAGGGTTATAAAATTTATTTGTTTTAATCTAAGTTTTTTGAGATTTTGGTATGATCTAATATGGTTTAGGATTTCAATTCTGATTTGACTTTTAGGATTTGCGATGTGTTTTATTTATTTTACTAAAATTTTAATTGATTTTCTAGTATGATTTTAGCTTACATTATATATTTAACTAATATCAAACTATTTTCTTGATTTGTGTGTTTACTTGTTTACTATTATAATCATCTAAATATAGTATTTGTCGTATCAAATGATTTTTCAGATATGTTGTCACGCCCTGAAGGTACCCTAGTAGTAGTAAACAAGCTACATTTGAATACTATTACTAGATTTCCTTTAGAGAGTGATATGTTTTCAAACAATAGGATCTTTTAGTTACTTTGATAAGAAATGACAAATACATGTAAGCCATAAATTAGTAAATAACTATCATCTCAATGCTTAAATATAATATTACAAACCATACTATCTTTCTAAAAAGTCTCTAGACACATAACTGATAATTTAAATACTAACTAACTTAGACTAACAATAAAAGCAAATAACTTATCTCATAATATTCCTTGAACTTCTAGTCTTAAAGTTCTTACCAGAGCTAGATTTCTAAAGTGACAAGCCATAGCCTAAGTGTAAACCTGAAAGGACTATTGGAGTGTGAATGAAAACATGGGCTTAGTGAATAAACAGAACTTACCACATATCAAATAAGTTTAATTACAATCAAATGAAATGCACTAATCAAGCATATGCACAAATATAAGGTTGGATAACCTGGAATCCAAAGAAGGATAAAGATTTACGCCCTCTTATCGGGGTTAAAAGAACATAATACTATGGCCTACATACCCAAGAGACACTAAGCATACAGAAAGAACAACAATACTCACTTTAATTATCACTTTAAATTTATCATATATTTAAAACTCATTTCCTATTTATAGCCTTAGAAACTCCACTAGATGTTATTCATTTCAAAGCAACACCATAAGTAGCATCCTTCATTTACCACTTAGTTCCTATGGTATCGACAGAACAAAGGTAATATTTTGTAGAACTAATATCCTCTTTGCCTAGAAAACCAAGCATTACCGAAATACTAACATGTGGTAGGCTGCCATTTACTTAAATGCATGTTCATTCTATTTATGGTACCAGTAGTTTTTAATTAGGTTTAAGGTGATAATCATTTCATAGACAAGCAACATGCTATACAATCAATCTTATTCATACAAAATTCTATTGTTACTATTATTAGAATAGCTCAACAATCAACAATTCATACAACAAACAATTCCCGTACCCATACAACAAATTCATGTTATTAGTTGTCATTTAAGATCAGCTAAGCTATAAGCACATACAATGTAATAAGTCTGAGTTACTCACCTGCTCATATTGGCTAGTCGTAATAGTTAGCTGGAAAATCCTTTATAGTTTCAAAATCACTTATTAAGATGAATAAAATATTCATCAATAAAATATAAATTATATGACCAAACTCCTATAAGTGTTTAAGTGTCCTATATTGACATTCAGTTTTCTTTTTATTACAATATTGGTTATTTAATGGTCTTATGACAACAATCATTATTTAATATTTATTTTTATTTTGCTTTTCTTGATCTTGTTTGATATTTATATATTTTTATTGGGTAGTTGTAGAATTTATATTTAGTAGATTGATATCTTATTATTACTATTATCGTCACTTTTATATTGTTCTTTAGTTAACCTATTTTAGTAACTAATATTTATTTATTATTATTTAGTTTCATCGTGTTTCTCTTAATTTACTTCATATAATTATCTTGTTATTTTTGGGAATCATATTATTAATAATTTTAGCTTATTTATATTTTCATTCTTGTATATTTACCTATATAAAACAAGTATTTTACATTTATCATAATTTATTCTTATTTGTAAAGTATACTACTACTACTACTACTACTACTACTACTACTACTAACTATTACTAATAATAATAATAATAATAATAATATCTTTAGTAATAATACTACTAATAATAACATGAATAACAATAATGATGATGATGACATTGATAATCATAATAATAATAATATAATTAACAACAACAACAACAACAACAATAATCATCATCATCGAAATAAAATAGATTATATATATTTTTTAATTTTTAATTGAAGCCGAGAGGAACACGGCCGTGTACTGGCCATGTTCTTCTGGAAACACGGTCTCTCAAAAGAAAGAAAGTTGAGAGATACACGGGGAGTTCACCACCCCTGTTCATCCCGTGCTCTTCTATGGATCCGAAATTTTCAAAGCGTTCCACGTGATTTGATCCATATTTCTTCAATTTTCCACGTCCAACTTATTTCTAAATCATTCTTAAGTGTTTTTGCATGATATGTATATACATATATCATCTTATAACACATCAACATGTATATAATCATTGTTTTATGAACATAAAAGTTGTAACTAAGGTTTTATGAAAGTTTACCTGTTATGGATGTTCTAAGCTCCATTCTTGAGTTGATTTCAAACCTAGAATTGACAAAACATTGTTTAAGACAATGTTTAATGTATAAACTAACTTAAAATGAAATTAACTTACCTCTTTTACTCCTTATCCTAGCTTGTTGGTGTTCTTTAATGGAGTTGTGGTGTGTTTGAGTTGTTGATTATTTTGGTGGTTTGGATGGGATAAATTTGAGCTATTCTTGTTGTAAACCCTGGAAATTTTCCACTTTAGTATATGATTCTAAAGTAGATTGTATGAACTAGGTAATAGATTTAGATTCTAATTAAAGTCCAAGAATAGATTAATACCTACAATTTGGTTAGATAAAGGATTTAGAATTCGAATAAAGAATTTCTTAAACCCTAGTTGATACCAAAAACGAGATTTCGTGTCTTGAATGAATAATTCAAGATATGATCATAAGAAAATCTAAAATTTAAACCTGAAACCTAATATACAATAAGAGTTAAATAGAAAAATATAAATATAGAGATTAAATGATAGCTTTTGAACTTAATAATAATTCGAGATTAGGATGATGAGTAGTAATGAGCCTGTACTTAGATTTAAACCCAAAAATCGAGATTCCTAGTTAAAATTAAACGCTACTAATAAGATTTCATGAAGGATATCAAAACTATGAATATTATATAGTTTAACCTCTATATCAAATACGATATTGAGCAAATAAATAACTACATTTATAGATTGAAAACGATAACCTAAAAATAAACCGTTAGGATTATAAAATACAACACATAAACTGTTGAATAACTCAAAATCTAAACTCCAAATAAATAATCGAATCACGCTATTGTTCTAATTGGGTTTTCTTAAGCTATTGAAGCTTGAAACAAAAATTGACATAATGAGCTTAAGAAATCTTAATGCAGCAGGAGATAAAATTATACAATTTATTAACTACGTATATATAAAACTTAAAATTGTATTATTTGATAATCTAAGAGTTTTGTTTACTCCTATAAACATATTTTTGTACAAAAAATCTCAAATATTAGCTAATTTGTACCGTATAACTCATTAAATTATCTTAAAACTTAATTCAACAATTAGTATATATATATTTGTATTCGATTGCATTTCGGTGGAAATTCGAAGAAGAAAGAAGCGCCGGAATTGTGATCAATAATTCACCCAAATTTTTCACAAAAGCAATCAAGGACCAATGGAACAATGACAACAACAACTAATTGCAACGAAAATAACAGATCAAATGAGGAGAACAATTGAAGGAATTGGGGGAAGAAGCAGCCGCAAGTCCTTTTCTTTCTTCTTCTATATATATATATATAATATATATATATATATGTTCAAAACTCATAATGAGAGAACAAACAATCCTCATTAATTCCCAAACTTTCCAGAACGAAATTGCTCCCAAATAAAACCAAAACGAACAGAAAACAGGAAACAAACAGATCAAATCACCCAAGTTCGGATCGAGAGAAAAACAATAGTAAAAACCCTTGAATACGAGTTCAAAGGTAAGTTGATGTGATTCAAATGATTTTCTTTCAAATCTAAGCTTTATAATGACTTTTAATAATCATAGGAATGTAATAAACACAACTACAAGCTTCGAAATTCATCAGACGAGCTCCAACGAGGTAAAAATTCGAAACCCTAGCTATGTTTTAGTAAGAATCGAGATCTATATATATATATGTATATAAATGTGTTAAGAGTTATTGTTTGATTATGTATAAGATATATAAACACTTAGGAACGGTTTAGTAATGTTTTTAACGTGTAAAATTTAAAGAATATGAATCGGATCAGTAAGGAAGATGATGAACAGTACCAACACTGTCTCAAAGCCGGTAGTGTAATCGCTCAACGCCGGCGGCTTACATGGATAGGCCGGCCGTAGAGACAGCTTACACTGATCAGAGGCTACATAAAAATAATTTTCATGTAAAAATGAATGTAAGTCGGCTACCTGGAGGTTTACACCGACGGCATAAAGCCGGCGTTAGTTGAAAGCCGACAGCTTTCAAAGCCGGTGCAACCAATTTGAAATATTTTGCAAAATTAAGTTTACACCGGCACCTGGGTTTGAAGGTCGGCGGCTTTGAGTTGGCGTACAACTAAAATTCTTCAACAAAAGCTTATTCTAACCTAAACAAAAAAAAAATAATATATATATATATATATATGCAATACATCTACTTAGTATTTTTATATATATATATATATAACAATATAGAATTTATTACTTAAACAAGTAAGTACAAAAAAATAAAATATTTAGATTAATATCTAATATTTCCTAAAACCCTAAGATTAAGAAAAGATATTAAGTATTAATCAAATAATTGTTCTAAATAGATAAAATAGGCAAGAATGGAAATTGAAATAAGCTAAATTTTCGAGTGTTATGACTTCTAAAAATAACAATATAATTATACAAGATAAATTAAGAGAAACACGACGACACTAAGTAATAATAGATAACTACAATTTTCTATATGGAGATCAGTATAGCATAACATAAAATTAGTAATAATCACTACCAAAACTTGATAAAAATCGAGTCTAGGACACTAATCACATATAGGAATTTAGTTAATCTATATTGTGAATACTTTATTCATCTTAATAGATGATTTTGATACACTAGAAGATCTATCAGCTGATTACTACGACTGAGTCAGTATGAGCAGGTGAGTAATCCAGTCATATTATACTGTTTGTGCTTATAAGTAGTTGAATATGTAAGGCAAAGATAATTAAACGATTGTATTATTGAAATATGTTGTGATCTGATGTTGTATGATTGTTAAGATATCCTTACAAAAGCGATAATGCAATGATTTGATGTTGTGAAGTAATATAATGGTGATTGTGTGTAATGTATGGTCACCATGAACTTGATTAAGAATTATTGACTTAACAAAATAATCTGATCATGCATTGCATGAATTGCATTATTGCATATATTTTACGGTGACAGCCTGCTATGTATTAATATTTCGGTTCTCTGTTTATGCTTAGTTGTTCTAATGTGTTAGTTCTCCCAAGGTATTCTTTGGGCTGTTGGTCCTACAGGAACTAAGTGGCATCGAAGAACGTCGCCCGTAGAATCGCTTTGAAATGATTAATACTTAGGGAGTTTCTAAGGGGATTGCAGGAGATGGTCTTTAATCGATTATATTTAAAGTGATAACCCTAAAATGAGAAATCGTTGATTCTCCTGTGTACTTAGTCTCTCCTGGGCAGTGAGTCATTGAGTATGGTTCTTCAACCTTTAAAAAGAGGGCGTAAATCCTTTTTCCTGTTTGGATTCTAGATCATCCAAGCTTGTATATGTGCATATGGTTGAGTGCTTGCATTATATATGATTTGCTAATAACTTGTGTGATGTATGGTCATGTTGGTTATTACTGAGCTGTGGTTCACTCATACTCCATAGTCTTTTCAGGTTTACCTTACGACCCTGGTTAGTTACTTCCAGGAGTATGGCTCCGGTAAGAGCTTAGGAGCTGAAAGTCTACGGTTATATTTTAGTTTAATGGTTATGTACTATTAGAATAGATTATCTAGTTGTGTACTATAGTAAGACTATTTGGTTTGTAATAGTTTTGTAATGTTTATTCGCTAAATTATTTCTTTCATGTATTTGTTATTCTTATCAAGCAACTAAAAGATCCTATCGTTTTAAAAACCTGTCAATCTCTGAAGGCAACCTAGTGATAGTATTCAAGTGTGACTTGTTTACTACTACTAGGGTACCCTCGGGGCATGACAGAATTTAGTTGGTGTAGACACCCAATTTTTGCCCAATTAATTAAGGCTTAAAATTTAATTAAACTAATTTTTTTCCAAAAGCCTTAGTATTGATGAATTGGCTAAGTGATCAAGGCACAGGCCAAATGGCCTGTTGGTTAAACATATGGACCCAAACACACACTCAAGCTCAAGGACACAGGTTCAAACCCTAGCAAGGCAAATTTTTGCCTTTTTATCATTTTTGTCTTTTCATTTTCCTCAAATGTGACTTTTGCCGTACTTTGCATCAGTTTTTAACTGACAAAACATCATTGATTGTCAAAATTGATGATGAGATTGCAAAGTGGTTACAGAATATGAAAGATTAGTGCAAAAAAAAACAATCCAAAAGTTACAAATTCAATGTATAAGCATTCAATTGTACATGAATGGGGAGTTACAAAAATTGAGTGGATGAATCTGGCATGGAATATGAAAACAATCATCAATTCATCAGTTTCAAACAATTTAATCATGGATTTTCGAATTAAATTCGTAAAAAAATCAAGGGGTAAAAATCAATTCATTTTTGAAACTGTTCGAAACTGAAAATTGAGCTTGCAACCTATAAATAGGAGGTCCTAGGAGCAAAAGGCACAAGTCAATTTCAGAAAAACACATACATAACCATATCAATTTGAGATTCTCGAATTTAGGAAAGAAAAATTCGATTTTTCAAATTCGAAGTGATTGAATCGAATTTGATCAAAATTGCTGTTGTTATGAATGTTAGAAACCTAATTTTGATGCTTTAGTTTGCTTGGATTTGATCAAATTAATCTCTGAAAATTTTTTTTATTTTTGTTCATTAACGCCGCCGTACGACCACCGTCGGAACCGCCGCTTGCCGCCGTTCTGGGCGCCAACAACCACCTTCAGAGGACGCGCCGTCGCAGCAGAGTCGGGCCGACAAACTTTCCAGCCGCCGAGGACCACCGGAGCAGCCCGAATCCGCCCCGAAAAGTCGCGTCACGTCTTCTTCACCCGCCGGAGCTCCGAGATCCGACCCGAAGATCCGAATCCAACCCGATCGGTCATCGGTCAACGGTCGTCGGTCAACGGTCAACTCTGATCAGACGGTCCAGATTCAATCAAGCAGATCAGACGGCCCAGATTCAATCAGACAGATCAGTGGCTCAGATTTGATTAAGTAGATCAGACGGCCCAGATTCAATCAAGCAGATCAGACGGCCCAGATTTGATCAAGCGATCAGACGTCCAGATTCAATCAAGCGATCAGACGGCTCAGATCGAGTCAACAAGATCAGACAATCCAGATCGGTCAGCACGATCGACGCTCCAGATCTCGTCCGCCTCATCCGACGGTCCAGGTTAATCCGCATTATTAATAAATATTTTATTATATAATAAAAAAATAGTAAAAAATTTATAAAATTCATAAAAAATTCATAAAAATTCAGAAAAATCCAGAAAAATCAAAATATTTATTTTTCATATAAATTTATATTTTTTTTATTTTTTTAATATTTTTGAATATTTTTAATGTGTATTTATACACAGATTGCCTTAGAAATGCATATTTAATGCATGAAAATTATTTTTAATGTATTGTAAATTATTCTGAATATATTGTGAATTCATGTGATGATTTTTTAAAAAAAATAAAAGAAATAATAATAATAATAATACTAATAATAATAATAATAATAATAAAAATAAACAAAATAAATAAAAATGATAAAATTGGATTTTCCAAAACCAAATTTAAAAAAAATAAAATAAAATAACAAAAAATGATTTTTGGACTTAGAAAAATGTTTTCATGAAATAAAAAACCAATTGATTAGATCATAGGAGCATTAAAAATGATTTTTTATAAAAACTCGAAAATTTAATGAACTTAAAATGAAAAGAGTTCAAAAAATTAAAATTGATCAACAAATTAAGTTCTTTTTTAAAAGAACTACGTTTTGTCTGATATCGATTAGCGAAACGTAGGCACCTGCGGGGCGACATAAAAAATGAAAAAAATGTTTTTGTTTTTAATATTGTGAATAAATATTTTGTAAATATAATATGTTTTTGTTGATATTTATATTCTAAAAAAATTAATAATAATGAATAAAAGCACATAAAAATAAAAAAATGAATAATGTGATTTGTGAATATTGTTTCATAATGTATCATTTGAATTTTTGAGCATAAAAAGGATAGACTATAAATTTAAAATTCCAAAAGGGTAACCATTTGTTTTAATAGGTTAGCCCCCGAATCCATGATATCTGGTTTAAAATTTTGGTTTTTCTAAATCAAATTTTCGCAGACTAGTAGCTAAGTCAGGATCAACCGACCCATTGATCCTAGCTTTTTATTTTTTCCCGATTTATATCGGGTGGCGACTCTAAATTTTTTTTTAAATTTTTTTAAAAATTTCTTTTAACCCCTAGTCGAGGATTCATGTTAAATGGGTTCGGGTTTAATGTGAATCGGGTTAGGAGAAATGAACCAGATTAAGATAGTGGAAAATCCAGGCTCGACAGCTTGGCGACTCCACTGGGGACTATTTTTTTTTAAAAAAAAAGAGGCTAGCCACTTCGAATTATAAATTTTGAATTTATCCTTGCTCAATTTTTGTGAATATATTATCTTTGTATATTATATTGAATAATTTTTCTGTAAATATATACTAACCTTGCAGGTATGAAAAAAGAAAGCATAGCTTGTTTGTTTATTTATTTATGAATTTGCATTAGCATTTGCATTTGCATAAATGTGTGCTAGATACGGTCGGACCCAGGCCGTCTTAAGAGCCTAAGCGAGGAGGACGAAGTAAGGTCCGGGGGCTGTGGCTTTCCACTCTCTAGATCAAGAAATGTCCTCCCACTCGATTTAGTATCACTAAATCGGGGGACCTATAGAACCCTACCAAATCATGCATTTCAACATGGATCTTGACCAAACTTTCAAAAAATGGAGTTGTATTTTCTTCCAAAAAATGTTTTTTCAAAAATAAAAAATTTCAAAAAAGTCCACCAAATTTTTTTAAAAAAATGTGGAGTTGTTCCTTTCCTAAAAAAGGAATTTTTCAAAAATCAAACATTTTTTTTAGTAAATAAAATTTTAGATTGAGATGGTTTTTAAACCTTTATTTTTAAAAAAAAAAATTTAATACCACTTCAAGTAAAGTTTTTTTGGTCATTATCCCCATTGGCATGGATAGTGACTAATTTTTTTTCAAATAGAGTCTTAATTAATTTTTTTATTTTTCAAAAAAAAAAAGAAGATTTAAAAAAAATGATTTTTCATCAATTCCAACAAACTTTTTCACCAAACTTTCAGGGTCCTTATCTCCATTTATATGGATAGTGACAAATTTTTTTTTTAAAAATAGAGTTATTTTTTTAAAAAAAAAGGGTTTCAAAAAAAAAAAAAACTTTTCATCAACTCTAGCAAAAATTTTTTCATCAAATTTTCAAGGTCATTATCCCCAATTGCATCTATATCTTGTATCTTTGCATCTTTTTTTTAAAAAAAATAAAATAAAATAAAAAAATGTGTACAGTAGACTGTAAATACTCATAGAGAAAATTTTGTCCACCTATAGTTATAGGTCCTCTCCAATCAAAATTACCTTGTCATATGTATTCCTCTCCTTTGTCTTCAGGATAATCATCCCTGTAAAAATCAACCCCCATTTGAATTTCCTTCTAAAAGAAAAAGGGGAGTCTTTTTTGTTCCACTATTCTTGTAAAATAATTTTCCTTAAAGAAAAAAGAAAAAAAAAAGAATTATTTTTGTTAATATCCTTTTCCACTTTAGGATAAATAATCATTTTCAAACATTCTTTTTTGTAAATATCCATCAACAACTTTCTTTTTTTTTGAAGATTTTTTAAAATAAAAAGTGAGAACAAAAAGTTGTTGTCTAACAAAAAAAAAAAGAGAATAAAAGTTTTTCAAACTTGTTCTCCAACAATTTTTTTTTAAGAAAAAAAAATGAAAATTGTTTTCCAACAAATGAGAAAGAGAATAAAGGTTATTTTAAAAAAAAAAAAAATAAAAAATTAGAAAAGAAGGAAAATTGCCAACAGAAAAAGAATGTTTCAAAATTGTTACCCAATGATCATTCATTTTAAGCTAAAGGCAAATGAAATCAAAACTAGGGGCAACCAAAAGGACTTTACCGATTAGGGGCATTTGATAAATCCAAATGGGGCATTTAGTTATATATCCTGAGGCAATAAAAAAATGGATGATTGAAAACCCAAAAATTCTTATTAAATAGTGGCCTAGAATGAAAAGAGGCAAACTTAATCCCAAACACAACCCTACACACTAAGAGTGGAGTGAATTGTGAGAGATAAAATGGACTCATTCCTTAAAGGAGGTCTAGTTTGAATTTGATACATAGGTCAAAGTGACATTAGGCATTCATTTCAAAGTCCTAAACACATTATCCTTTGTTAACCCATTTGAGCCTATTAAGGAAGAATTTTTTAAAATTAAGCCCTGTCAAGAACCACCCTACATTAGGGTACCCCACAACGGGGCAATTTGGAGGTCAGGGTCATTATCAAGGAGAAAAAGGATTAACTTATATGCACTTGCCCTAGTTGCATCAATTCAAGAGTAGTCAATTGACATAAATAAATCATTTCCTTTGAAAGGAAGAAGAGTTTCTATCCCAAACCATACACAATCCATATACTTTGAGCTATAAGCCATCCAATGGAAAAAATACAAATCACCTTGCAAAAAGAAGAAAAAAGGGAATGAAAAGAAAAAAAAAAAGAAAAAAATGAAGAATAGCCAAGCAAGGTGATTAAACCAAGAAGTTAGAAGCATATGCTTAAAACTCAAGGCCCATCAAAACACAAAGTCCAAAATTTATATCATGGACCCACCCACAATTCCACCCTGATGGAAGACAATCACACAAGGTGATCATACCCAAACACTGGGGCACATACTCAAAGTCAAAGCCCATTAAAACACAAGGTCCAAAATCTATATTATGGGCCCATCCACAATTCCACCATTTAGAGACTTCTTTGGATCAAAGGAGTTGATTTATTAATGCTCTTGAAACTAGGAATAAGTGCATATTCAAGTTTTCCTTAAGGGTTCTTGACTTGTAAACCCGGGATGTGTTGAAATTTTTTTTTAAAAAAAGCCTTTATGAAATATCACTTTTTGATTAAAGCCAACAACTAAAAGCCCACATTACAGTCCAAAAAAGACCTAATAGATTGACCAAAGTGTGTCACTTGCAAGCCGGACCATAATTTTTGGAATCCGAGTCAAAGTGTGAAAATAAGCCTAAGAGAGTGTAAGGAAGTCCTCTTTGATTAGGTAACTTAAAATAGATAACCAACCTTGGTGTAAGAATCATCCCAGGGGCATGAAATCATTTGCCCCAATTTGAAAGAAGTCTACCTCAGGGTTAGGAATTAATTGCCCCAAAGTTGGAAACAATGCCCCAATTTTTAATTAATGTCCTAAAAAAAAACGTTGCCCCCAATGATTAAAATTTTTCAATAAAAGACCTTAGGTGGTTAATAGTGAAGCCTTAGGCTGAAAAAAAAAAATGAGTGATCAATGGGGCAAACCCTATTTATGATTATTTTTACCTGTTGGTAACTTTCAAAAAAAATTGGAATTCAAAAGAAAAAAAAAGGAAACTTTTTACCTTTAAAAGGTCCAAGAAAAGAAGGAATTTCTTCCAAAAAAAAAAAATAAAAAAAAGTTTTTTCCAAATATCTGAAAAGTAATAAAAAAAAGTAAAAAAAAAAGAAAATAAGTTTTCTTCATTAAAAGTAAAAAAATTGCCTTTGGTTTAAATTTTTAAAATAAAAGAATAAAAAAAAACTTTGCAAAAAAAAAAAAAAAAGGGGCATAAGGTTTTGGTTTTTTAAAAGAAAAAAATTCTCAAAGGTTTTCTTAAAAATTTTCAATGAAAAAAGGGGAAGAATTTCCCACATTAAAAAATTAGCCAAAAAAAAAATTCAGGCTACGGTTTTCAAAACTTGATTTTCAAGTTTGTGTTTAAGTTTTAGGATCACCTGCTCAAAGGAGCGTCATCCTATTTGTTTAAGTTTTAGGATCGATTGCTCAAAAAAGCGTCATCCTGTCTGTTTAAGTATTAGGGTCACCCGCTCAAAGGAGCGTCATCCTACCTTTCAATCTTTAGGATTATATGCCCAAAGGAGCATCATCCTATTCTTCTTCAGGATAGGATAGTCTGCTCAAGGGAGTGTTGTTTTTTTAGGATCGTATGAGCTTCATCCTATTCCTCAAATTGAGAATCGCCAACTCAAGGAAGTGTTGTTGCTGCCTTGTCAAGTTGTAAGTTTTAGGCCAGCTCAAGGAGCGCCTTAACAAGTCGAGTGTCAACTCGAGAAGCGCACTAATGTTAAAACCAAACTCCAGTTCATAAGGGTATGAACCAAGTTTCCAAAGTTTTCAAGAAAAGCTTGAAGTCCATCCGAGTCTTCCAAGAAGAAAGAAAACTTGAAGCCCATCCGAGTTTTCAAACCAAGTTTTCCAAAAAAAAAAAAAAAAGAAAAACTTGAAGCCCATCCAAGTTTTCAAACCAAATTTTCCAAAAAAAAAAAAAAGAAAAACTTGAAGCCCATCCAAGTTTTCAAACCAAGTCTTTCAAAAAAAAAAAAAAAAGAGAAGGAAAAACTTGAAACCCATCCAAGTTTTCAAACCAAGTTTTCCAAAAGAAAGAAAAACTTGAAGCCATCCAAGTTTTCAAACCAAGTTTTCCAAAAAAAAAAACTTGAAGCCATCCAAGTTTTCAAACCAAGTTTTCCAAAAGAAAGAAAAACTTGAAGCTCATCCAAGTTTTCAAACCAAGTTTTCAAAAAAAAAAAAAAAAGGAAAAACTTGAAGCCCATCCAAGTTTTCAAGCAAGTTTTCAAAGAAAAAAAAAGTCTGAAGCCTATTCAAGTTTTCCAATAAAGAAAAACCAAGTCCCCAAGTGGATCAGAAAAAAACCAAGCCCCCAAGTGGATCAGAAAAACCAAGCCCCTAAGTGGATCAAGAAAACCAAGTCCCTAAGTGGATCAGAAAAAACCAAGCCCCAAGTGGATCAAGAAAACCAAGTCCCTAAGTGGATCAGAAAAAACCAGTCCCAAGTGATCAGAAAAAAAGAAACCTCCAGTGGATTGAAAAATCACAAATACCCCTCAGTTTAGACAGATAGTCTAGTACTACCCAAATTCAAAATCCAGCCTTTAGAGATGGTGACCCAAAATCCATCCTTTCGAGATGGTGACCAAGTTCAAAATCCATACTTTCAAGATCAAGACAGAATTCAGAAATTCATTCATTCAAGATAGTGATCAAGACATAGTTCAGAAATTCATTCACTCAAGATAGTGATCAAGACAAAGTTCAGAAATCCATCCATTAAAGATGGTGATCAAGACAGAAGTTAGAAATCCATCCATTCCAGATGGAAACCAAAGCCCATTGGTCCGGCAAATGACCAAACCAAAGCCCATTGGTCCGGCAAATGACCAAAGCCCATTGGTCCGGCAAATGACCAAAGCCTATTGGTCCGACAAATGACCAAACCAAAGCCCATTGGTCCGGCAAATGACCAAAGCCCATTGGTCGGCAAATGACCAAACCAAAGCCCATTGGTCCGGCAAATGACCAAAGCCCATTGGTCCGGCAAATGACCAAACCAAAGCCCATTGGTCCGGCGAATGACCAAATTAAAGTCTAAGTCCGACAGTTGACCTAGCAAAATCTCTAAGTCTAAACTCGACAGATAGTTTAGCACAAGATTTTGGAAGGAGAAGCTAAGCAAAAATTGGTTGTCTTTTTATCTTTGTGGCAAAAGTTTTGTTCAAACTTTACCACAAAGAGGGGCAGCTGTAGACACCCAATTTTTGCCCAATTAATTAAGGCTTAAAATTTAATTAAACTAATTTTTTTCCAAAAGCCTTAAGTATTGATGAAATTGGCTAAGTGATCAAGGCACAGGCCAAATGGCCTGTTGGTTAAACATATGGACCCAAACACACACTCAAGCTCAAGGACACAGGTTCAAACCCTAGCAAAGGCAAATTTTTGCCTTTTATCATTTTTGTCTTTTCATTTTCCTCAAATGTGACTTTTGCCTTACTTTGCATCAGTTTTTAACTGACAAAACATCATTGATTGTCAAAATTGATGATGAGATTGCAAAGTGGTTACAAAATATGAAAGATTAGTGCAAAAAAACAACCCAAAAGTTACAAAATTCAATGTATAAAGCATTCAATTGTACATGAATGGGGAGTTACAAAAATTGAGTGGGTGAATCTGGCATGGAATATGAAAACAATCATCAATTCATCAGTTTCAAACAATTTAATCATGGATTTTCGAATTAAATTCGTAAAAAAATCAAGGGGCAAAAATCAATTCATTTTTGAAACTGTTCGAAACTGAAAATTGAGCTTGCAACCTATAAATAGGAGGTCCTAAGAGCAAAAGGCACAAGTCAATTTCAGAAAAACACATACATAACCATATCAATTTGAGATTCTCGAATTTAGGAAGAAAAATTCGAATTTTTCAAATTCGAAGTGATTGAATCGAATTTGATCAAAATTGAGTGTGTTATGAATGTTAGAAACCTAATTTTGATGCTTTAGTTTGCTTGGATTTGATCAAATTAATCTCTGAAAATTTTTTTTATTTTGTTCATTAACGCCGCCGTACGACCACCGCCGGAACCGCCGCTTGCCGCCGTTCTGGGCACCAACCACCACCTTCAGAGGACGCGCCGTCGCAGCAGGAGTCGGGCCGACAAACTTCCAGCCGCCGAGGACCACCGGAGCCGCCCGAATCCGCCCCGAAAAGTCGCGTCATCGTCTTCTTCACCCGCCGGAGCTCCGAGATCCGACCCGAAGATCCGAATCCAACCCGATCGGTCATCGGTCAACGGTCGTTGGTCAACGGTCAACTCTGATCAGACGGTCCAGATTCAATCAAGCAGATCAGACGGCCCAGATTCAATCAGACAGATCAGTGGCTCAGATTTGATTAAGTAGATCAGACGGCCCAGATTCAATCAAGCAGATCAGACGGCCCAGATTTGATCAAGCGATCAGACGGTCCAGATTCAATCAAGCGATCAGACGGCTCAGATCGAGTCAACAAGATCAGACGATCCAGATCGGTCAGCGCGATCGACGCTCCAGATCTCGTCCGCCTCATCCGACGGTCCAGGTTAATCCGCATTATTTTAATATATTTTTTATTATATAATTAATTTCAAAAAATAGAAAAAATAGTAAAAAATTTATAAAAATTCATAAAAAAAATTCAGAAAAATTCAGAAAAATCTAGAAAAATCAAAATATTTATTTTTCATATAAATTTATATATATTTTTTATTTTTTTAATATTTTTGAATATTTTTAATGTGTATTTATACACAGATTGCCTTAGAAATGCATATTTAATGCATGAAAATTATTTTTAATGTATTGTAAATTATTCTGAATATATTGTGAATTCATGTGATGATTTTTTAAAAAAAAATAAAAGAAATAATAATAATAATATAATAATAATAATAATAATAATAATAATAATAATAATAATAATAAACAAAATAAATAAAAATGATAAAATTGGATTTTCCAAAACCAAAATTAAAAAAAATAAAATAAAATAACAAAAAATGATTTTTGGACTTAGAAAAATATGTTTTCATGAAATAAAAAACCAATTGATTAGATCATAGGAGCATTAAAAAATGATTTTTTATAAAAACTCGAAAATTTAATGAACTTAAAATGAAAAGAGTTCAAAAAATTAAAATTGATCAACAAATTAAGTTCTTTTTTAAAAGAACTACGTTTTGTCTGATATCGATTAGCGAGTACGTAGGCACCTGCGGGGCGACATAAAAAATGAAAAAAAATGTTTTTGTTTTTAATATTGTGAATAAATATTTTGTAAATATAATATGTTTTTGTTGATATTTATATTCTAAAAAAAATAATAAAAATGAATAAAAGCACATAAAAATAAAAAAATGAATAATGTGATTTGTGAATATTGTTTCATAATGTATCATTTGAATTTTTGAGCATAAAAAGGATAGATTATAAATTTAAAATTCCAAAAGTGGTAACCATTTGGTTTTAATAGGTTAGCCCCCGAATCTATGATATCTGGTTTAAAATTTTGGTTTTTCTAAAATCAAATTTTCGCAGACTAGTAGCTAAGTCAGGATCAACCGACCCATTGATCCTAGCTTTTTATTTTTTCCCGATTTATATCGGGTAGAGACTCTAAATTTTTTTAAAAAATTTCTTTTAACCCCTAGTCGAGGATTCTTGTTAAATGGGTTCGGGTTTAATGTGAATCGGGTTAGGAGAAATGAACCAGATTAAGATAGTGGAAAATCCAGGCTCGACAGTTGGTATCAGAGCTTGGTTGCTAGTATAAGAAAGATAAATATGTGAAAGAATTGCATTTAGTGAATGTAGTAAGTTTAGATTTAATTAGCATTCTGTAGAAATAGTTGGGTAGTTATGGGTAGAGTTATACTGCACAAGTAGGAATAAAATATGTGTGATTATTATTAATCATGCAAATTTTGTTAGGTGCAGACTAATCCTGTTATGTGTCATATTAGATGGGAGATTTTTAGTATGCAGGAAGAGGAGACATTGGCATACTACAAGCGCAGATTACGAGTTCTGGTAGAGGACTTGTATTTGTGTGGGATTACCAAGACCTTAGAGGAGATCCTCAGCACCTGGAAGAGAGGATTACAGCCTTTGTTTAAAGGTTGGTTATTTCTGATGGAGCGGGCTTTTCCAGATAATGGATCAGCTATAGAGACGCTCTACAGATTTGAGAGACTGATAGTTCAGAAAGGAGGTGGCTTGGAGATTGACAATATAGCATTTATAGTCTCATCCAGATTAGTGAGACCAGAGCCTTTAGATTTTAGAGTCTGGGTAGATATTGGGAGAGGAGCAGTTTATGCTCATGATATTAGATAGGATCATACCTGGGTCAGAGGCGATGCAGCTTATGATGATGACTTGATGCTTGCACAGGTTAGTAGATGCAATCATTCTAGACGCATTTTGATGAGGAAACCACTTATTATACCCGAGATAGTAGGTGAGTTCCAACGCCCTACTTCTGTACAAGATAGGGTGGTACAGGAGTCAGTTCAGACTGCTATTCATAAAAGGAGCATAACAACAGAATTGTTAGATGAAAAAGAAAGTAAGAGACAAAGGATTGAAGCAGAAAAATATGTCTCTGATTATAATTATGCCAGATGGATTGGATTAGCACATGGAGGGTGGATTGAGAGTGATATACCACCTAGTGCTGAGAGTGAGCTGAGGCCGGCACCCGGAGGTATTCGGGTGATGGATACCAATTTGACTTTGGCACCACCCAGAGATAGAGATACAATGATCGAGATTGGTGATAGCAATTCCAAGGGAGAGGATGATTACCCTCATTTAGGCCTTCAGGAGAAGGGCAAGGGTTGTCTCTATCCCAGTCCTTGAGCCTGATCTAGTATTACGTGATGATGATGTATTATTTACTTATGATGACATGACAGGACGATATTAGTAGACTTTTGATGATATGCATATGTATCTTTTGATGACTGTAGTAGAAAAACTAGGCTTAGTGTTAGTGCCATTTTTTATGTGTACATAATGCACTAACCACATGAAGTTATGATGTATTTGGATATGTATATATATGTGTCAAATATATATAAATGACTTTGATGACTTTTGGTGAAGATGAGTTATGATCTAATGTAAATAACATGTTTAATGTTAATAGAATGCCAAGAGGAAGAAATAAAAGTAGAAACGCCAGAATTTCTGGAGATCCACCAATAAATGCACCAGCAACACCCCAAAACCGAATTGAAGATGTTTTGCAAAGTCTTCAACGACAAAATGTCTTGATTTTGCAAGCTTTGCAAAATATTCAAGCAACAAATGTAGCACCACCTGTTGGGGCACCAACAATGCCTACACCTATTCCCAGAAGGAATGAAAGACATACTCCATCGGTTCAATTTTAGGAAAATGGACCAGTGAACCCAAATGAGTCTGCTGTAGAGGTGCAAGGACCGCCTCGATATGAACAAGAATTGCCACCACCACCACCTTTACGTCCTTAGAGAAATTTGTTGCCAGAATTCATTAAATGCAACAGATACTTTGAAAGAATACCAGGAAAGCCAGAAGAAGCTGAAGATTGGCTGGCTCAGATTGAACGATCCCTGGATGTTTTCCAAAGTACCTGAAGCTCTGAAAGTGTCTTATGGAACTTATCTATTAAGATTGAGGGCAAGAATATGGTGGAATTCAAAACAAAGAAGTTTGTCACAACCGATTACTTAGGAAGTGTTCAGGAAGAATTTTTGAAGGAATATTTTCCAAGTAGTCTAAAAGAAAAATATAGTACTGACCTGATGAATTTGACCCAAGGAGCTAAGACCATTGATGAGTATGAACATGAGTTTAATCGGTTGTTACAGTTTGCTCGGATGCTTATCGGGACAGTGATGAGCTTAAGAGACAGACTTTTATGGCTGGATTAGAACCTCATTTTCAAAGAAGACTTGCTGAATTTGAAGTTGATAACTTTGCAGCCATGATAGAAAAAGCTCGAATTATTGAACGAGCAAGGAAGTATGAAATTGAGAGGTATAAGAAGAAAGGAACTATGTTCGGGAAGAGAATGTATGATGGTTCTATGGCAAGTTCTGTGCCTAAGAAGGTTAAATTCTTCAAACCTTTCAATGTGAACAAAGGAGGAGTAATTGGAAGAATAATGTTACATGTTGGAAATGTAAAGGTTCTCATTACCCAAGAAATTGTCCACAATTGCAAAACAAATGTTATTATTGTGGAGAAAGTGGGCACTGCAAATAATTGTCAAAAAGAAAAATTGCAACTTGTTATGTATGTAACAAAGTTGGACATATAGCAACCAACTGTCCACAGAAAGCGAGTGCAGTAGCTGGATCTTCACAACCTAAAGGAATGATTGGAGTCTCAGGATCGAAAAATGGAAATGCCAATAAAGCCAGTACGACGGCCAGAGTTTTTGCCATGTATGGAAATCCTGTTGAGAATGTGGAGATGGAGGAAGAAGATGAAGAAAATATTTGGGAAGAAGTTGATCCTGAAGAATATGGACTCATTGCAGGTATGTAATTACATATTTGTTTATTTAAAGTTATTAGACACAATCACAAGTACAAGGAATAGAAGTCTTATAATTGAAAATAACATGAATTAATAATTGATATAGGATCAATTCAAGTAGGGGATCAGACTGCGTATGCTTTGTTTGACACGGGAGCAACGCATTCTTTTATATGGATTAGCAAGGCGTATGATTACCAATTGAAAGCATGAGTAAAGAATTGAGAGTTACTACGCCAACTGGAGATTTAGTGGTAACACGGGAGATTATGAAAAGTTGTCCACTAAAGATTGGAATCAAGAATCAATTGCTGATTTAATTCTGATAGAGATGCAAAAATATGATATTATTTTGAGTATGGTTTGGTTAACTGCTGTAAAAGCAAAAGTTAATTGCCATCTCAAAATAGTATCTTTTGTTAATAATCAAGGAGAAAGAAAAGAGTATAGGGTGAGATACTCAAAGGAGTCGGAATAGAATAACAGCAATTGAAGTGGAAAATGAAGAAGATATGGAGTTAAACGGTATATTCTTGGAACAACTGAGGGTGAATCCAAAGTATTGGATATTCATACTATCCGAACAGTATGTGAATACTCAGATGTATTTCCAGACAAATTACCAGGATTACCCCCACACAGAGAAGTGGAATTTTCAATTGATTTGATACCTGGAACCGAACCAGTATCAAAAGCTCCGTATCGCATGGCACCTGTGGAATTAAAAGAATTAAAGGTGCAATTACAAGAATTGTTGGATAAAGGATTTATCAGACCTAGTGTTTCACCTTGGGGAGCACCAGTATTGTTTGTGAAGAAGAAAGATGGTTCAATGAGACTCTGTATTGATTATAGAGAATTAAACAGAGTAACTATCAAGAACAAATATCCTTTACCCAGAATTGATGATCTCTTTGATCAGTTGAGAGGAGCAAAGGTATTTTCTCGAATTGATTTAAAGTCAGGATATCATCAAATCCGAATTAAAGCAGAGGATGTACCAAAGACTGCATTTCGAACTAGGTATGGTCATTATGAATTTTTGGTCATGCCATTTGGATTAACTAATGCACCTGCAGTTTTCATGGATCTGATGAATCGTATCTTTAGACCTTTGCTGGATATCTGTGTGATTGTTTTCATAGATGATATACTTGTATATTCGTCTACTGAAGAACAACATGATGAGAATTGAGAAGTGGTTACAAATATAGAGACAATAAGCTGTATGCCAAATTGTCTAAGTGTGAATTTTGGCTTAGAAGTATATCATTCCTTGGACATATTGTTTCGGAGAAGGAATATCGGTTGATCCTGCAAAAGTTAAAGCTATTGTGGAATGGAAAAGACCTGAAACTGTTACTGAAGTTAGGAGTTTCTTGGGATTGGCAGGATATTATCGGAAATTTGTGAAGGATTTCTCAAAGATTGCAAGACCTTTGACTCAATTGACCAGGAAGAATGAGAAATTTGGTGGAATGATCAACGTGAACAAAGTTTCCAAGAACTGAAAGAGAGGTTAATATCGGCACCATATTGGTTTTACCCAATGACAAGGATTTATATACTGTCTACAGTGATGCATCCAGAAATGGATTGGGATGTGTGTTAATGCAAAATGGAAAAGTAATAGCATATGCTTCTAGACAATTAAAACCGCATGAGATGAATTACCCCACTCCACTCATGATCTAGAATTAGCTGCTATTGTTTTTGCACTCAAGATTTGGCGTCACTATTTGTATGGGCAGAAATGTGAAATATATACGGATCACAAAAGTTTGAAGTATATATTTACACAAAAAGAGTTGAACATGAGACAAAGACGATGGTTGGAATTGATTAAAGATTATGATCTTACCATTAATTACCATCCTGGTAAAGTGAATGCTGTGGCGGATGCATTGAGCCGAAAGAGTTATGGAGAAGTAGCCACAATATTGACGAAACAGAAAGAACTCATCAAGGAATTTGAGAGATTAAACTTGGAATTCTCAATGCAAGGGTTGGAAGCTGAATTGGGAAACCTAATTTTGGAACCTACTTTGCTTCAGAGGATTAAGGAAGCCCAGAAAGAAGATGTTGAAATCCAAGAGATTAAACAAGGAATATCCCAAGGAAAGTACAAGGATTTTCATGTGGATGAAGAAGAGGTGTTAAGAATGAATAAAAGATTGTGTGTGCCACATGATGAGAGCTTAAGGAAAGAATTAATGCATGAAGCACATTATTCTGGATATTCTATACACCCAGGAGAAACAAAGACATATCAAGAACTGAAAAGTGCGTATTGGTGGAATGGAATGAAAAAGGATATTGCAGAATTTGTTGCTAAATGTGATGTATGTCAAAGGATCAAAGCTGAACATCAAAAACCAGGTGGATTGTTGAAACCATTACCAATACCTGAATGGAAATGGGATTAGATTTCCATGGATTTTGTGTGCTCATTACCTAAGACAAATGTGAGTCATGATGCTGTTTGGGTCATTGAGTATGGTTCTTCAACCCTTAAAAAGAGGGCGTAAATCTTTTTCCTGTTTGGATTCTAAATCATCCAAGCTTGTATCTGTGCATATGGTTGAGTGCTCGCATTACATATGATTTGCTAATAACTTGTGTGATGTATGGTATGTCTGGTTATTCACTGAGTTGTGGTTCACTCATATTCCAACAATCTTTTCAGGTTTACCTTACGACCTTGGTTAGTCACTTCCAAGAGTATGGCTCCGGTAAGAGCTTAGGAGCTGAAAGTCTACGGTTATATTTTAATTTAATGATTATGTACTATTAGAATAGATTATTTAGTTATGTACTTTAGAAGAACTGTATGGTTTGTAATAGTTCTATAATGTTTATTCACTAAGTTATTTATTTCATGTATTTGTTATTTCTTATCAAGCAACTAAAAGATCATGTTGTTTTAAAAACCTGTCATTCTCTGAAGGTAATCTAGTAATAGTATTCAAGTGTGACTTGTTTACTACTACTAGGGTACCCTCAGGGCGTAATAGTTGTTGATATTTTATGTAGGTTAATGGCTTTGTTTGATAGTGCATTATGGTTTTTCGTTTTGAGTTGATAAATGAGCTTATATATTGGAGTAATGAAGACTACAATATCCAGCTGAAGAAGAATTGTGTCCACCGAATTTTCATGATTTGGCTTAATCTTTCATGCAATTCCTCATGCATTAAATGAGAGCTTGAGTTGGCTAATTTTGGTTCACATGTGTTGATTTGTTGACTTTTGGTAGGCAATTTGGACAAATTGTTCATGCATTTTCGGCTATTAAATTTCAAGGAAAATATAGCCATATATTTGGTGCAATTTGCACCATAATTACATATATATATTAATATAATATTGGTTAGTTAATAATTATCTAAATTTTAGGATAGTTTATTAAGTTAAATAGGTATAAATATGACAATTATTTAGGAGTTTTATCTCCAAAAATTTATATAGAGTTTTAAAAAATTTTCTAGATTGTTATTGAGTTAAACTTTGGGTATAAAGTTTACGCGATTAGTTATTTTTAGGTTTTATCTCACCCGATTAGAGTTTTTTAAGCTTAATAGATCAATTTTCGTTTTATGCTTTAATAGCTTAAGAATACTCTAAATAAAACAATGGTGTAATCTAAATATTTATTTAGAGTCTAGTTTATTAGTTATAGATCTGTTTATGTTTTTATTGTGTATTTATAACCCTAACGGTTTATCTTTAGGTTATCGTTTTCCAACTATAAGCGTAACTGGTTATTTACTCTTTATCGCATTAAAAATCTTAACTAAGTTATTCTTATATCTTGAGTTTTCGATACCTACTATGTAATCTTATTAATAGTATTTAATACTATCTAAAAAACTTTGTTTTAAGGTTTGAAACTTTATACAGGCTCATTACTACTCGTAGTTCTATTATAGAGTCTTTGTTGAGTCCAATGTTAACCATATATTTTTTATATTTATATTTCTATCTATTTTTACTAGTATGAAAAATACCCGAGGTTTACATATATAGTTTGTGCCAATAGTTGTAAGCTTTCCTAAGCAATTAGCCATAGGGTCTTATTGTATTATAGGTTATATTAACATGATAATTAAGTATATATTATTACCATAATTGTTAAATCATATTAGTACTTATTACAATAGTTCACTAATATTAAGATATTGGTTATTAATAAATCATATAACATTGTTATAATTTGATAAGTTATTATGATTAATATAATATTAGTAATATAATAATTAAGGCCTTAATATTGTTAACTTATTAAAATTGTCTTAATATGTGGATCAAGTATGGTATCATTATTTATCATATGGAAAAATAATCTTTTTTTTTACTATAATATATTTTGTTAGTTACAATATATTTTTATATTATTAATTCTACTACTATAAATTGTAATAATCATTTGTCATATACTTATTATGTATCGTGTGTCCAAGATAACCACACGATTAAATTAGTAATGTGGGATATTTTACGGGTATCAATTTTAAAGCTTTTGTATTCTATTACAATTACGATTTTATATTTTGAATATTTCCTATGTAATAAATTATTTACATGATTTGAGTGACTTTTATGGGGCTTTACTTACTAAAGGAGGTAATATTATTAGTTTCATTAAGAGGTTATGATCATCTTTAATTATAAGTTTATAAGAAAATATTTATTTGCGATTGTTTTTTAAATTTACTCGTTAGACATTATTTGATTATATATGTTTGATGAATCTAGAGATATATTTATTTTTATTTGTTGAACTTAAAATTTTGTTTAGTGATTTATTACACTATTCTTATTTGAAAATTTTCGAGGCATATTTACTGTTTTTAGAATTTTTTTTTCAAAATTGATGGATAGTTCTTTTAAATTTATTGGAGTATTAATAATTAGTTTGTTGATTTACTATTACTCATAGATTGCAAAAAAGTGTTAAGGGAAATTTTTTTTATAACGATTTTAGTTTCTTAAACTTTAATTAAACTATTCATATGTTAATATTCTTAAATCTTAAAAAAATTGGGAGTGGTATTTGCGACTTTTCTCAAAG
Organism: Combretum micranthum; assembly: GCA_024138025.1. Classification (NCBI taxonomy): domain Eukaryota; kingdom Viridiplantae; phylum Streptophyta; class Magnoliopsida; order Myrtales; family Combretaceae; genus Combretum; species Combretum micranthum. The sequence continues at coordinate 337,425 of JAMXBD010001256.1, forward strand.
CTTCTTCAAGATTTTATATCAATTATCAAAATTAGTTTATGCAAAATTAGGGGCCTTGCACCATCTCCAACTCGACTATGGTACTTATATGCTACGTTTTAATGCAAGAGTATGGTGGGAATCGAAGAGCCGTGAGATGCCACCACCAATTATTTAGGCAATGTTCTAACAGGAGTTTATGGAGAACTACCTTCTAAGAAGCCTATGAGTATAGCATAGTGCAGGCTTTTTGCACATTTCTCAAAAAGGTGGAATGTTGAATAATACAAGATCGAATTCAGTCGGTTGCTACAATATCCACTGGATTCTTACAAGGATAGCGAGGAGCTAAAGAGGCAAGTTTTCCTAAATGGATTAGATGAAGATCTATGCATGAGGCTAGAAGAGTTTGCCATAAGGAATTTCTGTGAGTTAGTAAAAAGACCTTGGATTGTGTAAGGAGCTAAGAAGAGGAAAACCAAGGCACCTAAGAAGAAAGTTTTTGTGTTTAGGAAGAAGTCTTACGATGGATCAAGTTTAGGCTTCAAGGTAGAGAAGTTTAAGTCCTTTAGAAGTTTTAAGGGAAATAGAAGTGGATAGAAAGAGGCACCAAAGATCGAAGTACCGTGTTGGAAGTGCAAAGGAAAGCACTACCTAAAACAATGCCCCTAGCTGCAATATAAATGCTACTTTTGTGGGAGCTCCGACCACAAAATCATAGACTATCCTAAGAAAGCCACCTCCACTTGCTTCGTTTGCAAACAAACTGAGCGTTTCACTAATGAATGTCTAAAGAGAAAGAATGCCCTAGCCAAGGGATCTGATTCTCTTAGAGGATCTACTTCAGTCAAGAATAGAAATGGCAATGGAAATGAAATTTGCTCGGTAGCCTCGCTGCACGACATGAGGATCTACAACTTAGAAGGCCAATGGATGTGTGGGGATACTGACGATATAGGAGTATAGCTTGCTGCATTGGAAAAAGATGGTGGACATGACTTCGGTCTAGTCATAGGTAGTCTTGAACCTTATTTGATGTTTTGCTTTGTTCAAAGTTTCTTATGATTTTGAGGCCAAAAGCTTGATAGTTGAACCATGGAGTAAATGGGTAGCATACTATAGAGTATGTATGAATTAGTGATTAATGCACATTAAATGCAGGAAATATATAGGTAGCAAGTGAAACTGCCTATGCTTTATTCGACATAGAAGCTACACACTCGTTTGTCACCATTAGCTTGGCTAAGCAAACTAGATTACCCATAGCTACTATTGCCATTAACTTCAAAGTGAAAACACCCATGGGTAGTATCGTAACAACTATAGAAGTGTTGAAAGGTTGCCCTTTGGAGATACAAGGACACCATACGGTGAGCGCCTTGATAGTGATTAAAAATGAACAAGTACGAAGTGATTAAGCATGAGTTGGCTAGCACTTAGTACACCATAAATAATAATATCATTATTCATATTACAAATGTTACATCCTATCAAAGCAATTATCTCTAAATATCACCAATTATATTATTTGGTTTACTATTTTTTCAATAATTATTGTTATGATGTAAATCATCAAATGATCAATTATTGACTAATTTATATTTAACATGTTTTTTTTTTTTAATTAAGTAAACATGCATAGTTAAACTTCTTTTGTCTTTATGAATTCATATTAAACTTTTCTTAATAATAACTGCATACTTAACAACTTTATTAGTAATCACTTATAAATATTTTGTTATCATCAAAACCAAATTAAGAGAGTTAACATTCTCCCTTTTTTGATGATGACAAAACATTATACACAAAAAATATAAACAATTTAATTATTAAAACATTATATTTTTTGTTCACCTATTCTCTCTCCCCTTTTTTCATCAAAAATTAAACTTCAATATTAAAAAATTATTTTCTTTTAATTTTAACTTCTTCCCCTTTTTATCATGAAAAGATAATTAATCATTTTTCAAGCATACTTTTTCTAAATCTATTTTCAACACCAGTTATTTATCAACAAAAAACACCTAATTGGTTCAATTCAATTTGATAAATTCTTACTTTCCCTTTATATATTTTTCTTTTTAGAAAACAAGCTCTCCCTAAATATAATACCAATTGATTTTTTTTTATTTTAAAGCAAAATAGTAGATTCCAATTATTTTCATATTAAAACATGGAGAGCACATAATAAGGAATTAGAAATCCTATTCAAGGGAGTTATGGTAATGATACCAAATTCTTTTACACTTTATTTCTCATTTGTAAAAGTCACATCCTTCTCTCTTCTGGTTAAGGAATTTATTAATCAAGATCAAACTTATTTTCATTTTGCCTTACGTATCTGAAATCACTAACAAACATGTTATACTTTCATACAAACCCAGACAAGTTTTGGTTCATTAAAAATCAAGCTTATTTTATTTTTATCTTTTACTTGTTGATCATTGAGCTTATTCCTTTCGTAAAAACAATATTTTTCTATATGACCAAGTTTATTGCAGAAGAAACATACAAGAGAAGATGTATTATACCTTTGATTTGCCTGAAATTATTGATTTTGTGTTGGATACCTTATATGATTTCCATACTTGTGATCTCTACGGTGTCCTCTAAATGGATACTTGTATTGTTGAGGGTACCTTCTAAGATATCCTCAACTTATTTCTATCCATGTTTGTTTTAACGGATTCCTTATTATTTTTAATAGTTTTAGCATGTACAAGTTCACTTCCTTTCACAAAAACAGTCTTTTTCATAGTATTAAATGAATTACCATCTTCATATCCAAGCTCATGTTTAACACTTACAAGTTTTTGACTAGATATAAGCATATTGAACTTTTTGGCACTTTCATTAAATTTAGGAAAAAAATACCTTTGGTACCTGAACTTTGGCCAATAGATAATTAGATATCTAAATTTTCAAGAAGACCAATTTCATATCTACCCAAACTTTTTGTGCCCCTTTTCACTACCTTACTCTTTTATTGTCTCTTGAAGTAATGGACACATGTCAGATAATGATTGGGTGAGGTAGTGAAAAGGGGCATGAAAAGTTCAATAAGATATAAAATTGGTTTGCTTAAAAGTTCAGATACCTGATTGTCCATTTTGTTAAAGTTCAAGTATCAAAAGGGGCTTTGTCCCTTGAATATATTAAAGGTATTTTTGATTAATTGTGATAGATTTTCTATAAATGTGACATACATTTTTTATCATTACACCAAGTAACCACATCAAACTCAAAATATCTCATCTCCATAAAAGTTTTTCATGTTTCATTACCTATCAACTAGAATAGGATCTTAAGGACTTTATAGAAATGGAGAAGCATCAAAATCTACTATTGGAAGGCCAAGAATTGAAACCTACAAATGTATAGTCCATTATGGATCGGTTAAATTAAACCCTATGTCCAATCATAACTTACATAATTAACTAGATAACTTGATTAAGTGAAACAAATTTCGTGAAAACCTAGGAAATAATGCTCATCCATAGCTCAAACTCAATGTACGCAAATGAGTTCAGTCCTAAACTATGATCAATGGCCATGTGGACCCTCACTCAAATAATTCTACTAAAGAGAATCAAAGATCATTGACTAAAATTACTTAGAATCTTATCCTAATACGTGTCTTTGAATTTATGAACAACAAATGACTTTGAACTTGCAAAAAGGAACACAATGTTTTTATTAGTTAATAGGTACTCAGTAATTGCGTGATGCTTGCTAAGGTAGTATAAATAATCAAACTAAGACTTAAGCTTAGTTAAATTGTCTATTCATTACTGCTTGGTCCTTACTTTAAGAAGTTGCACCCCCTGACTAGGTTATGATCCTAATCATAATTTTAAGGTGATGCGATAGTTATAGGCACTTGACCCCTTGTAGAGTGTAAGGTAAGGTCAGGTAGTTAATCGATAGGGGATATTTTGAAACCAGATGATTAATTAATAACTTGTCCAAAGTTGGAATGGAGTTAAGAGAGGGTATGGGCCATTGCATAAAATGTCGCAATGGGCTGAGTTCATTAATGGCTGTTTATGTGGAAATGGTCCATACGAGACTACTTATTCTTTTTCTTTTTCGTTGACTTTTGTGGAGTTATAAAAACCTTCCTTTTTGTTGAGTGATTCGCTGAGAGAACCTTACCCTTTTTGTTTAAGGAAAGTCATGGTACTCTGTATGTGTTAGTGTTTCTTGGACTCTAGGAATGCCTTGCTTATGGATTATGAGATTAATTACCTAACATATGGATGTTGCATTAGATTAGGTACGTGTGACATGCGTGTGTGTGTTTATTTATTGTATATAAGGTTTCGCTGCTCATTTTTAATATATTAGGTTCTATTGATGACTAATTGGAGATGCAAACTTCAAGAGATATTTCAAGTAGATGCGTGATACGAGATACTAATTCTATATGTACTTCATAAAAAGGTTTTGTTGTAAGTTTGTTATTTTTGTATAGCTAGATGACTGTTTTTAAGTAACTATCATATATTTTATTACAAGATGGACCTCTATTTCCTAAATATTGTCAACTTAAGTTATGTCCTTTTGATGGGCCTTGTGGGTAAGATTTATGAATAATTATTTTGTATAAATCTCTCACTCTTCCTCCCTCCTTTCCTCACTCTCCCCCTCTCTCTCTACATATATACAATATATATATAATATAATGTCCTTACAACATAAACTCTACAAAGACAACCATTTTTTATGCCATAATCAAAGGCAACCTTTTTCCATTAAAAAACACCAGTTTAGGGATTAAAACATATGAAAAACCAATATTGATGGTAAAAGAAACTAACTAATATCTAAGCTGGTAGTAGTGTGTCAACTATGAATGAATACTATTATCATATATAATATTAATCTTAATTAGAGAGAGAGAGAGAGAGAGAGAGAGAGAGAGAGAGAGAGAGAGAGATTGGCTAAGTAGCCTTTGAAAGAGAGCGATTGCTTTACATAGGAATGCATGATCTTTGTATGATCTCACATGTGTCCTTTACTTATACGACAAGGTGCATCGTCTCTGTCAACCCTGGAGGGTACCCTAAACGTGGCAGTCCGCCGCACATAATATTAAAACTAATGAATGATAACCTTAGTCACGCAAGTGCTTTGATATCACGTGCAAGGCATGCTTCCAAGATAATAAGAGACTCAAAGGCGTATTACGTTTAAGCAGATAATAAAAGCATGCAAGAACTTATAAAGATAAATATGTAATAATAATTAAGATAAAAGTTTCTTACAACTTTTTAGGGGCATTCCCCCGTTCTAAATGCCTTGCTTAAATTAATTCATCTTCAAAACATACATGAATATAACATAAGTCTACTATAGAGATTTCTCTTAGAAGTCTACATCCAAAACTAAATATATAAACTTCTTTCAAAAACTCATAGTAGCTTTGGTTCATACCTGACAATAGGGGCTCCTTGGTGCCAACCATAAGTAATCAAACTGTAACAAAAAGCTATACGAGTATAAGTAAAACTAGCTTAGTGAGATAACTCCCATTTTTAAAACATTTCCATAAAACATACAAGTATTTTAGACAATCATATGAGAATGCATCAATCACTGAGCAAACAAAATACACACAATTAATCGGAAACCATGTGTAGCATGGATTTTACGCCCTCCATATCGGGGGTTGGGTGGTTATCGGCCCATACGACCATCAATAGTTGCAGACTTACTGGCTCCTACTTGCCCTGTAGACTTTTTGGCTCCTACTAGCTCACGTAGACTTTCTGGCTCCTACTAGCCACCACAACAACTCCTCATTTCCCCACACGAAGAATAGTAGCAAAAAATAAATGTAACTCATAATATGTTATGCATGAATCGTTTTTAATATTGGTTTATTTAATTATTGTCAAGTTCAAGTTAAAGGTAACCAAAACAATATTCATCTTACCATGGTAAGAAAACATAAATTATTCGTCAGTTTCTCTTTCGATATACTTATCTTTTCCTTACTCTCTAGTGTTATTACTTACAAGCACAATCAAGGAAATGTAATTAGTCAGGGATTAACTCACTCCATGATGATCGCTCCTAGTCGAAATAATCTTCTGAAAGCGATATCAGTTCCTTCTTCACCTAAACAAGATGAAATACCTAAAATGAGTCTTTCATAGAATTTATATTTAAAAATTCTAAGTTTATCTTAAATTCGCGGTAAAATCAAATTGAAGAAAGTTCTAACTTAAAATGGCCATAACTTGCTCATTTTAACTCGGAATTTCGCATAGTATATGTCTTTTCTACCTACTTAAAAAGATCTATCCATTTCTAAGGTTACTTTTACTATAAAAGGCCATTTGGGTCTTGGATTAGAAGGGTACAGATCTAATATGAAAATTCCTTTCTTAAAAAAAAAACAATATTTTCTATTCCTTCCTTTACTAAGGCTTGTTTAAGTAAAACTCAAATATGTATATTTTTTAAAAGAATTCCTTATGTATATAAACAGACTAATAATTTATGCATGAAGCTATAGGTGTTTTCTTATTTCATTTATTTCCTTAAAACAACTTTTTCTAGTGTTTTGGAAAATTTGAATTTGTTAGACTTTACTTTATATGGGTGAAGTAACTTATCAATTTCTAATATACTATATTTTGATTCTTTAGTGAGTTGAAAATAAAGTTTTGTCTTTTAAGGTTATCTACAAAATTTATTTTGAAAAATAAAGTTTCCAAAAATTTTCTTTAGTAGTACTTGATGAGTTTATTCTTTGAAAATTTATTTTTATTTTCTTTGTAAGTTGATTTTCTTGGAAACTTATTTAGCTCTTGGTTTAGGAAGTTGCTAAAAAAAAAAAAATAGTCCAAGTTATTATCTATATAACAAGACTTCTTTTTATTATTTGAAAAGAAAATATCTTTAGACTTTGAAGAAACTTCTTTTATTAATAGTTTAAAATTTCATGATGAGTTTACATAAATTTTTAAAAGAGATTTATTTGAAAATATTTTTCTTAGGAAAAACGTTGATCAATATTTTATTCTTTCATGAAAAAGATTCATTTTCCTATTTGGACAACAACTTATTAACCATGCATGAATATGATCATGTGGTTTATAAAAGCTAAAAAAATATCATAAAATAAGATAATAAAGAACATAAGAAATAAATAAGCATAATAATAATTGTCAAGTATTGGAAGTCTTAGCTTCTTCAAGGCTTCTCGGGACTAAGATTAGACTAGTCCCAAAAGAAAATAAAAATTGTTTTGACTTGAGGAGGACAAGTCTAAGACTAGAAAGACTAGTCTTAAAACAACTTAAAAAGTAAATAAATTGCAAGGTGAATAAATAAATTGCAATATAAATGGGCTTATATGCTCTAAAAGATATATATAACTACATAGATATATTTAGATAGATATATGTAAAAACAACATAAAGGAAAAATAGTTTCATGAACAAGAACAAAGTATGAACGTATTATTGCTTTCTTAATCTCCATGGGTTGAGAAAACACACATTATGCTCGTACTAAGTAAATGAACATATAGAAAGATTAAACTATTACCTATAAAAGATGAAGAAACTAGAGAAAATTTGAGAGAGTAATTGTAGTGTATGAAAGGTGTGAAGGAAATGGAAAGAAGATGTGGTATTTATAGGAAAAAGTAGAGGGTAATTTGTCTAAATAAATAAAAAATAAAACAAATTGAGTGTGCATGAGGGAGGGCCAACGCAAATTGTGAGTGGAAGAGAGAGAGAAAATTATTTTTTTTTTGTATTTTTGTTAATGGAAAGTAAGATATGAGAGATGTGAAGTTGTATTGGAAATGAAATTGTAAAAAAATAGGTGTATGGTGCTAAGAGTAGGTTGTAAGAAAAACTAGAGATAGGTAAATAGTGTAGAATAGTATTGAATAGTGTAGTGTAAAGTAGACATGACAAATAAAGTATCGGTAGTAAGAAAATACACGTATAATTGCGATATCTGATATTTTTAGTTACCGAAAAATTATAAAACTAATATTTTTGAAAATCTTATATCTTTACGAGTCTAACGGTATATCCATAATATTTTTACTATTTCGAGCCCCAGGACATGCTTTTCGAAAACTGTATTCGATCGGGCTCAAAATGAATCTCGGTTTAACTAATCTGATATTTTTAAGTTTTCTCATGTTATTACGAACTATTCTACATACTAATCTCTCACTTACTCACTTAGGGTTACGAACACGGAATTGCCATACTTGAACGGTTACGTCTAACTAGGGTTTTGTTGACTTTAGGATTTCCGGTTGACCTTCTAATTAGGATTTAAGCTTAATTGATTGTAAAACTTTGGGGGTTTATAGTCTCTTCTACACCTAAATTCATATAAATTCAAATTCAAAGTAAAAATTATTGTTAAATTACACCAAAAGCCATCAACATTTTGAGGTAAGTTTATTTGAGGTATCAATGTTTTGAGTGGTTTAAAAGAGGTATAAAAGATTTACAAAATAAACAAATGAGGTATCAATATTTTGCAAAGTTCATTTGAGGTGTCAACATTCTCACTTTACGAAACGTTGATTTTTTTTTAACTACTCAAAATGTTGATACCTTAAATGAAGTTATCCCTCAAACGTTGATTCCTCTTTTAAATCACTCTTTAAATGAACTTATTCCCAAAAGCTAATACCTTTTGGTGTTATTTACACAAAAATCATTGCAAATATTTTGAAAAATTTCTTCCTAGACTTTTAATTTAACTTTTTATTTAGAAAATCAATATGCATTTGTAGGAAAAATGACAAAGGTTACGTTTGTTGCATGGCATAACATGTAGACAATGAGAATATGAAAAAAAAAATGAAAATACCATGAGAAAGGGATACAACATTTTGGGAAGACTACTTTAAAATCATGAAAATAAAGCTTTAATTTCAGTTATACAGTCACATGTATTCATTGTTAAAATAAATATTTTCATTTTTCTTTTGTTAGAAAAATAATATTCATTGTTCTATTTTTCCTTGGATTTTGCAAGAGTGGTTCTTTTCTTCATATAAAAGAGAACAAAATCTTCTCCATCATAGATTCATTATTATCATTATTTGCATCTTCAACTGCTACGATCATCTCCTTTAAATTGACTGTACATTAAAATTACAACTATAAGGCTAAACATGATAATTCAATTGAAGAACTGCACCTAATTTTTTGTATAACTAACTTAAACTAAAATATAATTGATACTGATTAATAACAATAACGAATTATTATCCTTAGATTTATGTCTAATGAAGAGCTTAGCTAGCTAGCATGCATTTTGCATTCATGCTTTGGTGGTGTTACTTTTACATTTGTTTCAGTCAAATTTTATCTTCTGACTTCAACTGAATCCATTCATACCGTCCTTCTAGTGATCCTCTTTCTCAAAATCAAATTATACCTGAAGAAAATACATTCAAAATTAATATTAAAACCATAATGTGATTTGTATTATCTAAATTCAAAGTATAAATTTTAATTAGGGCTTTCTCAAATATGTTAAGTAGTTATTTTCTTACTTTTTTTTGAAATATTCAAGATTATATTTCTCAGTAGTGGAGAAGAATTCTTCAAGCTCCGTCTCTGTCGGCATCTTCACTTTCTCTAGTGTTGACCTCCAGCAAGAATTCACCTCTGGCATTATTGGTTTGTTCGTGGATGACTCATCAACTCCTACTTCACTTGATGACGTGATTTCTTCTCTCCTACGAATGAACATAATTAATCATATTTCTCTTGTGCTAACTAAAAATTTGAAAAGATGTTTATACCTTTGTACATATATCAATGTATCATCAACTTCTTCAATGTCCTCTTCCTACAAATAGAACAAAAGCATGCCCAAATGCATTAATGGAAAACAAAATCTTAAATGCATCCAATTGTAACTGACACTTATACACGTACACAACTATAAAGAGAGTAGTAAGTTTAAAATTTGGAGATCACATGAAGTTTAAATCATGTAGATGGAGAGATATAAAAGGAAAAAGAAGTATGATTTAAGTTTGATAATGGACATGAAATTTGAATGAAACTATGGAACCATATACCTTTAGATTAATAAATATCATCAATTCTTACCTTCTTCACTACTTCACTGATCTATTACTAGAATAACACCAATCAAAGATAAAGATGTTAAACTCAAACCTAGGGTTAGAAGACTGGAAATCATTCAAGTTCTCGGTCTTCAATAATAAATTACTCCAATTCTACACCTCATGCCATCGAAAACTGCTCTTAAACTGAATAAACATGGAATTCGACAAAGAATTTAACTCTACTTTACTTCTCCCTTCGCTATTCTCCTTTTAATAATCTAATTCTCTGTTTTAGCTAATTTCTCCATGGCCATATCAAGCACCACCATGAGTTTTGCATTGTTACATCCTCTACACTTTCTCATCACAATGGACTTTCTACATCTAGAAGATTGACGTCCTTTTGTGTTTTTTTCTATCTCTATAGAAAATGTGCTAAGGTTGTTATGTTTGGTAGTTATATAGATTTCTTTGCACTTCATTAAATTTGTTTTCAAGGGATTAAAGAGAGATTCAAGATGGATAGTCGAGATTTGTTATACTAAAATGCATGGTGAAGATTAGTTTTTGGGGTTTTACCAGTGACTATACATAGTCTTGGCTCTATTAACAATAGCGGAGTGTGTAAGCTAGAATTTTGATGACATCATTATTTAGATCGGTTCTCATCATTTAAGAATGTGCCAAAGAGTTAACAAATGATAAGGTGACACGTGGTAGTACAGCTAAATGAGATGTTCGGGGGAAATGAATGAAGGAGGAAATGATATATGGGAAGAATTTACTATGTGTGGCATTACTAATTAAAAATGACAAGTAAGCAATTATGCAATTGCAATTGATGGCTTAGGTATCACATGTTGCTATTGCCTATTCCAATTTCTCACTATTTTTTTTAATTCGATTGGGACAAATAAAAAAAGAAAGTTAAAAAGCTATGAAATTTAGTTTACTTTAACATAGTGAGTAGACTAAGGAAAGAAAGGTATTTAAGGGGGAAAATTTACCTTTCTATTATTTAGAATAAGAAAGGAAAGGAAGAGAAAGGGTTTAAGGAAAAAATTTCCTTAGGGCTCAACAAAAACAATGCACCTCAATTTAGAGAGAATTGGAAGGAAAATCAATAAGATGACAATTTCAACCTTTAAAAAATACATACTTTAAGATTAAGGATTTTATGATGTTTCAACAAATTAAAAAATATTCTACTAACATAGAAATTTATAATTTTCCATTCTTATGCATACAAAGGAATTTGTAATTTTCCCTTTTATTTTCTTTCCCCCACTATCCTTCGCTCCTAATTCTTCCGTCTTTCCAAACAAGTGAGTTGAATAAAAAAAAAAGGAGAAAAATGAAAAACAAGCTGAATGAAGATGGTACATTATTGATTTAAGATAGAAGTCGTTGTAAAGTTCTAAAATTTAAAACCAATTCAAACTTAATCAATTTTATAAGTTTAATTTTGAATTTACCAAAAACATTTATATGTAAAAAAATGTTATTACTCCATTTAGACCCTATTCTAACTAATATTCAAAATTAGCTTGAGCTCAAATAAATATATGTGCAACTTGAGGAAAATGTTATAAAAATCAAGCTCAATCTGATAAAATAATCTAACAATTTGAGTTTAAACTCCATGTAATAAAGAGTGAAAGTTGAATAAACATGAAGCTAAACTAAATTAACATGCAAGTAGATTTGAATCATTCATACCGCTGTAAATGGAGTAGTGCAATAAATGATTAAAAAATAAGTCTAAACATTGGAAACAATGTAAGACTCAATAAAAAAAAATAAAAAGACGTAAAGTTAGGGATTTATTAATAGGTAATGTTGCTCCAATACCCAACTAAAGAACTACTACGATACCAATAAAAAAAATAGTTGTCACTAGTTTTACAAAGCAAAATAAGAAAAAGGACTTCAATTTTCCAATAGCCAAAAAGGAGGTCGAAACCATTGCTTATTCTAAAAGGTGAGACAAAGTAATTGTTCGCATGTTGCATGGGCTTGTAGATTTCAAGAAATATTAGGAAGCTATAGTGTGGCCTTGTCCTTGACATTTCAATGTTTGAGTTAGTGAAGGAATTTAAAGGATACATGAATATAACAACAATGGAGGAAAGGGTATGAGAGCATGCATTCTCATCTATCTAAGTTAAACGATTATTCAAGATGATTTTAGATCCTTTTGTCATGTATGTTGTTGAAGTGTTTATAAGAGGGAGGTGGACCATTGTTATGTAAGCTATGTTTATTAGATTCTTTGTTCCCTTAAGGATAATGACAGAGAAATCTTGTAGGGAGGAATGATGGAGGAGGGAATCCTCTCCTAAGTGCTACTGGAGTGATGGCTTATCTTGACTACATATGGGACAACATATGGGACAAGCCTTATTGGTTAGCTTTTGACCTAGTTGACATGCAAATGCTTGTTTATTATTAGTAGCAATTAGGTCATTCTACAAGTTATTTGGTGAGGTGCTAACTATGAAGCTCTTAAATACACTTTTTAAGCTCAAGTTTGCATAGGACAATCGATATCATTTCTATGCTTAACCAAGTATAGTGATGATCTTAAAGGAGCTCCTACTATACTAATAGAAGATGGTAGGTCACTATACATCCAAGTAGGCTAAATTCAATTGAACTTCACAAGCATAGTCCAACATGGGTTGTTTGAGGCCAAAGATATAGCTACCTTATATCTTAAGGAAGAAGTTAAAGACAAGACCCCTGAAGGTAGGAAGGAGGATTGGTCTGGTGGGGTAGGGTAGTGGTACGTGTAGAAGTGTTCCAAAGAGCATTAAAGCATTCATGATCTTTGAAAAACAAAGGGTACTTAAGGTTAATGCTCCAATGTCATTCTTTTCTTCTTTGTCTGATCCATTTATTCTTATTATTATAGGTATGACTCTAAAGGTTATGTCAGTTAAGTTAGTAGGTTAACGAATAGAGCATAAAGACATTAGAAAGAAGCTATTTGAATTCTAGAGTACCTATTATAATTGAGGAGCTAGAGAAGAAAGAGTCTTTTTAAACTAATGAAGTGGAAGGTAATGAGAATGATGTGGTTGAGTTGCTAAAGATGTGTCCTTATAATCCTAAAAAAGTATCTTTTTTGAAGGATGTATGATGTATGTGAGTGCTAGTGTCATGGGTAATGTATGGTGAGGTTCTTTTAGCCTATTAAGGTGTTAGTGTCTCAGGTGGAAATGTATAGTGAGGTTCTTCAGCCTACTAGCGTTTCTTTAGTTCAAAGGTAAGGGATGAAGAGGGGTAGAGTAAGGGGAAATGAGGCAATGAAGCTTGATCAATGAAAAATCACTTCTACAGTAGTCCTTCTTATTTAAGGGAAGAAGTTCATCCCAAATTGGAACATACACTCGGATGACACCATATAGGCAAAGGGTAACTTTCTCAAGCTCCTATCAAAAGTGTTTTTTCCTAAAGGTAAGAATGTTATATGTAGGTTCAAGTATAGAAGTCTTGATGGGATTCTAGAGTACTTCTCTCATGCTGATAAAGTAAGTGCTCAAAATAAGTTCCTTGTTGTTGTAACGTTTTATGCTCAATTGACTTTTTGTTTCTTGTTCCGCATAGATGCTTTGGAGGATGTAGGTTATGGTTACTAGTTGCAAGTTATGGTGGATGAAATGTAGAAGAGGGTTATCAATATATAGTTCGTTATTAAGTAAAAAGTTCTTAAGAGATAGAAACTTGATCAAAGTATAAAAACTCAAGAAGTGGGAGGTGGTTTGAAGTTTGTATAAGTAACCTCTAAGGCTAATCTCATCGTGGTTGGGCCATTGCATCAAAATTAAGGGTATTGCAATTCAAAGAGTCAGCACTTTAGGGATCTTTGTAAAACAAGTCCAATAAGATCGTGATAATGTATTGGTAAAATCTTCTACTAAGACTGTTATAGAGAATATTAGGTTTGATAGGGGATGCCCTAAGGACTTGTTGTCAAGAGTGAAAAGAGGAGGTCTAATTGTAGTAGAGCTACTTCAAAAGTTTAAAAAGGGGTTTACTCTACTAGGGATGGTTTGTAATACAATATCCTCAAATTTGAAGGACTTATAGATACACTATTTAAGTATACTCAAGTGGATAATTGGTAGTTGAGTCACTAATGTTAATGTTTATAATACCAAGTTGCAATTTGCTCTAACATTGAGAGTAGGGGCTTTATTTAGTTGTGGAGTCGTTGCTTCCATGTCTAACATTCAATTAGCAAGTAATTACTTAAAGCCCTCAATCAAAGATTTTTGCTCGAAAAATGAGTAGTTGATTGAAAAATATACATAAAGAAAACCAAACGATGTTTATAAAAAGATTAGGAGGGATGTGTCCTTGATTTACTTGTACCTTAAAGGCATTTAAATATCAACTTGTACTTTGAAAATATCGAGTGATATGTTTGTGTCTTATATATTGAAAACAAGGAAAATTTGCTTTGTTATTAAGTTGTTCTTCTAACATTGCATATTCAAGTTAGGATGTTAACCTTAACTTTGTTAAATGTTGCTTGGCTTGAAAGAGAACAACAATTGAAACTTCTTTCATTACTTTAATTTTTTTTCTCCTTTACTCTTGCTTTTTCTTTTATTTGCATGGGTTTGATGACTTGGGTAATTATGTCCTATGTAGTTAGGATGATAATATTTTAAACTTTCATATATAAATGTGGTTGATAGATCTCCATTTTCTAGAGTAGGTTTAAATTCAATAAATGAGTTGTTCAAGGAGGTAAGCCTCTTGACCCTATTTACCTAAGAGGCAAGGCTAAGTGCCTTGTTTGCTTGATTTGAACCGAGGGTACCTCACCTACTTGTTATGAAGTGAGAGCAGTTGGTGACCAAGGGTTCTTATATCCATGTTGGGAGCATCTTTGGCCAATAGAGTGTCCTAATTTTATTAGAATGGGTAATTATTTGACTAATGAACCTTGCTCACCTATTAGAAGGTAAGGGCTACTTTGTGTGCTTAACTAAGAGGGAGAGCAATTGACAATTAAGGATTTCTATTATCTTCATCACGAGCACCTTGGACATTTAAGCTAAGGTAAAGGCTACTTTATGTGCTTAACTAAGAGGGAGAGCAATTGATAATTAAGGATTTCTATTATCTTTGTCACAATACCTTAGACATTTAAGCTTTAGGAAAATTGTACCAAAAGATATCATATTGATGGATAAGTTCAAATAAAGCATTAATGTTTTATGTAGTTGAAGAAATGTATTAAAGTTAATAGAGTAATGCAAATAAAGATAAACTGTTCAAATAATTGGCAAATTAATACAAAAGCGATTTCTTATTTGCACAACTTTATATAATACTAATCCCTTTTTTTAACCACTTAAAACATTAATCTTTTATTAGCATCACTTTATATAACATTAATCTTTTTTTTTTCTATCACTTAAAAGCTTTCACACACTATTTAAGTATACTTTCAAACATTTGATTCATTCTTATGTAATTTACCCATTAAGCTTGAGCTTGATTGATGGGCTGCCTTGATTTTCAAGCAACTATTTTTTATCCTTGTTTACTTGTGAGATGAATGCTTATACCTTGTTAAGCTTTTAGGAGGTGAAGGTGGCGCTCTTCCCTTATTAGGAAGTGAAGGCTCTTACCCTGGTCATTCATTAAAAGGCAACGATTTGAAAATTAGAAGGTGATGATTAAAGTAGCTTGTCAACCACAAAAAGCGAGACAAAGCTTATTGACCATACCTTGTTCACCCATAAGTAGACTAAATGCAAGTGTCTTGTTCGCTTGTTTAATAGTAGAGGTCTTAAGGACCCTTGAGTCATGTTGATGTGATTAAATCAATCAATGTTTGATTTATTAAAATGGAATAAGGTTGAAAAGGAATGGTAATTTTTTATTTTATAGCTAGAGATATTTTCGGAATAAAATATACTTTTTTGTTAGAAATAGTCATTCTTTTGATAAAAAGAAGGAATGAGGATTCCTTATCTATTCCGCATCACATGGAATAGACATTCTTTTGATAAAACTTTTCACAAACTAAACAAAGGAATAGATTTTTGGCGAGAATAAATCTGGAATACTGATTCTATTCCTTTCGACCAAACATAGTGTTATAGTTGTGTTTTGTTTACTTGTAGGTAGGTTCAAGACCTATGCTTTTTTTACCTATACATAGGTGAGGGCTTGAGTTGCTTGTGAGGCTATTTGATGGCCAAGTTCTTGAGACTACCAAATAACTTGGCCCAAAATGTTGGGAAACAAAATATAAAGAGCAAAAGAAAGCCAGTAGGAAATGCTAAAAACTGTTTCATTTGTTAGAGATAAGAGAATCATATGGTAAATCTTAGTTGAACTTCTTGCTCCGGATACGATACACTTGCTGGCATCTCTTATGTCAGGCACATGCCATGCTCTGAGACCTAGATTGCTCATGCGAAGTAGATTGTGTCGTGAGTCAGTGTGTTTGGCAGCAATGGAGCGTTCAATGCTCATGACATCGCATTTAGGGCATTTGACTTCGTGGTCAACCTTAACAATGTATTATTTTTTCATGTAGCCCTTCGGACTAAGTCTTGTAGGGTATTCTTGAGCTGAATGTAATTCATATATAGGTTGGGAGTTCTATCTTATGGGGTTTGTTTCTCAGTCTCGTACTAGGTTAGGACGTGGCTATCTCTAAACTTTAATAAAACTTGAGCCTATGGACTGGCTACTGCAGGTATGCTAGTAATAGAAAGGAAGAAAAAGATAGGTAAACTCTTGATCTACCTATTTTTCACAGCACCTAAAGGTATGTTACATAAGAAAATAAAGCTATGTGCAATATGGACTGCAGTGATCCTCAGTCTTATTTAGTACTCCTTTAATAAAGGGTTTTTTCCATCGATAGAGACGACGCACCATTTGGGTGGCTTGTCTTGCCCAATCCACAACCAGACCTCTTTTCGTCGTTTCGGAGACCAAGCCTATCAGATGGATGGTTAATCCAGGTAATTTCTTTTCACATGCTCATACTTCCTATTTGATAAGATGTTGTCCTCTTAGGTGCAACATCACAAAATCTCAGATATGTGCACCATAAAATAAAGTTTAAAAATTGACAAGAAACTTCATATCAGCAAGCTAAAGAACATCAGTTAGATCTAAACCTCCCACTTTTCTGTAAAACTAAATTATTGTCGCTGAAATCCATTAAAGGAAAAGGGGAAGCGGGGAGAAGAGGAGGATAAACTAAGAGAGCGATAATATTATTATGTTGTTCAATATGCTCCATGATGTTATAATGAATGCCATTAGCTAAATTGTGATGTGAACTTACATTTAGTGGCATCTCAGCTATAGAAAGGTTGCTGTTTTCTTCAAGGCTTTTAAGCATAATCGCTTCACCACCAACGACCATGTTAATAACAATCCCCATCTGCAGAATAGCGCATAAATTATAACAACAATGCATGACCGACAGACTAGAAACAAATTGTGGTGGACCATTTGATAGATCACCGGATGCTAAACAAGCTGCCATGCGCCTCATATATGTCTCCTGCAACAGCAACACAAGATATTAAAAAAATAGAGTCAGTGATAGGCAGTGTTTAGTCAATTAATTTTCATTCCTAGTAAGTGCACAATTAAGTTTAGGATAAATTCCCTAAAAAGAACTAAGTTTACCCTATCTAATTTTCATTTCAAGTCCAGTGCTTTGAAGATGTTCATTTCAGTACACAAGGTTTAGAAAATGTATCGAAATAGGTTCTTTGTCATTTCCCATGACAAAGCCATTAAATTAAGGACTAGAATGGAAACAAAATAAAATTATAGGTCATAAAATGAGAAAAATAATAAAAAATAGTGTAAGGACTTAAGTTTTCATTTTTTTTTTTTTCATTTCAAGGCTTATATTTATTTATTAGTTAATTTATTTTTATTTTAGACCTATATTTTTATTTTATTTGATTGTATTTTTTTTTCATTTTAGGATGCGGCTTTTAACAGTACTTGCAATGGAGAGTAATAAGGGCATATTTTGATTTATTTTTTATAACATAGATCTTGAAATGGGAAAAAAAAATGAAAAAAAAAGAAAACATGGTCTAACACAAAAAGATTGGCAAATCTTAGGCCAGCCTAGTGTATTTTGTTCATTAAATTTTCAGCTGAGTGCAAAAATCAAGTTCTCTTTGGAAATAAGTCAGAGACCCAGAACTATATGATAGTTACTCTTACTCCATTTTTAACGTCCTGAGTCCTGACAAGCCATACCATAACATAGGACAAAATTTGGTAACTGTTGATGGTCCAAATTAGCTTTCATTTCCACCCGCCAAGTTAATCATTTTTCCTGGAATATGGTAAATTATACTTTTCAACGATAAGTCTGCTTAGAAGTTTTACAATAAATTTAAGAAATTTCAAGAATGATAAACAAGCTGGGTCAAGTTACAGTAAACATTCCCAAAACATGGTAACATGGTTTAACAGAGGGTGTCAGTCAGAACCAGGCCAATATATCAGAGAGTGAAAACAACCGCAGTATGTTGACTCAAAGGTTACTTGCTGTTGATTGAACCAAATATACCTACCATGCACTATCCCCTAAAAAAAAAAAAAAATGGTAGTTCAGTCTGGTAGAATAAAAAAGAAAGAACAGATTCAATTCATTCAATCGCGAAATTATCCCTCATTTAGATTATCAATTTTTATAGGAACTAGTTTTGCTTATTCCTAGAACAAGTCATAGATCTACAATGCAACCTAGTAAACATTTTCTTAAGAATCAAAGAGAACAAGGCATGGATACTGAAACAGCAATTCCTAATCACTAGTATAAGGATATCTTAGCTGGAGTGAAGTGAACGTAGTGTGCTCGGCGTTGAAAAACAAGAATTATAAGATCACAGGGAATGACTACCAAGGAAAAGAAAGCAATCAAAGCAGCTATGAAACCTATGAAGGCGACCATTACCTTTTTGGCTGGCAACTCATAATTAATTAAAAGTCCAGCAGAAAGGGATGGCTCTCCGGAAGCAATAAGTGGAAGGTAAGCATCCGTGACCACAATTACATGGGACTTTTTTTCAACTTCTTCAACCTTTTCCTTATCTTCTCCAGGCTGATCAGCAGAACTCTGGTTCCATCTCACCGTGGATTGTCGAAATCTCTCTAAAGCAAGAGCCCTTTCCGCTTCAGCCAGGTCACTATACTGTCAAACAACAAAACATACACACACATATAACTTTGTCTGGTTTTGAAAACATCATCAGCTAGGAAAATGATTTCTTGAAACAAATGAATTCTACAAAACCTTTTTATTTATGTAATAAGAAGAAACTACTAGTAGTAAATTGTTCTCTTTTATTTCAAGAAAGCCAAAAAAAAAAAAAAAATGCTAATGGAGATTTTTTAAAAAACCTTTATGTCTGAATGATACAGACAAACAATAATTATATAGACATTATATTTGCAACTTAATTAAGGAGTGAAATTTAGTATAGGATTATATAAGAAAGAAATTTCCTGATACATATGGTTTTTACCACGGAAGTTAATGAAATGAAGGGGAGATTGGAGACGGCGCAACAGACGGCATGAAGCTCGTCTTGAGAGCTGCAGCATATTACCATGGGGAGGCCTGGGCGTGGAGCTGCCACTCCCAATAAGTCAACGAGGGTCTCCTGTTAAAAATCCATGCCCCAGTGTTTAAAGTAGTAGTATGTAGTAATGATAATTTAATATCTGATTACTTGGAGAATGTGCATATAGACATAGAGAGAGAGAAGAGCGAGAGAGAGAAAGAAACCATTTTGAATTGGAGGCGATCGACGGCGAGGTAGAAATGGCGGGATTGGCTGTCGAAAGAGAAAGATACGGGTTGGCATTGAATTTACTTACAGTAGATATAAAGAGAGAAGGAGAAGGAAGAAGAAGAAGAAGAAGAAGAAGAAGAAGGTACCATGAGGATTGAGAGAGAGAAGGAATTTCCAGTGAATCGATGGCCATGGGAATTCTCTTTTGCTTGCCTGTACGACTGCTGCTGTTACGAAGTGAAGTGAAGCAAAGTGAATTTGCAAATTCAGCAAATGATTTTTCCCTTAAAAGGGTAACCAGTTTGATTTCCTTTGCCGGTATACATATTCTTTTAATTTTGGGTGAATTACACTTGCTTCCCTCGAAGCTTTAAAAATTACAAAAATGGCATGGGTTCCAATTTTTTCAAAATTAGACAATGAGACCGCCCTTTATCCGTAGATTGCTCAAAAAGTTACTTAACATATCACTTAACATACCAAACAATTTTTTTCTAAGCAACTCTCTATTTTATCAGTAAATTACTTCAACCAAGCTATTCAATATTTTTCTAAAGTTTTTAAAAAAGGTCCACATTATATAATTTATTTTTCATTTTAGACAAAATATTTTAAAA
The DNA here is from genome assembly GCA_024138025.1 of Combretum micranthum. Classification (NCBI taxonomy): domain Eukaryota; kingdom Viridiplantae; phylum Streptophyta; class Magnoliopsida; order Myrtales; family Combretaceae; genus Combretum; species Combretum micranthum. The sequence continues at coordinate 357,905 of JAMXBD010001256.1, forward strand.
ATAATGAAAATTATGTACACATATTATTTGTTTTTAATTAATTATTATTAACAAATTAACAAAAGTATAATGATAAAAAATATAAAAATAAAACAAACATTGTAAGCCAAGCATTACAACAAACACAACACACACACTCTGACATTATGTCAAAAAAAGAAAGAAAAAAGAAGCTAAGCATCGCTGATTTGCAAAGCTTTATTGCTTGGTACATGGATGCAATTTATTGTTTAAGTAACTTGGAAAAGAGTTTCTTAGCCTTAGTTCTAGTGCTAAGTAACTACAATAATGTTGCTTTAATAAAAGAAGTGAGGTATATATTTAATTGATTTAGCTCACACATATGTGAAGTTGCAAATAATCAAATTAATGCCCAATAATTATATTGGACAGAAAAGGTGCCATCCAAAAGAGAGAAAACATGGACTTGCTAGCAGGTTTATTGCAAATTTCAATTTTTAATGGATAGTTTTTCCTTAGTCTTAATTTCAATATAATTGATCTTATTAATTGATAATAAGCTTTAATAATTCGGGTCTGGACATAAAATTATTATGGGGTCTACCTTCTTTGTGATGTTATATATGCATTTGATAGTGCAGCTCCTATTACAGCAACGCTTTTAGTCAAAGAACCTAGTAGACCAAAAGACTTTTGTTTGTTTCATATTCTAATCATTTGAGCATAATATTATTATCTTTTTTAAACAAATATTTGTTAATAAATAGATACTGATGAAAAACTAATAATTTTACTCATAAGCTGACTAATCAAATACAATACAAACATAATATAGATCAATAACAAATACAATCAGATACATATATGATACAGATAAATATCAAACAACAATCCAAACAAACCCATATAATATATATATATATATATATATATTTTGGACGTTGGTTGTCTCAATGTATAAGAAAGTAGAGCCTTTTTATTTTCCTCTTTTTCTTAGATGTTGTCAAAGTAAAGCTTTGAGGATTTAGTAAGCAATGAGGCTTTTATTTAGTCATTAGTTGGCTTGGCCATGCCTCTTTTAATCAATTTGTATGGTTTCCTCTTGCAAATCATTATATGGAAAAATAAACACTCACAATTGTATCAATAATGATCATTATGGTAAAATCATCTTTTTTTTTTAATAACATTATCTCTATTGCTAGCTTAAACTTGATAGAGATAAGAATTGTTGTTGTATTAGACTCACAAGCGGTGGATGTATGAAGGGCTTGCATAACAGAACATCATTGGTGGTGTGTTGAGGTTTAGCCTAGTGCAACCACTTTGATGCTTAAATCAATAAACGTGTTTATAGCGGTATAGGTAATAGTAGTACATAAGAGTTCATGCAACATTACCATTCACGTGATGTAGAGTGAGATATTTATAGTAAGTTGATCTTTGAAGGTTATGCAAGTTCTGAAATCACAATTGAGTGGGTGGTTCGCAATGGTTATTGTGGATATAGGGCAAGCCAACCAATCTACATTCAATACAGTATTGATCTTGCATGGCAAAGTAGAACACGCTGAGTGATCCTAGGTCCAAGATTGCTTGTCCATGTATTCGACAATTTGCTTCCCAAGCTAATTGGTGTCCTTGACAAGCTCTAACTATATGAGATGGACTGCCTACCAAAAGCCATTTGGTAGGGGATCTCTCCTATGGATATCCTATGCATGGTTCAGTATCCCTAAACTCATTAGATGCTCAGGCTATCCATTCGATGCTATAATGATATACCATTTTCATCAGATTTTCAATGATGGTTTTATTGACTACTTCAACCTTGCCATTGTCTAAGGAAGGGATATAGACGTATATCTCATCTTGATGTAGTGGAAGTGGCAAAACTCCTCGAATTCCTCATTGTTGAATTGGGTTCCATTATTAATGATGAGAACATGTGGCACTCCGAACTTGCTCAAGATGTGGTTGATCAAAAATGACTCAGTATACATATTTGTTATGTTAGAGATTGCTGAAAACCCTACCCATTTAGTGAAATAATCCACTACGACTACGATAAATCTTTTCTATCTTTTAATTTGAGGAAAGGGGTAGAGTATGATAGTTTGTAAATAATTGCTTGGGATATGTGTTAGAGGAGTGTACTTTAGACATTGGGGCACTTTTTGACTAATTCTATAATAACTTATTTCATGGTTGCCCAATACTAGTCGAATCAGAGTGCTCTTATGTGGAGTGCTTAGCCTCCTACATGATTATTGTACTCCCTCAAATGCCAATCTTCAAGGAGGCATGGGAGGTATGGCACACTACGTTAATGGTAGTTGATGACATGTCATATTAAAGTGTAGTTAGCCGTACGTTACATCAGTCTTCTTGCTTCCTTCTTGTCACTAAGGATGATAACATCCCTTAAGTAGCCTAAGATAGGGTACTCCAATAGGGTTGCGTCGACATTTTCCTAATCTCAAGAGTTTCATGATGTTCTCTATCAATTGTGCTTTAGGGAAGTTATTCCACAAATACCTTACCATCTTTTGGGTTGAGAGCTGGGTGGCTTATTGCAATGACCCTCAACATCTCATTAACTTCTACATTGTTTGCTTAGTGAATTTTGTCAACACCTTAGATAAAAGAATTCAAGTAAGAGTTTAGAAGGTCTCTAAATACCTAATCATCACATCTCCCTTTATTTCATAATCATCTTTAAGCTATTGGACTACCAGTTGCAAGTCAAAGAAGATCTTTAACTTTTCTACTCCAACTTTTCAAGCAAGTTTGAGTCTCATAATGAATGCCTCATACTTTTCCTCATTGTTGCTAGCCTTTAATCTAAATTTGAGGTAAAACAGATCTTAACAATGTACGATCCCTGCAATACTAATCCAACTTTGCATCCTTCTTGGTTAGACAATTTGTCCAGATAGATTTTCCATTTAGGCCTTCCACCCCCCTCCCCCTCCCCCCCTACATGTGTGTGTGTTCATGCATGCAAGTGTGTGTGTGAGGTATGGTATATTTGGCCATGAAGTTAGTTTATGACTTCTACTTTGATGCAGGCTTTAAATTACAGCCGATGGTGCTAAGTTCTAATGCATATTTCATCATTCACCTCAAGGAATCAGGCTTGTGGAGGAAATTGCAGAGGGCTTGTCAATTAATACAAGCGATTTGGTAGGCTTCAAAGTATGGTCTAAGCCTCCTTGCCAAAATGACCATTACTACTGCAAACTTCTCAACTATTGATTATCTATCTTTTAGGCCTTGCATAATGTGAATTACATAGTAGATTGGTTTATGCTATCGATCTTTTGCCCGAATGAGTATGGATGAGAGGGCTTTGCCGCTAATAGCTAGATACAAGAACAACTCTTCACATGGTATTAGTATTCGCTTCAATATAATTGGTGGAGTAGTGTGTCACTCCTTTACCTTCATGAAGGTAGCTTTGCACTTATCGATCCATTAAAAGTTGGTGGGATTTTTCAAAGTCTTTGTAAAACTATGTGTACTGATTAGGGCTTCCAAATATAAATTTGCTCAAAATTGTTATCTTGTCGATAAGCCTCTAGAAATCTATAATGAACTTCGGGGACTACATGTTTGGCATAATTTTTATTTTCTCAAGGTTTTCCTTGATCCCACACTAGAAGACCATGTACCATAAAAACTTTCCTAATGATATCTTGAAAAACGCACTTTTATTGTCTCAGGTGACCAACTGTCTCTCTTATGTCCTCATAATGATTGTTAGACTCCATGCTTTTTACAATTATTTCATCAATATAGACCTCCATGTTTTGACTTACATGCTCTTTGAACACTTCTGTAGCCAACCACTAGTATGTGGCATTAGTATTCTTGAGGCCAAATGGCATGACTTTGTAGTAATAGGTATTGAAGTTGATCACATATAATGTGTACACTTGATCATTTGGTTCCATCATGATTCGGTTATTTATAGAAAAAGCATCCTTAAAATTCAACAATAAGTGACTAGACATTGAGTCTACCAATTGATCTTCTCTCAATAAAAGGAAACAGTCCTTAGGGTAGACTTGGTTGAGGATAGTGTAATCGAAACACATTTACCACTTCTTGTTAGCCTTTTTTACCATTACCACAATGATGAGCCAAGTGGGGTTTTTTCCCTTCCCATATAAAGCTACCTTTAAGTAGCTTATGGACTTCTTTCTCTATTGCGGCCTGGCAAGCAATAACAAAGTGTTGTCACTTCTACTACACTAGCTTCAAATTCGGGTCAATGTTAAGCCGATGAGTAATCACCTATATGTTTGTAATGGGTATGTTTGTGGTGGACAACACAAGCACATCGCTATTATTTATGAGGAAATTGGTCAGCTCATATTTCAATTAGGAAAGCAAGTGAGAACTTATCTGTGTGACATAAGTGGGGTCACAACTAAGTTAAATGCCTTCAGTTGGTTTAGCTTGCTCGTTTACCCAATGTAGGCTTTGCCTTTTCTCTTTAGATGCTTAGGAGAGGAATTCATTTGGCACACTTCGTGCCTTGCCAAGGTCTTAACATTTAATATTCTTGATAGCTCTTGGTCTCCTTTGCAAATGCTAACAATAGTAGGTATGGGTAACTTAGCCGTCAAGTAGGTAAAAGACAAAACCATATAGAATAAAAATAGGTTGAGTCGACCCAATATCATGTTCTAGGATGACTAACAATCTACAGTTAAGAACTCAACATTGTTTTGTGCATTGTTTAACATCTGTTAAGACCACTCTTTGAGATGTTTTGATGATAAAAAAAAGATTAAGATTTACTAATGAATTTGTTAAGTGTGCAGTGTTTTTGTATCATAACAAATCAAGGAAAGTTAATTTTTCAAAGTTTAAAGTAAGAAAATTTAAGGTCAGACGAAAATTAAGAAGGTTTCTGGAAATGAGCAACAAGTATGTTATACTTGGAATGTAGTTTAGACACTAACTCAGAGAGTGATGCTGCAACTGACAAATTATGATCAGAATTTTTTTAATCTATTATTTGAAGAAGTTTATACAAAAATGAAAACCCAGCACCAAGTTGATTAACGTATCCAAGGGGATTTTTTATTTTTTAATCAAAGTTTATGGATAAATTCAAGAGTTCATGATAGAAAAATCAAATTTATTCCAGATCAAATCACTATAAGTATTTACGAGTAAATCTCGAGATTAGTTGATTATTTGAAGCACCAGAAGATATTATAGCAGAAGTTGTTAACCTACCTAAAGCTCGGTATGACATGGATAAAGGAAAGGAAGATATTATCCTACATTTTAGGGATATGGAAGCTTTACAACAAAGAAGCTGATTGGGATGACTACAACTATTTTTTTTTTTTTCAAAAGATAATCATCTAAGACTAAAGTACATTCAAATAACAACAGCAGATTTAAATTAAAGATTATAACGGCCCGTTCTTCTAGCACATAATCAGGAATTACAAGATATGCTCAACAACGTGAAGAAAAGAAGAAGTAATACATGTACTTCACAAAAGGCTTTCTAGTAAATGTACTTGCCTACAAGTTAATCTTTGTCATTCAATTTTTCAAAATTGTTTTGTTCGAAATTTAAAGGTTTTCTATTCTACTTCCTCTGTTTTAGATTCAATCTCCTTGTGCGAGGTTGAGAGTTACAAGTAGACTTAATAGATTGATTGTTAGCTTGAGAAAAGCTTGGAGAATCAAGTTGAGTGCATTGTAGCCAAGTGTTTTGGTAAAGACATCTTGTAACTTGTTGTTTTTTTGGATATAGTGGAACATATAGGTGTGGAATACTAGGTCCCCGGCTTGGTGCTGGAAGAGAGGACTAACGTTCGAAGTGGAACCTTTATAAATTAATTTTGCACTCTCTTCTTCCTTATCTCTTTAATTTTGTGCATGTTTATTTATTTTTTAGATATATTTCATACTCAGAGACTAAATAAGAGAGTAAACTGGAAGCTTAACTTTAAACTTTTGCTTAACCTTTTGTGAACTTAAGTGAATATGTTTTGTCCGAATTTTAATTAACACTATTTGTAATCAAGATTGATTGTTTTCAAGTTAGTTTATAAGCCATTATAAATTGATTAACTAAGTTGTGTGATTTTAGGTTAATTTTGAAAAAGGATAAATTGTTATCAAATAACCAATTCACTCCCCTTTTGGTTATTCTTTTGGGACCAACAACATCTCTGAGCCTTATTAGGGAAGTGATGATCCCTTTGACATTAACTAGTTAGTTGTTAAATTCGAAGATTTCAAGCTTATATAGTTAAGTTTTTCATAGATGCTCTTGTCTCAAAAGCAGTCAAACGTATGGCCAAAAATAATAACAGTACTACTTCCAGTACCAACCAATACCTTCATTACATCAAATCCTACTACATGAGCATTCATCACAAAGTCATCTTGGTGGAGTATTTTGGCCTCCTCTAAGTCAACATTCATGAATTTGAGAGATAAATCCAGCTTTTCCCTCTTTGCTAGGAACATCAGTTCCTTGTGTTTGTCGTTCCTCGAGTAATTGGAGAGGATGGTTAAGTAAAGGCCTCCAATAATGGTGTTAACTATGCGTTTAATGATGCCTTCTATAGTTGGGTTTCCTCTATTAAAGGTATCCTAGGGACAATTAGATTGCCTATGTTAGCTCGACCTTTTTATCCTATTGGTAAGGTTAGGTATATATGGCCCTAGGGACTCTTTTCTAGTGGCTTCTTAAAGGGTGGCTTTAAGCAAGATGCAATAATTTGTGTCATAGCACATTATTCTATGATAATTAAACTACTTTCTTAGGTTCCATTGGCTAAGGATTCCTTGCATTTGACCAGGTTCTGATTGAATGCTTGAGTCTCTAGTTTCAAGGAAAATCTCCTCTTGGGTATGACTAAGTGGGAGGAAGCTGGAATCAAAGAGGCTTCTCTTCCTTTCTTCCTTCTAGAAGACCCTTCTTGATTAACAAAGGGCCCTAGTTGGTCTTTAATAGATCCTTTATATTTTGGACATTTTAACAATCTCTATCAGATTTTCATAATATCATTTTAGGCGAGTATGAAGTCTTCTCATCCGATATGTCTTCTAGCTCTCCCCTGAAATTTCTCTAAGGTTTTTGGCTTAATTTTGGCAAGAGTGTGGATAAGACTTTTTTAGGACCCCCTAGATGGTAATACTAAGGCTAATATTTGATGATGTGTGTGGATCATTTTACAAAACTCGAAGTCAAAGCATTTAAAAAATTTATAAAAAGCTAATAAGTTTTGTTTAACTTCTATTGCAATCACCAACGTTAGTCAAATGCATCTACAGAAGTAGCATATAAAATATTAGGTCGTATTCCTTGAGGATATTTAGCATCTACCTTACTCCTTTATCATCTTTTTTCTAGCCAATTAAAATTTAGCAAAACATAATGAAATCAGAAGCTAAACTAAGGTTAATGCATATATACATGATTTCAGGGTAAAATTAAGGATAAGTCTATAAAATGCAAGTTGAGACTTAGAATTTGCTTCACCAATTCCTTATCATGTGATTTTTTAACAAACTCAAAGAGGTGTATACTGGTGTATTTGCATTGTCAGATTCAAGAAAGTAAGTTAAAGCCTCCTTCAAAGTCAAAAACTCTAGATCTAGATCAGACCACTAGAATATTTTCACATGTTATCAACGATCTAGATTCGTATAAAGTTCAAGAATCCTTTTTTTAAAAATCCATTTCAGAAATTCGATAACAAGTGACATAAAATTTCACCATCTTTCTCTTAAGGTGATTGTGAGCAAATTTATTATAGCCTAGATCTATTCAAAAGAATGATCTCTTGATCTATTCGATTGAAATTAGATTTAGATCTAAAAGGTGTACCATGCATTTAGATCTATGAAATTAAATTTGAGCTACTAAATACAAATACCCAGTTAGTATTCCATTGAAAAGCACATTTGAAATTGCATGAATCAAGAATTGGATTCACAAACCCTAAGTTTAGGAGATAAAATAAACTAATGAAAATATCATTTTATCATTTTATTTAATAAGGTTAGAATTCATTAAACATAAAATAAACTAATGAAAATATCAAAGTAAAAGAAGATTACAATATACAAAAAAGGGTAAATTACATCAAAAGATATTAATATTTGAGTGTAAGTTCATTTAAGATATCAACATTTTGAGTGATTAAAAAGAAAAATTAATATTTCACAAAGTAAGACAATGTATTCATAATTAACCATTGAGGAGAATTAAGGAAAAGTTAATTGAAAACTAATTAAAACATTGATATGTCAAATGAATTTTTTGAAAAAATGATATCTCATTTGATTTACTTTCCATTCCTCCTCTTTTTGCAATTGTTTATGAAATTTATGTAATTTGACTATATCTTTTCATGACATATAGGATCACCACACAATTCTATCCTAGTAATAATTATATATATATATAGAGAGAGAGAGAGAGAAAGAGAGAGAGGTTTTCATTATTAACTTTAATATATTCTTATTAGAGATGGTTTCTTCTAATCTACTTCTTTTATTACAATTAATATCTTGGTTTTATTTCCTTGAAAACATGTTGTATTTGTTGTTATATAGAAAGTATAAATTCTAACAGTCTTAATGAGGTAAAAGGAGATGTCTGTTGTAGTGGGTTAAATCTAGTATTGAGATTTGAGCTTAATAATTACTAAATTTGACACTTTTTGTTAAGGTCACAAGGTTCAAAAAGGAAGTAAAGGGTAGGTCAGCCCTTGGTTTACCTATTTTTAGTAAGACCCTCCATTAAGAGTGTCACACAGGAAAGTGGGATCGCATGCGATATTACATGTGGGACCACTTTCCTAATTGGCACACCTCAATGGAGAGTCTTATCAAAGATAGGCGGTCTTTTTTTCCCCAAAGAGGCAAGTTCATGCTTCGCTTTTTGGAATGATTTACATGGGCATGGAATTGGGTTCATTAAATTTGACTTGTCCATTTTCAACCTTTCTTGGCATGACCTATGAAGTAAGAAGTTTTTTTCAATCATCAATCCTCAATGCAATCAGATTGAGTGATTTCGATGACTAAACTCTATAAATATCTTTTTATTGGAAGTACCTAGAAATGGGTTGAAACATCATCATATTGCTGAATTTTTATTTTAAAAGATCAAACATATGTTGATATTTAAGACACATGTTCATCCTCTCTAGTAGAGTTTGATACTTGATTTTCCATCCATCTACAACATCAGCTTTCATGGAGAATAAGATTGTGTATTCTTTCTCACTATCTGTTTCTATCTTAATTATCATTTTAACTTTCATTCTACATTACTCCTTTCAGTTCACGTATATCACTTCATGTGAATCCACCTACCGACGCCAATAATCTATATGACATCTGAAATTTTGCATGAAAATTGGTCAATCTCACAACTGATTCTAGCGCTAAAGACGTTTGAATAATGTTTAGTCCCAATCAATAGCTTGTACCAACATATTTGATGCATGATTACAAATAAACAAAAAAATAAACATTAAAAAAAGAGAGAAATAATTAATAAAAACGTGAAGATTGAAGGCACGAATGATATATATGCTTGAAGTATGGAAAAATAAAGGATGGTTATCGAGTTAAAGTACTCAATGTGCTAAATTGTTGATCTTCCACCAAATTTCTTCCCATTAATATGATAAGATTATTTCTTGAATGATATTTCGATAAAAAAAATAAAAGAAATAAAAATTGCTATTCTTATGTGTGTGTGTATACTTTTTAACTGGAATATTTTGCTTATCTATATGGATGTATACAGTTGGAAAAAAAATTTATACAACCTAAGAAATAAAATCTTATATATTTATTTATCATCGAAAGTACCTTTAACCTTAACTTAAAGTGTTCATATTAAAGCAGATGTAGCACTATATATGAGAAAAGGGAAATACAACACCATTGCAAAGGACAAATTTTCAGCAACCAGTAAGTATAGGTATGAGCATTTACTTTCCGATATAAGAAGCCCTTTTATGTATATTATAACACAATTTGATGAAACAATGAAAATTATTGCATATATATAGCCATCGGTTAATGTGTCCCCAATATATATATATAAATATAGACACATATATATATTGCAAAAAGCAAAATTCTAAGGTCCCATATGTAGTTTAATGGTACTGGTCTCGTCAACTATTTAACAGCTCAAATTCATATCCGACCATCATCACAACTTTGAAATGCTTAATATATCAATTATTATATTTATTTTGATAGTAAGATGATTACCTAAACAGTTCCTCACCTATAATGAAAATGGATAAATTACACCAGAATGTTACAACATTTGGGGATAAGTTTATTTTAGGTCACAACTTTTCAAAAGTACAAAAAATATTACAATGTTTAGTGCTTAGGTTCTTATTTTAAGTTACAACATTTTGAAAAGTACAAAAAAGATTACAATGTTTAGTGATTAAGTTCATTTCCGTTTACAACATTTGAAGGTAAGTTCGTTGTTAGATGTTTAGATAAGTGGATCAATTGAGGTCATAATCGGCATGTGTTAACAAGTGAAATATTTAATTAAAACTCAAGAAAACCTTGTTTTAAGGCCCCATTGACTTATATCAATGGGAAAAATACTTAATTAAATCTCATAAGATATTTTTCAAGATGTTATGATCTCTTTTAAACTTTTCGAAATGTTGTGACCTAAAATGAATTTATCCCCAAACGTTGTGACATTCTAGTGTAATTTACCCTTATAAAAATATACCACTCTTGCATAGTTTAAAATTTTTTTAAACTTCTTACTCCTGACCTTTGTTTAATTGGTTATGTGTGATAAAAGTGTAAATGAGTTAATTTATAAGTTACTCAAGTTCAATTCAAAATTTATTTGAGTTTTGTTCTTGTTTTTCTAAAAAAATAAAAAATCATTATATTAAAATAAATACAAGCACATCTCATACATAGATTAATCAAGTGGATAGGGGGTCTAAGGGCCCATCCAAAACAAGTACCTCTCTTTTACATGCAAGTGTTAAACTAGCCATATATCATAAATCCTAAAAAAAAGGATGGAAAATCAACATTTTGGTCAAATAAAATAACATATAAAAAAAAAAAGAAAAGGAAAAAAATATACATATATTTAGATCTATCGGTGTAAACTTTTGAAAGTGAAAATGTAATGTCGATGGATCATTGATAATGTGAATATCCTGATCTTCATATCAAACATAATAGATTTATGGATATTAACAGTAATAGTGGCAACTCATCCCCACTATATTAAGTTTGTTAAGAAGGTTTTCTTTTTTTTTTTTTTTTTTGGGGGGGGGGGGGGGGGGGTGGGTGGGGGGTTTTTTTTTTTTTTGGGGGGGGGGGGGGGTGGGTCAAGTTTCATAACAATTGACTTGACTTATTTATAAGTCTAAGCAAAGTCAAATTTTATGTAAATATTAGTCAATTTTCAATTGAGTTTAGAAATTTATGTTATTATTATTATAACTAAAGAATATTTTTCAGATAAATTGAGCTTGAATGAACTTCAATTATAAATATTAATCCATTTTGAAATAAGGGCTTTTTTTAGCTAATTATAATTTTGAATTGAGTTTAGATATTATCATTATTATAACTAAAGAATAATTTTTCAAATAAATCATGCTTGAATGAAATTCAATGAGTCAAGTAAGGTTTAAAAATTTCTCAACAATATCTTGATTCTTTTAATTACATTTTTATCTTTCACGATTTTCAACTTAGTTTGTATTTCGAAAAACTAATGTAAGTTTCATTGACGATACTTGAATTTTTTTATTTTTAACAAAAATATACCTAAAAAAATTATACCACAAAATACTTGAACCTTTATAAAGTTTCACCTAAAATTCACGTGGATGGAATCCATCCATTTTTCCATCCAAAAGCTGATATAGTAGATAAAAATTATTAAAAATTATTTTTTATCCATGTTGGCTTTTTTTATTATTTTTATTTTTTCTCTCTCTCTACCCCCTCTTACACAGTTCTTCTTCTTCCCCAAATTAAAAAATAAAAAATAAAAGGAAAGAAAACCCTAATCTGATTAATAAAAAGTTAAAAAGTTTCTTCCCATTCTTACCTCTACCCTCGCCACCGCCACCGCCACCTTCTTCTTCTTCATCCCACTTGCTCTCTCTAAACACCTCCTTCCCTCTCTCTACCTTCGCTTTCTCTAGAATGCCAACATCTCATCACATCCATGGAACCTCCTCTCTCTTAAACACCAACTTCCCCAACCTCATTTTCACTCGCATCAGACCGCCACCAAGTTGCAACTACAACAAAAATGAAACCATGCTAGCCTTTAAACCACCATCACTAAATGTGTGAACTACCATCCAGCACCACATTTACACCATAAAAAATGAACCAACTTGGCAAACTAAGTATGCTAACACAAGTCAAATCAAGTAGTGGTTTTGGGTTCAAATCGGACATGGGTTGGATTGTCAAAGGAATTGGTATAGAAGATAACTGATTCTCTCTATGTGTGTCTCATTTGGTTGGTTTAAGGAGGCGGATTTAGGTTGGTAGTGGCTTGTGTGAATGGGTTTGGGAGATTAAGTTCAATGAAGATAGTAGTGTTTGTGGTATATTTTTATGTTTGGTTTGGTTGTTGTTGGTTATGTACCAGTCTTAGTGGTTTTGGTTAGTGTTTCTAATGGCAGTTCATGGTTGTTATCTAGGTATTCAGTGGGTTGTGTGTTATCCCAAGTTTTGGCCATAACAAGAGTTAAAAATTTAAAAAGAATTAAAAATCTAAATCTAATTTTATATCCTAATAAATAATAAATATTTTAGCAATATATTAATTAATATTTTCTAGTTATATAAGGTATTGTTTTTCATGCATAGTTGTGATTTTTCATATTTTATAATGAAATATTTTCCAAAAGTACAAAAAATTTATTACAAGCTATCACTATGAGTTTTATAGTATGGACATACTGTCATTTCTCTTATTAAAGCCTTTTTCATTAAATGCTGATATGACAATTCCCAGTTAAATCATACTTATTTTGTCTTGTGAAAAAGAAAAGTAATTAAAGATTTGAAAGTTTACATAAAACTAGGCATTGATGTTGTTTTCAGAGAACCACCATGATATTTTTTAAGTTTACTTTTTAAACATACTCTCTTTTACCACACAAAGTCATTCTTCCAAATCCTCACATTTTTACTTGAAAAAGCCCAAGATTATGCTGGCAAGTTTCATTACTAGTGTTTTGGAAAGCAAAAAGTGAAGTGATTTCGAAAAGGACGATAGGTACCTTTGTTTGCCTTGTTTTGAAAGATTATATAAAGTATCTTTGTTAAGTATATTGGTGCATGTGCACATTTCATCATTCACGAGTGAAATATCATTTTTAGCATATACATTGTTTTATAAAATTGAAAAACAAACCTGGTTTGCTAAGAAAACGTTAAAAACTGCTAAAAACTTATTTTGCGAGTTTATTTAAGCTTAAAGTGAAAAATATTTTCTATGTCTTTGTAAGCAAAAGCTATTTTGTCTCATATAAATAAATAATAACAAAACATATAATATAACAGTAGATTTACCCTTTAAGCTCCTGGCCTGGATCTAAGTTAGGCTTTATAGGATAGAGTTCCTATTAGATTAGTGTATTGTTGTTGTTGTTGTTGTATTGTTTTAGGTTTCTTTTGTGTGTGTTTTGATGCTAGGATCTGTTCTGGAGGAGTTAATAGTGTTTTGGAGTTGTTTTAGACGTTGTTCTGTGTGTTTTTGATGATCATGGCCTAGCTTTGCCCTCGAGCGGATTAGTGGAAAGCCTTGTGTAAGTGTCAAAGGGAAAGTTGTGCACATAGTATCTATCGCGGCCTAAAAGTTGAGCCTTAGACATGCTCGTAATAGACACTAAGAGTTGTCGCATCCAAAATAAAACGAAGTGTAAGATGCACAGTATCTGTCATGGCCAAAATCAAGCCTTCAATATGCCCGTGACAGATACTGAAGCTTGTCGCAGCTAAAGATAAACTTAAGTGTTGAAGCATAATATCTACTATAATCTATGGTCGAGCCCCTGATGTACCCTGTGACAATGCTATGAATATTTTCAACAACATATGACCCCTGTTTGTTAAGGCATAACATGGTTTTCTTGAAGCAATGTATCTTGCAACCCTTCTTAATCTACCCTTGATCCTTTGTTTGCTTAGGCTCGAGCTTAGCTTTATGTAATGATGGGAATACCGACCTTAACGTATGTTGTTAGCTTTTGAGGTGCTTAGTTAAGAGGTTTATAGCATTTTTCTAGGGCGTAAGAGAGTTCTTGTTAGAGTTCTTTCCTTGTTATGTGTTTAGTGATGTATGTTTGTTGTTCTATAGGAGCTTTCAATCAAAACAGTGTTTTTCGAAAATTACTGTGATTTCTAAGCATGATGCACAGGTAAGTGACTTGAATCTTATTATGATGTTATGCTTATAATGTAGCTACATGTTTCTATATAAACTCAACTAAATATGTATGGGGATAGGGATAATATATGTTGCATGGTGTTTGGATGTATGACAAGCTTTAATAGCAAAACCGATAACAAACTTCTTGATGCTGATGTGTAATGAATATTATCGATTGTCTAAATATTATATGATTGCTAATAACATGATACAAGACTTATCTAACCCTTAATCTAAAATTGATAAGCATTACATGACAACACGCTACATTTGCATCGTACTCGTATCTCGTGTTAATATTCCGATTATATGGTAATGCCTTGTCACTCTGGAAGCGTCTAGGTGGAGTTATCATAGGGTTGTTAGCCTTATGGGAACTATGTAGGCACTGAAGGGCATCGCCTAAGTTAGACTCGACTTTTAGGGTGTTAATACTCAAGGAGTTTCCAATTGTTCTAAGGTGAAGTTGAGATTTTGTTGAACATGTATATAAGTATATATATGTATATATACTAAGAAATTTATGGAAAATCTTCTCCTTTCTCAATTCTCACTCTCTTCTAGGCATGGCTACTTGGTTGATCACTTTATCCCCAAGGGAGGGCATGAATCTTAATTGGTTTGGATTCTGGTTATCTGAACTGTGAATTACATGTGTTTAAATGTAGCATTGCATATGATTGTAATGAACACTTGTTTGATATCTGTTTGAAGTATGGTTCGATCATGTTATCTTACCAAGTTGTGGTATGCTCACACTCCTATAGATTTATATGCTTTCAGGATCTTTAGAGTGGATCCAAATTTATGGTGAGCGGATGTAGTAGATCTCGAGGGGAAAGTCTATGGCACGAGTGAAAGTTGGATATAGATCTTTTGTATAGAATACCTTATAGTGTTTTTTGTAAGTTGGAAGTTTGTTGGGAATTAATCCTAAGTTGTTTGTAAGGAAGTTGTTGTAAAGATCTTATATCTATGCAAAATTTCTTATCTTGACAACCTCACAATCCTATTATATCTATCCATACCACGAGGCATGTTAGTTGTATAATACTCATGTAACTACTTGGAGGCCTCAGTTGGTTAGATGATCTATCATTACTACAAAGGTACCTTGTGGATGTGTGACATTATGAGCTGCATTTACGTGTGTGTAGGTATCCGATTTAGGTTTTGAAGCCTGAGAATGATGGTAGTTGGATGTTAGGTTTCGATTTAGGTTTCAATTCCAATTGCGGGATTTGATTTTAGTTGGAAGTTGTCAAAGATTGGTGAATGATGGCTTTGGTTCTATGTTGTTGGGGCGTGTGTGTGTGTGTGTGTGTGTGTGTGTGTGTGTGGTGTGATGGTGATTTAGGGAAGAAGAAGAAGTGTGCAAGAAGAGGGATAGATAGAGAGGAAAAAATATAAAAAATAAAATTTTAATCATTTTCCCTACCACGTCAACTTTTGGATAGAGAAATGAATAGATTTCGTCCAAATATATTTTAGATGAAACTTTTTAAAAGTTTAGGTATTTTAGTAGTACAAATTTATTTATTTTTAGGTATATTTATGTTACAAACAAAAAATTTCAAGTACCATGAATGAAACTTACCATAAAAACTTGTACTTTTTTGACAATTTTATTACCAATTTATATTCAATTATTTACTTTTTTTAACACCCAAAATACAAATATAACTTATCTTATTATATATGTAAAAGGGAAAAAAGTGGAGAATATTGCATGTATACCGTACTTTAATAAAATTACATAAAACCAAATTGTGGAAGAAAAAATTACGGGAATAGTATCGCTAATATATATATATATATATATTTTAAATTATATGAGTAACAAATATTGGATATAGGATACTTCGCCAAAGTTATATCACATGTCCAATGAGCAATATGTGTATAATTATATGTGTATTACCCATTGAAGGTATGATATGCCCCCAAATTTGTTTCACACACCCAATGTGCAACATAATAATTTTTAAAAGTTTTCACATAGTGAGTCGTTGTATCTGGCTCCTAAGATGCAACACACATATAAAACTTTATATTTCATCTCCAACATGCGATATAACGATGCTATTTTGGTAACTTTTTTATACAATTTGTATTTATATAATTTTTTCTTACAAAGATGGCATATGTGTGTTACATCTGAAAAAAAGTGAATAATTTTTTTCTAGGTATTATAGGTATTTTTAGGGGCTAGATTATAAGATAAACATCCTTTATGTTTAAATTATTTCACAGAATTTTCAAAAATGGCTAGTTTATTAGGACTTGGAGATCAACAGTTGCTATGTCAATCTTAAGGTTTATGCTAGTTGTGTAAGAGAGATAAGAAATAAGTACCACCACTTATGCATATATTAGCAGGTGTGTTTGAAAAAACCATTAATCCTTTGTCATAAAATATTAAAATGTTTTACAATAAAAATGCTTTGTTTTCTTATTCGAAATTTTAATGCGAGCTTTAAAGATGAGAAAGAAAAGAAAATGAGTGGGTTTTGCAAGACTTAAAAATTTGTGAAGGAGGGAGAGGTTATTATTTTGAACGAGCAATTGTTATATTGAAAGAGAAATTATGGTCGTGAGTTAAAAGAGAAGAGAGAACATAAGGGAGAGAAAATATGGATAAACAGTGGAAGTGGTTTATAATAAGTAATTATGGAATGTGAATTATGAGAGAGAGCAAGAGAGGAGAAAGTAAGGTTAGGAGAAAAAGAAGGAAGAGAGAGAAAAAGTGGTGGGAGTGGAAGTTATCATATATATATATATATATATGTATAAAAGTTAGCCAAAATCACTAAATAGCATATATTTGTAAATTTATCTTTTTAGGTATTTGTGAAATAAAAAGAATAATTAAATTTTAATGGCAATTGCTAGAAATAGAGAAAAGACACCACAAAGGCTTGATTGGTTAAATAATTAATTACAATTAAGTAAATCGATTTCATTGTGATAAAAAAAAAATAAAAAACTAAAGTATGACAATTATTTTTTTTATTTATCTTATTGAATGACTATTTCTCTCTCTTTTCTTTGTAACAAACCGTTCCTAATTCTACTCCTCTCTCTTTCTCTTCTCCTTCTTTACTCTTTGTAATCATGTGCAACATCTGCTAATATAGATTATGTCAAATTGTCAATCAACATCCTGAATTCCCATTCCCATCAATGCATTCATCATAAAAGCAATTAGGTTTTAGTACTCACCGTTGTCATTAGGTTTTTTACCACTTTGATGCATCACATTCTTTTATGGACATATACTTAATACATTGGATCCAATGCCCATTTCTAGCCTTAATTCATTGGATCTCCATCAACACTTTGTATGATATATATATATATATATATATTATATACTTCTTTCCTTTATTGTAATCTATTTTGATTATTTTGTACATGAAAAGATTATTTTAAAGGCATAAGGGAGGCATAATGACTTATATTGATTCAATCAATTTTTCGAAGAAAAGGTGAATATAAATTTGTAGAAAATTTTCTAACAAGTTTGAATAAAAGATCATCTAAACCATGTTAATTAATAATCGATCTTCGTTTCAATTTAAACATAAAAAAACTCAAAATATAGGTGACATATGAAAAATGCAAGTCAGTGCTTTATAATATGGATATATATGCATAAGTTTTGTACATGATTAAATTCTCTTCTCAACATTATAATAGAAAAATGAAATAATAAAGAAAATTTTTGTATGCTTGAATCTTATTTTCAAATGCTATGTGGGAATCCAATTGCATGTCAATTTCCTTAATATTGCTTGTTGGAATGTATCATGTTAACTATATTAGTAGGAAACTGCACACACTCAATGCTTATGCATGCTAAATATTGTAAACAACAGTTTAGCCTTTGGATCCAAAAGTAGAATTGGTCGAAAGTGAAATGCGAAGAATGGAGATTGTAAAGTCAATAGAATAAAAAATAATGATAAATAAAGAGGTCCAATAATCTTGTACACCAAAATATGATGGACAATATAATATATGCAAATAATACATTTTCCTATATGAGATGGATGGAACTATAGTTACATTGTTATAATATATAATACCATCGAACATTTTCTCATTTGATCACTTTGATGTCCAAATTTCCTTAATCCTATACTTCATAAAATTGGGTACAAACAAACTCAATTCAAAATGAGTAAGTAATTCTCTCACATATGTATAATGTTATAGATAAAAGCAAATAATTGACAAGATTGTAGGAGAAATAAATTTATTCATATAGAAGTAACCAAAAATCTAACATCATCATGTGATGTTATCTCCAACTGAGGAGTCCACATATGGTTTTTCTAAATTGTATTTAAAAAAAAAAAAGAAAGAAAAAAGACCTTAAAGGTTTAGAGGTTGTTACAATATAATCAAAATTTCTACAACCAAGCAAATCTCCAGAAATCTCAACTTGTTTTGCAATGATTGTGGAATAACAAAAAGCAAAAAATTGGTTCAATCATGCCCTTTTAGTCTTTTACGTGTTAAATGACCTGACTCTCTATCATCGTTCACCCCTATGCTCTCTTTCTCGAAGCACTTAAGCCACAGAATGGAATTTTCCTTCATATGCTCTCTCTAACCTAGCAATCATATGTTTTAGTGACAAACATCCTCTTTATGCCCTTCAATATACTCATTACTCTCAATTCATAAATTTCTTTCTCTCCATCTCTCCATAATGTGACCTACAATAGAAACTCTACAAAGACTCACCATTTTTCATGCCATAATGCAAAGACTACCTTTTCCTTTGAAAAAGAAAAAAAAAACCCTTATTGGTAAGTTACAAGCGATATGTAGAAATGCATTGTCAATATATAATATAAACTTAACCAATTTATGGAAGCTCAAGAAGTAAGCGAAGGACTTAAAGTCGATACAGGCAACCTCTAATGCTAATGTTTCTAAGGTGAGCCATTGCATCAAATCTTTGGCATTGGGTTTAGATAGTCATCACATTTTTTAACAATGTAACACAAGTCCAACAATATCAAGATGCTGTGTTGGTATAATCTTCTATTAAAATTGTATGGAGGAAAGTAGATTGGATTGGGGTGGGGGGGGGGGGGGGGGGGGGGGGGGGGGGGGGGGGGGGGGGGGGGGGGGGGGGGGGGTGGTAGAGCATCTTCAAAAGTTTAGAAAGGAGCTTACTCTACTAAGGAAGGTTTATAAAACGGCATCCTCAAACAAAAATGGGGAAGTGACAAGTTTAAGGATTTATAGATGTTATTTCCAAGAAAGGATTAAGACTTCTAGGTAGATTGAGGAGCACAATTTGATACTAGTTAGATTTGGAAGTTGATGTAGAACCCTAATATGTGTGCTTAGAAGCCTTTCTCAAAGAGTTCTTATAGGTTATTGCTGAGATGGTAGCATTGCTCTAAATTTTTCATATCAATCCTTCAATGGATCTTATGTTAGCCTTAACTATTGCTATATAAGGAGATTATTCTTTCGAAGCAATATTAAGGGGATGATGTGCTTCAATTAATTAAACAAGCAAATTACTAGCTTTAAGATACATTTTCTAATGTTAAGTTACATTCTACATAAGAACCAATACTTGGAGCCTAACTTTGGTGTATGAAATCATTGAACTCTTCATAAATGTTGATATTTACGTTGATAAGCATCAATTTACCTGAACATCAAGAGAAGAGTGACTTTATTTAGTTGCAAAATTGTGGTTAAAACATTGGTGTTATATTCTTATTACTGTTCTTTTTAATATTATAAATGGATGCTTACGTGGTTTCACCTAAGTGACTCATCAACATATCTTATAATGGTATGATAATGAATCTCATATTTGCACCGCTTTATATAATTTAGTCCTGTTATTTATTAATTTATTATTGATTTCCTATTTTAACTTATGCCTAAACTTTGATCCACTCCATTGTAATTTTCCCTATATATCTTTAGATCCACTAATTTTCTCTCACTCTCACCATTATAATTCACCTCCATTACATATCCACCACCATAGACTCACTTATAGAGATATTGTTAGTTTGAAGATTGTGGTGATTGACCTGTACTGGTTATGTAATGATCCAAAATACCAATCATTAATAAAAATCAAATTAATAAAGATGACGTTAAAAAAAAAAGCCAAATAATATAAATTAGGGCCCATTTTTTCACAAAATTACAATTTCCCCCCTAACCAAAAACCTAAATGACTTAAAATTCAAATTTTAGTTAAAATAAATAAATTGAACTTAGTTGAATTATTTTAATCTTAATTATTCTATAAGATCAATTAAAAACCCTAGACTAGTTAAAACTAATCAAAATTCTTACACTTGTAAACGTTGAACACATAAGATTATACTATATGGCAAATATGATGTTAAGCATAATCCTACATCTCAAAAACCTTAGCAGCCAGCATGCTTCCTTTTCTCTTCCTTTTTGTTCCTTTTTATCTCTCATTTCTCTTTTTTTAGAAAGCCCCATCCACAATTTAGGTAAATGTTTCCTAAATCTTAAACCATAATAATCTTTTAGTGCAAATTAAGTGAGATTAACTCATGACTAGCACTAGCTAGCTATTAATCATGTTTTTCTACTAGAAAATGATGGAAGTGAAGAGGTTTTGGAAGAGTGAGAAGCTGCTTAAGAACTCCGAATCTTGTAATAAGTTAAGGCTGTAATTTTAGAGTGTCATGCTATGAATTTTATGGCATTTTAAGCATAGAAATTGACATAGGTGCATGGGTACATGTTTTAAGCATCTATAATTTAGGTTTTTGAGTGTTTTGAAGTCTCTTACTACTATAATAACTGAAGAAAGTGGAAGTGTTGCACATTCAAGTGAGGTAAGATACTAAACAAGCTTATGGTGGGAGGATTTTGTGATTATTGAAGTTGATCTACTAGATATTGTGTAAAGTGGTATGTAAAACTAGGTTTTGGTTATGTGAGCTATTGGACAATTTAAGAATGAATAAAATGTTTAAGATGATGTCTATAGGAATTCTTGGAGGACATTGATTTGAGACTAAGTATTGGTTTGAGTGTTGATTAAAATTGCAAAATAATATGATAAATGTGTAGAATACTGCTCTTATATGGTGTCGGTTATAAGAAGCGAGAAATTGTGATTAATTATGAGATTTATAGTGTTTAGGTGATGAATTATTGAAGTATTAGCTAGTAGAGTTAATATATGTGTAATTGGACGTATGGAAATGGAACTCTTAGCAAATTGAGTTAAATTTATGGATATGAGATGTTTTGTTGAGATAAATTGTTCTTGAGCTATTCTAATGAATTTAAAACATTAAATTGATGAATTGATAATGAGTTATGTTGTAGAGAAACTAATATGGATATATGACTTGATATGTGGATTTTAATCTCTAATACGAAGTTGAAAAATTGAGGAAATTGAGAACTTAGATAGATGTTATGTGTTAAAATTGGAAACTGAGTTATTTATGACCAAATATGCATTTGGAAGACTTAAGGAATATATTGATGGATTATATATGTACCAAAGGTTTGTGTAGTGACTAAACTTTTCTTGGGTATGCTTTGCATTCAATGTTACATTACTTACCAAAAGATATTACCCATGGCATGCTAATTAGTAGATATTAAAAATAGAGATTGTTGGTTGTGACCCGATTTCTGTAACCAACTCCCGTAGTTAAATGTTAATGAGTGAATATTTGACTACACATTTATTATTCATTCATTATACATTTAACAGTCATAATTCGGGCCTTTATTACTCGTTAATTACATATTTAAATGTTATAATTAAGGCATTATGTCGGTTATCCTTCTACACACACATATGATATGTGTTGTTTCTAGGGTTATATACACAACACATCACATACACAAAATTTCCATTGAGAGATCTGAAAGTTTAGAGTTGTAATTCTCTCAAATCTTTGTACTCGTACTTTGACATAGTGTGATTCCTCTCTTGCCTCTGCCCGTGGTTTTTGTCGAAAGGGTTTCCATGTAAAATCTGTGTGTTCTTTACTTTCTACTTGCTATTATTGTTTTCAATTGCGTGATTTGTTTATAACAAAGATTTTTCTTATCATTTTAGTTCCTTAGAAACTTATAAGTTTGTCTAGACTCTCTTTTCTCTTTAAAATTTGAGTCCATGAAAATCTTCTCAAAATCTTTGCCAGCACAACCTTAACATGATCCCATATTTAGCTTGCGTTAAGCTATTAATCTAAATATGACCTAAGCACGATCTTGTGTTAAGCCACTAACAGCTAATCGACCTCTTAAACTTGATCTCGTTTTTTCCATGTGAAATACCTAAGCTAACACATCCTCAACATATGACCCTATTTCAGCTTATGTTTATTTACTGACCCTTACATGATCTAAGCATGGCCTTGTGTTTAGCCTATGTTGGGGATACAACTACTAAACATAACCCATGTTTAGCCCGTTTTAATCACAACTTCTTTAAAATATTAAATTACACAATAAGTACCCACATAAAGCTCATAATACATCATCTAAAGAAGTGTCTTTCCCACCTATTAGCTTAATAATTGAAATAGGATACTAATAGCTATAAATGATTAGTAGACTACACAAATCTATTCTTGGAAAGCCAAGAACCTTAGCAATAAAAGGATATCCCACTAAGGATTAGTTAACCCAAACCTCAAGTTAACCCTAATATATAATTAATTAGCCAACTTGACTAGATAAGACCAATAATATAGAAATCTAGGAAATAATGGTTACATATTACATGAGCTTAATATATGCAAATGAGTTAAATCATAAACTAGGATCCGTAAACATGTGGACCCTAACAAATCCAAACAAAGAAACCAAGAAACAAACTGAATAAGGTTATTTAAGACATTATGCTACTATGACTCTTTGAACTTATGAACAGGTATTAGTGGATGAGCTTTGAAAAAGGGGAAAGTAATTTCAAAACAGGTTTTAGTTATGCAATAAATGAGTGATGCTTGCTAGGATAAAATTAGAAATTAAACTAATACTGGAGACCAACTTAATTGTTTGATGGTTACTATTTGTTTGCTTGCTCCAAATAGTGGCACCTTTAAAATGGGTTGCAAGCCTTATTATAACTTTGAGATGATATGGAATATTAGACATTTAGGCCCCCATAGAATGCAAGTATAGCTTGATAGGAAGTTGAGAGGGAAGCTCCAAGACGACAATCGCTTAAGAGTTAGGATGAAGTTGCAATGTGTTATGTGGGATTATAGGTCTTATATAAACCATTTGCAATGGCTTTTGCTCATTGATGGTTGGATGTGAGGAGTGAACCAAATGATACTACTTCCCTTCTTTTTCTTTTTTACAAGTGTTGAAGACTTGTCAAACCCCTTGATGCTTCATTTGGTACCCCTTCCATTCCTCATCATTATTTGGTGAGAGTCATGAGTACTCCTATGTGTGTTGGTATATCTAGAATGCTAGATATATATGGTTTCTTGACTTGTAGTTAATTATATTTCACTTTTGTTTGATGCATTAGAATAAGAGTGCATGACATGCATAAATGCTGCTTTACTGTGTAATGGATTTTATCGCTCACTTATTAATTATTTTAGGTACTATTGACAACTAGTACGTATAGTTGCATTATGACCACTAGGATTTAAGGATAAGGACATTGAGTGAGGATTTGATAGATGGCGTATTTCATGAGACATGGACTTTTATTTAATTTTTTTTAGAAACCCTTTTAAACTTTGTTTTGAAGTCGAATGATTAATTAACTAAATATCTACTTGCTTTTATTTTGGATGGGCCTTTGGTCCACTATTTCTTGGAGTGAGCCTTACACACATAAGGCCCGTAGTAGATTTTGTTTATATATGAATATTTTCATGGGAATTTACTATTGTATAAGTACTTTTACATATTTCTAAATAAATAGAAAAATATGAAAAATAGACAACACTGTGCAAAACTTTATAAAAATTACAAAAGGAATTCATAGTTGAAATAAGGATAGAAAAACTTATAGCTCGTTCACTTCACTGAATGGAATAAGGGGGAATGAAATTCCAATTCAAAGGGAATGTAATAGCATTGTAATGGTTATTATAATGTTCACTTAGTGTAAAAAGTAAAATAAGTAATTATTAGAGTAAAATGTAAAATATCTATAATACCCCCTATATTTATTTTAGAGAGAGAATACTTGTATAAGTGTTATTTTCAAAACAGAGGTATTTATGACAAAGTTGAAAAATAGAGCATGGAATGACAATTCATGAGTTGGAGACATGATTAGCTATTCATGATTTTACGTAATAGCAATTCACTATGAATTACCGTTCCTTTCAAGTGAACATCGTAATATGAGTTTTATATCGAACGAAGAAGTAATGAATAGTTATTCATATCAAGTGAATGGACTATTAGTGTATTAGAGTCTTATACGTATTGCTTAAATAATATATGTGGCAAATCCAATGCATTGTTAGTTCGAGACATACTAAGTTATGAGACCATTTGAGAATAAACAGCTTTTATTGAATCATTTGATGTGTCTTTTCTTTTTCTTTTCTTTCTTTCTTTTCTTTTTTTTTTTTTTTTTTTTTTTCCATTTGTGCTTTCTTCCCTTATATGGGATTGTACTATTTATTTTTAGGGAATTATTGCTCTTGCAATTTGTAAATATATTTTTTTACGAGAAATTATAGTCCCTTATGTGAGGTATATGAAATTTTAGGATTTGTTTAGTTGGTTTATTTTTATCTATATCTTACATGTCTCTTACATGCATCTGTATCTTAATGTATCTAATATGTAAAATTTATTTATAAATAAAATGTGTATTTCTTATCTATATTTATTTTTGATAAATAATCTGATTGAAATAATATAAAATAGATGTTAAGCCGACGTCAAACCAACAAACCAAATGCACAGGAATATGTAATATTCAATTCTTTGCATTCCTCGTTCAATATCAGTTAATTTATTTAATGTAGCTTTTTTTAGTTGGATGAGATTCATTTTTAATCGCGAAGAAAAGAGGAAAATAAATCCAGATGTCTATTATATGTTGTGGACATCAAGCCCTCCTTAATATATTCAAGTGCTTTCTTAATTTAAATTGAAAGTCTAGAGACAGTACTGAAGCCGCTTAAAACTTATAGCAATAGTTGTTGTCTTGCCATAGAAATAGCGCCCTTATGCCATTATACTTGAAATAACCTCTTCTTACTTGGGAAAAAAAAAAAAAAAAAAAAGGATTCGATCATGTTTTCTTTCACCTAAAAATCGAAATCTGTTTTATCAAACTCAACAGAATGTCCCAGGTAGGCTGGCTTGGACTTTAAGTCTTTAATACTGTTCTCACGTCAAAATGCGTTATTTTACTAATCAAATAGATGTATTGACCGAGTCCTGGATTGCACACTTTCTTTCGTTATGGGTTGTTGTTCATCCATTCCCTCCGAACTATATAATTTTAAGGGAAAACAATAATTCATAAGTTTCATTTCCGTATAAATACAGTTCCAAACATTTAAATGTTACATTCTCTTATAAGTTTAGAGTTGAAAATACCATGTTAAATTTATTAAAATGTATTTTAGTATTGTTGGTTTATGATTACGAAAATATGTCAGAATAAATCTATTTACAACCTTTTGTTGGCGCACAGTAAAAATCAATGACACATACTATAGTTGAATCACCGCTAGCTAATTCAAAATGTTTGATTAAAAGTGTACTTATAAAGGATTTTGTAGGGCACATTCTCACTATATTTCTCTTATGAGGATTATTGAAGAAAAAATGGTAAAAAGCTTAAATCATTTAATATTTTTCTTTACTTATAGAGATAGGATGTCTCTCTCAAGAAATATCGCCTTTAATTAGATATCTCATGTCTTTTTACAATTCGTAAAATGCTTGGTATAAATTTATGACTGTTTGGAAATTACCCATCATTAGTTTTATGATTTTATCTATAAGTAAGGGTGTAACATATGTTTACCGTCTTCATAAAAAAAATTACATAAAAAAATTATCAAAATAGCATCGTTATATCGCATACTAGAGAAGAGATATAAGGTTTTATATGTGCATCGCATCTTAAAAATGAGTTACAACGATCTATTGTGTGAAAACATTTAAAAATCGCTACAGATTTGGAGGTGTATTGCACCTTTAACGGGCGATATACATATAATTATGTGTGTTTACTTGTTGGACGTGCGATACAGGTTTGGCGGAGTATCGCATGTTTGTGATACTCATGTAATTTAAAAAAATGTATTTTTTTTCACAATTTGGTTTTGTATAATTTTTTTAAAGTATGGTATACATGCAATATTTCCTATAAGTGCTCTAGATTTTGACTTCGGTATATTTTTCTTAATTAAAAAAAGGAGGTCGTTAATTATATTACCAATATCTATACATTAAATGATTATTTATAACTTTTAAATATTAAAAATTATATTTATACCATGAAGTTAAAATTTAAAGAATTTTTACAATTTCTCGGATATTGATCCAATGTTTGATAGGGGCAGGCAAAAAAAAAAAAAAAAAAAAAATCAAACCAAACAAAAAATATGACTTTTTTAACAATTTGGTTTAAAAATTTTTCAATCCAAACGAATCCATAAATTTATGGTTGGTTTGAAAGAGTAAACTAAACAAATCCATAAATTTATTGTTAGTTTGAAAGAGTGAACAAAAGCAATTCATAAAACTAAACCAAACCATTTGAGAAAAATATAACAATGTTTTACTGATAACTATAATTTTTTTATGAAGATCGATTAAAGGTCATGTGTGTTCTTATGGTTTCATTTTGTATTTATTATTTGGTGAATATTGATTAAAATTAACTTGTTTATTTTTTAAAAAATTTGTTTTTTATGCTCATGATATATATTCTTTTTTTAATAATGTACTATTGTTTTTTTAATAGTTTTAACTTTGTACAGTATGAAATTTATTTAGTTATATACTCTTATATATTAATTATTCAATGTATTTTGTTAGTTGATTATTTTTATTCACTAGTGACTTTTGTTGATAGATATTTTTTATTTTGCCCAAATTTACTAGCAGATAATTGATCTGATGATTCTGTTAAAAATTATAAATTATGACTTGCTATATATCAATTAATGAATATATTTTATTGGTGAATAACTGATTTTATGGAGGAGTATAAATTAGAAGTATAATGAATTTATAAAATATTTTATTGTGGTTTGCAATATAAATTTTGTAAAGTGATATAAATATTTAAATATCCACACAAATATATAAAAAAAAAACTAGAACAAAAAAAATTAATTAGTTTTTTTTTAATTCTTAATCCAAACCAAATCAACCTATTATTTTATGAAAAATTTCTAATACGAACCAAACCGTTATTTAGTGATTTTGTTTGAAACGAAAAAAGACGAAATTGTAAATTATAACTTATACCAAACCGATCCGTATCCCATTATTTGTACTTTCGTAATCACCCATATGAATCAAAATAATCGTGGACCGGCTTTTCAAATTAAAAATTTCCAAAACTCAACCCATTGCAAATACTTTGAAATTGAAGCATAAGACACAACAGCTATCTCGACCATTGTGATAAGCATGTGGCGTTTTGAGTGAGTAGGAGACAGCAAAAAGCATGGTTATTAAATTTAGGGCCGTGACGGTACTACGGTTAGGTAGAATAAAATTGAATGCGTAATTGCTTTGAAATATCATCTTCACAATAAATATTCAATGGGATATACCATCTCACACGTGGGGATCCTTTTTATTTTTCTTGTTTAGTAGATAAATTTTTATTTTGGTTCTTTTTTTTTTTTTTTTATAGGGCCAACAAAAATCTGTTCCTCAAATTTATATCCTTTGTAGCCAAGATGGACGTACGTGCCTCATCACATATCTCTCCCATCCTTTCAATAGCCATTGAAGGAATCCATCTCGCTAGTAATTTATTTAGTCTATCTCCTTTATTGCCTAGTTATGCTACTCTTACGGTACAAAATACGTATATAAGGTATAATAACATATAAGAAAACGTTAAATATTACTATATTTGAAATTTTAAACTATAATATTATGTAAAATAGTTTAGATTTTATGAACTATATCGTCATTAACTAATTAAGTTTATTTTGTGAAAAAACAGTGTATAATTTGATAATTCTAAGTGTTGCACAATAACTTTCCTTTTCGTCCTAAATAATGTAGAATATTTAGCTTAAGAAATGATCATCTTCTTTATCTTATCTCTCCGTTAATGTCAGCCACATGCAGATATATCGTAAATATATTACAAGGGTTTTGTTAATGAGTATCTACAATCACTGATTAAGTACTTTAAAAATAAATTTTGCATGCTTTCAATCACTGATATATGTTTTACGAAACCACAAATTTATGAAAAATTGAAATTCTCTTTATTTGGTTTTCTATAACAATTGTTTAAAAAGACTCCCTAACAATGTTTTTATCAACTTATTTCTCAAAATTTAACAACAATCACTACAAAAAAAAAAAAAAAAATTTGATTTTTACATTTTCTATCTCTATATCCCGATTTTGTTGTAGTGAATTCACGCGTAATAAATAACAAGGAAAATTCTCATGAATAAACTTTTTTGTCCGGCCTTTTCCGGGATGTT
This sequence comes from Combretum micranthum, assembly GCA_024138025.1. Lineage (NCBI taxonomy): Eukaryota > Viridiplantae > Streptophyta > Magnoliopsida > Myrtales > Combretaceae > Combretum > Combretum micranthum. The sequence continues at coordinate 387,020 of JAMXBD010001256.1, forward strand.
TTTCATGGAAAATGAATTTGTGAATTGCTTTTCTCAGCCTTGAGGAAGAATCAAATTCTAGATTACTTAAGCTCATATTTTCACACCCAAAATCAAACGTGCGTAACAAATTCACTCATAATGATGGAAAAGAGTCGTTAATTTCATGAAATCGTTTTCGAAAATCCATTTCGTATGTGTTAGGAAGCCCTCGTTTTACATTTGCCAGAGGTGTGGGGGGAGAAAAGGATAAAATAAGATATCGAATGGCCAACTAGACTAGAGTACTATAAGTACGTTCATTTATGACGGAAAGAAAAGACGATGGAGCCTTTCATTCCATTATTGGCGAATTGTCGTCCTGGTATCTTTAAAAATTTACTATTCTGAAATTGCTGTTCTACTTGTATCTTCACTTCGTGAAGTATAATTGAACATTTGAGAAAAATTAAACAACTAAAATGCATATCTTTTATCTAATTGAACAATTAGATATATAGTCATTATAAGCTAAATTACAAGTAAGAAAGTAAAATCGAAACATAGATATAAATATCTTATATATGCATCTTATTTATGTTTTTAGCAATGTTTTACGACCTAACTTATGTGAATATTGTATAAGGATGTTGTATATTTAATATTTTCTATTGTAATGAATATATATATGTATATATATATATTGGGTATTTCTTATTATTTTGGTTTGCTTTCTTCTTGTCATGTGTTCAATTATTGCAAGAAATTTAAGGAAAAAAAAAAAAGAAAAAAGAAAACCGCCTTCCTCTCTTTTTCATTCTCTGGGATGCATACAATTGAGGATAATAATCAAACTTCACTTTTCTGTTTATTTTTTCATTACTATTGGCTCTCAATTGTACAAATGGGGCAAACTGTTTGAATAAATTAAACCTACAATGATTACTTGTGTACGATAAAACACATTAATAAGCATCAACGTTAGTGAAGTCATTTGATGTTCAATTCAAATTAAAGAGCACCACCAACTATGATTATGACCAAAAGATAAAGTGAGATTCCTTTGGGGTAGGGCATGATAAAAAGGCCATAGACAAGGGCACATGGACCTTAGGTTGGTGCTGAAGTGTGGGCACGGAAAACTATAGAAGATTTCGCCTGTTAAAAAAAGGGGACCGCAGTTACAATAAAAGGTTTTACCTCCTACCTAGCTAACTAGTTGTCTTGAGGTTACAACCCCTTTTTAAACGCTCATCAAATAACTACTGCATTATTATGACGTTCTTTCACACTTAAAGGGTGAGTTATGCTGCTTGATAGATTGAGCTACAAAAGTTAGGGAATCAAAAGTTTAGATCAAATTTATAATAAGATGAAGGAATTAATTACTAGCGCAACGTAAGATCATAATGAAATGATAATAGTCTAAAAAAGAAGATGAGGAAAATAAACATGGAATTTTACTGGGAAAAAAAGCACATAGATGACCTCGGGCGAAAAAAATTCACGGATTAGAATTTTACTTGGTTTCTTAGGGAGGCTCGGAACAAAGCCCACAGTTTTTCGGAATAAAAGAAAAAGATTGCTGTGAGTTTATCCGAATCAAGATTGGTTGGGATTTGCTTTAAACCATTTAATGCCTTATATATTATTCCCCTTTAGAAAATAGAAAAATGTGATGGGCCGTGGCCTTAAATTATTCGGGTAAATTACATCAATAGGTCACAACGTTTTGGAAAGTTCATTTTGAGTCATAACTTTTTGAAAAGCATATTTTGGATCACGATGTTTAAAAAAAGTGATTCAATTTAGGTTACGATAGACGTGTGACACATGTCCATTGTGATATGAATTAAATTACTTTTTCAAACATTATGATCCAAAATGAACTTATTCCTAAAATGTTGTGGCCCAAAATAGACTTTTCTAAACGTTATGGCTCAAAATGAACTTATCTCTAGACGTTGTGACTACTGGTGTAATTTACCCTAAATCATTAAGAGATTTTGGGTGAAAATTGAATAATTTATACTCGTGAGCTTTTTTAGAACCAATTTGAAAAAAGAAAAAGGGATTCGTTTATATTAATATGTGTTGTGTTTGGATGAATGATGAGCAAATACCAATATTTTTTAGACACATACAAATGTAAAAAGTTAGTTTTCACTATTAGTGATTTTTAGTTTTAGAAGTTTATTGGTAATTATTAGTAGTATTGTAAATATTCTTTTTTTTCGTTCAACTGTGGATGTTTTTCGCCTTATATTAATTAAGAGATTTTCCCTTATAAAAACGGGATTTTAATCGGTGACGGTGGCCCATAAAAAATGGAATCATAAGTAAGATATGAAAGAGAAAACCAAATAAAGCTTTTAATGCACAGGGTTGAATCAAAACCTTTATTCGACACCACCAACTCTAATTGACAAAACTATCAGCTTTGTCAAATGATATGGGTGAGAATTGACTAATCTTTGGTCGATTGAATCTGCATGCAAAAAAGGCTGATTGATTTCAGCCATAAAATCCAATATTCTGTTTTGTAACCCTTTTTTTTTTTTTTTCCCTTTTTTGTTAAGTGGGAATTTTATTCTATCTACGCATTCTCAAACAGGATATATAACCCTGAGAATGTTTGCACAAGTGGAACTAAAGTTAGAAACATAGACATTATGTATTAACTCTTTGAAAAAGCTGGATGAGGTATCTAATCATCGATCCTTAAAGAACATAGAATTGATTCCACCAACCATGGTGATTAAGTTAGCACAACATATATAACCTTAGGTCCGCTCTAGTTGCCGCGAATATCTTTTAGTAGAGTTGGTTGATTGATACGTTGGATGTTTGCTTGGTGTCAGGTGTTTATAGAAAATCAATGAAAAAAATATACACGATCTAATTACTTATATATAGATTATAGAATTAGATGTAAATTATATACAAATCTAAATAAAAAAATAGATATTCTAAATAGACCCTCATATATATATATATATATATATATTCCATGATAAGGATGGAAATTTACTGTCCCGAATGAATAGTTACCACGTATTTTAAAATGATAATAACTGTTTGCTTTGTTATAGAGATTTTTTTTTTAAATTTATTTAACATATGGCAATAATTCATTTGTGGGGACATGATGAAGACATGATTCCCCAAATAGCATATATTTATCCCTAAGGCAACTATTGATAGATTTGTAATTTGCTTCTTGTATGATTGTTTCACTCAAGGTATACTCGGATTTAAAATCCAACTTCTTGATAAGAAATTCTAGTGTTTAATTATGATTAGAGAATAAACAATTAAATGCCAATTATTTAAAGAAAGTTTATTGGTCGATGCATAGTATTATAGGAAAAAACGAATTGAAAGGAATTAATTTTTTTATATAAATTAAAATAAAAAACTAACGTTCTAAATCATTGAAAAAAATCTGTTATATACTATATATAATTATCTTATGATTTTTTTGGCCATTAATTATCTTATGATTTAACCAGGATATTATCTCATAATTCATTTGTTGGGACATGATGAATATATCATTCTTGAGACAGTGAATATTTATCCCTAAGACAACTATTGATAGATTTGTAATTTGCTTCCCGTATGATTGTTTCACTACGGTTTAAAATCCAACTACTTGATAAGAAATTCTGGTGTTTAATTATGATTAGAGAATTTAAACAATTAAATGTCAATTATTTAAAGAAAGTTTATTGATCGATGCATATTATTATAGGAAAAAATGTATTGAAAGGAATTAATGTTTTTGATATAAATTAAAATAAGAAACTATCGTTTTAAATCATTAAAAAAATGTTGTATATTATATATGATTATCTTATGATTTAACCAGGGTAATTGGGAACAACAGGTCGTGTTAGTGAAACAGGTGCAGGGAATTAAGCATATACCAAAGAAGTATATATAGACAGCAATTTGCATCTATCAGATTTGATGGTACGAGAGCATTCTGTTGGCAAGAATAGTTTGAGGTCAGGATCAAGTGCAAGTGGTAACTATCGGTGTCAGAAGACATTAAAAAATTATCGAATCCAGTTAAATATTTTCAATAATTAATAATTAATTTCCAACATCTAATAGAAAAAGCTCTCTACTCGTGCTAGGGATCAATTCCATTGAATAAAGTGAAAGAGAGTAATATTCATTCGAATTTAAGACCAAATATTGACATTCAAATTAAGAAAAAAAACTTAAAAATTAAAGTCATATAAATTATATCACGATGCCATTATACCTAAAGATGATAATGACGATATGTGAGTTTACTTGAGAGATGTGAGATAACATTAAAATAAATTAGTAAAATATGGTAGTCGAAAGAGATGAGAGACAGAAAGTAGAAAAAAAAGGGGAAAAAAAATCAAATGAGTTTAGAATGAAATATCAATAAGATTTTAAATTAAAAAAATCATCTATTTTAATAGGAAAAGTTTTTAACTTGTGGTTAATTGGTTCAATTTGACATTCGAACTAAACTACAAAGTAAGCTGTTAAACTTTTTTTTATCTTAATCACGAATTAAACTAAAATATAACAAAGCTATTTTTTATGATTCGATTTGCTAAGTTTAATAAATAACCCTATTAAAAGTAGAGAGAAATAAATTGAAATATTTTAATTTTACCTGTCCCATCGAAATTGGAGAAAAATAGATGAAAATGCATGATAGGAGACCGAGATTACAAAATTATCTTATAACGAAGTTCACCGATGTCAAATAGAGGTGTCTTTTTTTTTTTTTTTTTTTTTTTGAAATTCTAATTTTATTCCTTTGTTTTACAATTCCAATCAAATAAAGAAAATAATTTTTTTCCTTAATTTCCTTCCTCTATATTTCCACAAACACAAAGCAAATACTATAACATATTTCAAATTCCACTAGTTTTTTCTTTATTTTTTTTTCCTTTTCTCATCCATTTCTTAAAAAAAAAAAAAAAGAAAAGGAAAAATAACCAAAACAAAAGAAAAGAAAAAAGACAAACACAGTTCCCCCATTCGAATTTTACATGCGCGAGAGCGCGATAGAGTTCAGTGAAAGAGTGTGGATAACCTTTACTTTGCTATCACTCTGTATTAGAGAAACATGGAAAGATATTTGATTCATCAACCTCTAAAGTGAAAACACGACGACAAAAGTGGTAGATGAGAGGGAAAGTGAAGGGGGGAAAAAACATAGGCAAGTTAGTCTCCTTTGTCCTTTCTTCCTCTCTATAAGCTCTTCTTTAGGTTCTTTCTTTTCTCTTTTTTCTTTTTTATTTTCCCCAGCAAAACACCAAAGATCCTTCACTCGCATCAACCACATAAAAGGAAATTCCAATTATAAAAGAGATTGAAAAATGATATTAAAACATCAAAATATCTAAACCAAGGAGCTCTTCTTCAGTTTGTATTATTATTATTATTCTTATTTACAAACTCGTAGAAGAGATTAAAAATGGTAGAAAGGCACTTATTAAAGTAACTTTTTTTTCTTAGTTGAATTCTATGTTTTTACGAGAGATGATTCTAAGGACTGTGTCCCTACTATATATATGCCTTTGCTTATAAGCTAAATTAATTATTTACATGTTCTTAAAAATTGCTTCACGTGAAAATTGAGAGATTGTCTTATCTTTTTTCTTTTAGCTTCCTTTGTCCTATTTTAAGAGAACTAGGACATCACACCAACAAATGCCTAAAAGTAAGGTAAAAGCACGCTTTGGTTCATCTTATCTCATATTTTTTATATTGTTCTGGTAACTTTCAGATGGTTTGTTTGTCAAAATAAGATGCAAAAGGATGAAATAATATAAACATATATACCTTTTTTAATTAAATATTTAATAAATTCTCATAAAACTAGACTGATTTATCTTTTGTTTTATTTTAGTTAAAAAAAACAAAAAAAATTTGCGTCTATCCAATGAATAAATAAAAAATGCTTAAATTTCTCCTTAAAAATAATTTCCCAACTGTCACCCCTGATCAATTCCTTCACCAATAAGATACGTGAAAGATAATTTACCCAAGCACAAGGTATAAAACAAAAATATATCAAAAATAGATCAAATAGATCTTCAAGCATTATATTTCAAGCAAATATAGACTAAACACAAAATAAATATAAAGTACATATAAGATATAGACATAAATGACACACCTTTATTTTCTCCTCGGCTTTTGACATCATTTTATTACCCATTTTTTACCATATTTTTAAATTACATATATATCACTTTTACAGAATTATATACCAAGCAAATTTCTATTGAGCTTGTCCATATTTTGGTAACTTTTATTTTTTATTTTTTATTTTTACGATATAACTAGAAAAAGTTTTATATTCTAATGCATAATTAAAATTTTCAACCATTTTCGATAAAAATATATGAATTTTCCCACTTCTTGTTACTAACCATCATCTTCATTGTAGTTAAAATAAGATTTAAAAAACAACTTATACTAACATCAAGTTTGATATGTTGAATCAGATTAAATACAGATAAAATAAATTTTCAAACATTAGACTTTAAACAACTACATATAAGAGGAAAAAAAAAAAAAGATCTGAGAGAAAAGGAGCAATCGAAAAAGAAAAAGCATGTCATTTGTTTGTCATTACAGCTGAATTTTGTAGCGAAATATTGTTAATCTTTGAAAGGAATGCGCATATTTGCAAGAGAAAAAGCAACATAGATCGATCAAAATAAGGAGTATCGAATAGCATAAAAAATGTGGTTTTGTCAAAACTGAATTATTGACAAACTATATAGTTTTGAAGGAAATTTTTCGTCAAAAATAATCTTTCACCTTTTGGACAATGTTAATTGTCAAGCCACTTAGGATTTAAATTAGAAAGGAATCTTTGACGATCTGAAGAACATTATGTCGGATATACACACTGAAATTTGAAAGCAAAATTGGATAGCATGTGGAGGAAGAGTGACCCTACAGAAAGAAAACGGATATCAATCAAACAAATACATATAACAAAAATTTTGACTAAGACAGAGGTTGCATTTAACACTGTGAATCGTTGTTATTATAATTGTCCTTTGATCAAGGTTTGCATCTGAGAATTTGAAAGATGATAGATTTGGCTTTATAAAAAAAAAATTAATAATAGAATTAGAGTACGGATAAATTCATTTTTCATAAAAATTCTATGCCCCTCTCATGCTGAATTTGCTATGGAAGTTTTGTATAGAATTTTCTCACGATAAATAAGCCTACACACTTAAATAGTAAAGATTTAAAATTTACATCTCAAATCACATTTCTTTTGCTTTGGGCCTTGAAAAAATTTTTACAGTGGCTTCGGCTCCAGTCGCCATCATAGGAGACCTAACTATCTTTCTCAATTTTTGCGAGAAGTTCACTAGGGCAATACTATACCCAAGTTTGGATAGAACAAGTAAACTACCGGTAGTGTCTTAATGTTAGCATAAGAGAGATACCTTTACCTGTGTTAAAAATTGATCTCTTGATCATTGGAGATTAAGAGGAAACCTTGGTCAATTGAGCCAACATCTGCCGGCCAAATCACAATTGACGACCTATTTAATATCCTAGATTGTAAGTTTGGGAGAACTATCGTGTTATAAGCCGCGCATCAGATATACTGAGAGTTGGACAAAGCGACTGAGCAAAGCCAATGACTTAACGTCCAAAAACATACTATAAATTATTTGGGGTGCATTTTTCTTACTCTACTCTATTACTTTTGTGCTTTATAACTCATTGCGGTTATAATGAAGTTATCTTGTTTATATGATTTAACCACGGATACGCACAGAGATAGACATAGAATTGTATATTTAAAAGCGTTGGACTTACTTTGCTTTTAAGCCAATGTTATTTTACTTATAGGGAACATTTATATATGTATAAGAACATTTATATAGGTATATATAAAGAATTCAATCGCGAGTGCTCTCAAAACATTTTCTAATACTCAGTAGGAAAAGTTTTAATTTTTTATTTGATTATGAGTACTCGATTCACTCCATAAGGGACTAAAAGAATAATTATATTTCACCTTTTATTGCGCTATTAATATCAATTAAAATTCAACTATAAATATATACATAAATGAAACTCATATATAAACATGCATAATTTTGTTATTAGTAAAAATGTAACATTTTATAAAACTATATAGAAAGAACAGTATTTAAACTTTGGCAAAATATGCATTTAAATACTTAAACTTTAAATTGATCAATTTAATATATAAAAGAACTTTTCATCCATGTCAACAATACATATGTCATATTGGTTAAAATCTCCATATCAAATAATGGAGTTAGCCAATTTGATGGCTATTAGTGTGCAAAAAAGTTTTTTCATGTACTAAATTGATCAATTTCAAACTTAGATACATAATTGTATATTTTGCTAAAGTTCATATACAATTGGTGACATTAACCATAGAGAAAGTTAGCAACATGAAATAAATATAAGCATTCTTTAGTTTTTTTTTAATGATTTTGCAAGATTTTATTATTAGTACTACTACAAAGGTTATAATTTTTACTATAATTGATTAGGTAATTAATCTTTCAATAAATCATATTCATTTTCTTAATAATAGTTGTAAGAAAATACTAGTACATCAAGTAACACGGTACATATTTTCTAATACAACACTGAAATATTTGTAATATTATTAATGTAATTATTATTTATATTGCACTACCAATGTAATTATTATAATATTGTAATCAATTAATTTAATGATAATTATGGTGAAGAAAAATGGTAAAAGAATAAAAAAGGGAATGCCATTCAAGCAATATAAAAACAAACGTAACTTAAAGTGATAAAGTGGCTTTCATGGGAATCCAACCCATGATCTTTTCTATACAAGTACATAATCTGAAGCACTTTAATTTGCTTTTTTTTTTTTTTTTTTTTGATGGGGGAGGGGGAGTGAAAGTGCTTAACTATATTTATTATCTGATCAAAGTTTGTTTTTTAAGATATACACATAATACATTTTTTTATATATTTTTATATAAATTTTTCATAGTTAATTTTATTATGGGGCAATATCGTATTATGCACCGATTCATTAAAGCAATAATAATTATTAAGGATGTGCACTATGGGTGTAAATAAATCAACTCGGTTCATAGACTGCTTGAGCTCAGCTTGATATTTACTTGAGTAGTATACTGAATCAATCTTGAACTTCATATATTTAGCTCGATTAGCTCGTGAATCTAATGGAGCTGTATTGAGCTCAAGTTAAGTATAAATATAATCAAATTTAAATTGAGTTTGCGTATTAATAATTTTAAATTATTTTTCACTGAACGGAGTTAATCGAATTGAACTTGAATTTATGAAATATTATATCAATCACAACTTGAGCTTAGAAGATTTATGTCTATCATGCACTATTCTGAACTAATAGGTCTAATAGAATGCACTATTTATGTCTATCATCCTCTATGGCCAATAAATGGAATGCATGAAAAGATACAAATTTCACACACCTTATTCTAAATTGTTTATTTATACATAAAAGCTAGTCAACAGCCGCAAGATCATACAGAAAAATAACTAATCATGCGATTGTATTTAAACATTTTTTCCTTAGAAGGTTGTTGCTTACACGGCATTGATAATCATCAATCAGGATGGTGATTGAAGTGAGACATTTTGCCTGATTTCATGTTGCACATTTATATGTAGTTTTAATTTTATTCCATAATTGATCTAACAAAGAGTGCAGTGTCATATTGTATGAATTTGAAATGTTCCTATTACTTCAGGAAAGCATCGGTGAAAGTAATTTATCGTTCAAATGTGGTGTTTCGGAAGTGCTTTAATTCAGAAGACCAAGTGCCTATATTTATCTGAGTAATCTTCACGTGAAAATGGGGATGAAATTCCATATTCTTTGGGTTTAAAAGCAGATAAATATTGCAATGATATCTAAACTTTATCAAAATATATAATTAGGTATTTAAACTTTAAACTGATCAATTTAATATATAAAATAGCTTTTTTGTGTGTGCTAACTAATATTATGGAGGTAGTATTTGCATACAAGAAAAGTTTTATTTAGATACTAACTTGATAAATTTTAAAATTTAGATACTTAATTGATTAACATCAAAGTTTAATTACTTAATTATATATTTTACTAAAGTTATGTATGATTTACAATCCGATTTATTCTTTACATATAGAAGATACCCACGTCATATTATGTGTCTTTATATATCTATATTGATCCATGTATCATATGTCTATCCATCCAGCTTTATATATTATGCCCATTCTTCTCCGGAAATAGCTGTCCGAGTATTAGCAACAACACTATCGAATACCGCAATAATTATTTGTGTGTGTGTCATTATCACAAACCTGCCGATCAATACTGTAGTGATTGTGCTAATCAAAATCCAATATAAACTCTCACTTATATAGAAGTTTCTGTTGACATCGATAGGACCATTAATCAATCATTAACTGTTAAAATAATATAATAATTAAAATATTAACAATTTTGATGATTTGATTACGATTAGATATTATATGAGTCATTGGAATAAGATTAATCCTATTAAAATAATGAGATCAGATAATTTTTGAAAAATATATAATCAATTTCCTAGGGAGATTAAACCATTAGTCAAAAACCATTAGTCAAAGAGTAATAGGTTGGTGGACCGGTAGATGGTCTTAGGGAATGAAAAGTGAGACACAAAGATGCCTATGTTAATTTTTTTTTGTAGTTATTATATCATGGTTATGACTTAAAAGCGTTAATTTGCTTTTCAGTTTGTCATCCCTTTATGACACAGAAATAGTAGATAAATGTCAATCCTAGGTTGATAGAATTGATGAAAGGAAAGAAAGAAAGCGGATTCTTAAAAAGTAAAACTGAATATAAATTGTCAAATACTATCTACAAAGATCGACGAACCATTTAATTTAAATAATTGATTTTTGTTTCCATAATCGCCATTTAGCCTAGGACTTCACTATCATTCTCTCATCTTCTAAAGCGACAAAAGCATACTAAAAGTAGTAAAATTGGCGGGAATCAGATGGAACGATAAGAGCTACAGCAACTTAATTTCTCAGAACAATGTGTTCCCTATTTACACTTATTGGGCGCCATAAATGAGACGTGCAGCTAGACCCGGTGTGTCTCGAAAGCCCCACTTGGTATGGATCCACAAGGGGTCCATTGACGCATTATAAAAAGAAATAAATAAATAAATAAAAATATGCTATAAGCAAAGGAATAAAACCTAAAAAACAAAAGGAAAAAAAAAAAACTAATTAAAACGAGAAAAGATATGATGCAAACAATGTAAATTTCATTTATATAGAGGCACGCAATTCTTCATTTTCTTTCACACAAATACAACACAACTCTTCTAAGAAGATTTTGTGAATATTTTCCTCCTTTTTAAAAAAAAGTTTCAAATGTTAATATTTTTCATGTATTTGTAAATTTACTACTCCTCTATAGATAGATATTGTAATGGGTATCGACAAAGCTCTTTAGGGATAAAGATAGGTTAAATGCCCATAATTTAATATCTCATCTTTAGATTTAGGTAAACTAGTACTTGTGCGATTCATACCTCCGTTAAATCATATTTGATGGACATTCATATTCATGACATGATAATAGTAGCACTTACCCAAAAATTGGTAAAATCTAAAGATATATACTACACTAGAAATAATTATCACAAATTGAAAGTACAACACTTTGTTTGCCATTATTCTATTATTAAAATAAATGTCCGTTGAATATTATTTAATAGAGGCATTGAATGTACATACTTTGAAAGTATGAGCACTAATTTGCCAAAATCTAAATATGAAGCGTTAATTTGCTAAAAATTAAAAGTACAAGCACTTTGCTTGCTATTATCCCCTCTTTCTATGGTTTTAGATTTTTCTTCTTTGTGTTACAAAAAATAAAATGGCAATTACTTTATTTCCTATTTCTTTTGATGAAAAAATTTTTCAAAAAAATATCATTTAATTTTTTAATGTTTGTTTAAAGAAAAATAAGACAAGTATTAAAAAACATTTTCCCTTGTTTTAAAAAATACAAACCCATTTATTACTTATTTTTTAGGAAAGAAAACCTTATAGATTATAAAAGCGCAAGAAATTTTCCCATCAATTTATGATATCTATCTACTAATCATTTACTACCAATGGCATTCATTCTTAATTTCTAAATGCATTTTATCTAGGTAAATTTGTTTTCTCATTATAGAATATGTTTTGCTATTAATTAGCATGGTATCTCTCATTAGCGAAGAATTTGAAAGAAACAATAAATGAAAAGTATTTTTATAAAACTAGCCAAACACTTGTAAACATACTACTTTTCAAAGAAAAACGTCTTTTATTAACAAATAGTTTTTCTTAAAACAAGAAGGGCCTTAATGTAAAGTTGATTTCACTTTTTGGTGTTATTTGATACTTGCATTGCAAATATTATGACTATCTACTTCTTTCTTTTATCACTACTTGCATATGTTAACTATGGGGTTCTTATAGTGTCCCAACTTGTACGAAATATTTGTTAGTTTTGTAGATCAAAAGAAATACAACAAAATATAAATTTTCTATGAAACATATTAAAAATCCACATGACGAATAAAACAAAAATAGAACATATAAAATTATAAGAAAAATACCTTTTCTCTATAGTGCTAACACCATCTCCTAAAAGGAAGTTCAAGTGAAATTTGAGACTCAATATACCTTTTCGGAATTGTGTTTACTAAAATGACTTCAACTGCAGCTCCTCTAGCAATATCCATATACATGGAAACAAGAAATATCTAACCTTTATACTAGGTAACTTGGATTAAATAATAAGTTTCACATGGAAACAAAAGTCTCATGACGAAAACATGTCTTTGATAAACACTAATTAACCCTTTGTTATAAGTGCTTTGATTTTAGGCTTTCAAAGTGTATTTTAATATAAAAAGAAAGAATTTAATCAAGAGTCACAGGCTTTAGAAGAAATTTGATCAAGAAAAGAGGTGTTTTGTATTGGACACAATAGTGTCTTTTAGTTATGTCTTTGATGGCTTCATATTTCTAATGAAAATTCTAATTTCTCTTAAAGTTGGGTGTTAATGAGAAGCAACAAAATTGTGTTCCAAATCATGTCACACTAAGTTTCCTTATGTCACACATCTAAACTAATGAAGGAAAGCAATCTTCATATCTAGATGAGTGATATGATAAATTAGAAGGTTGTTGGATAAAAATTATCTCAGTAAGAAATCAATGAAAGAAAGCATTCTTCACATCAAATTGATTTGTGGACTAATGTTTAGAAAGAGCATAACTTAGGATTATGTTGAAGTAGTAGGTTTAACCACAGGGCTGTACATATCATCACTATCAATAGCAGGTATCTAATTAAAGTCTTGAGCTACAGGACAAGTCTTATACCATTTTAGGGTTTGTGTTACAAATGGTACCTCAACTTTGATAAAATATGCAATTAAGCACCTAAACTTTGAAATTGATCAATTTAATACCTAGACTTTGAAATTGATCACTTTAGTGTCTGAAAAATTTTCATGCTTGCCACTAACATCTTCATCAAGTTCTTTCACGTACTAAATTAACCAATTTCAAAGTTTTTTAGGTACCAAATTGGTCAATTTCAAAGTTTAAGTATTAAATTGATCATTTTCAAAGTTAAGATATCTAATTGCATATTTTGTCAAAGTTCAGATACCATTTGTGAGATTATCCCTTCCATTTTATTAAACCATTTGCACATTATTTTACCTTACATGTCCATCATGAACCAATGACATTAACTCTAGGTAGACATGGACCAAGTGTCCATGTATGACTTTGTGCTAAAAAATTTACATTCTCTTATGTGGCTGCTCGCTGATGTAGATCTTCACATGCTTTACCTAATGGCTTAGATTCCTAAAGAAGAGCATTAAAATGGTACCATGTAAAGAGAAAATAAATTTAGGTTTTTGTATCCTTTATAGAGTTCTTGGAACCATGTGATGACATATGGGTAGTTCTTGTAATAGTAGGAAGGTTATGTGAGTGGCGGTATCAGTTGAAGTGATCAAAGGAGATAAGGAAAGAATGCCTGTTTAGTGCAACAAAGTCAAGTGGTGTGAGAGGATGAATGGCTTGAGGTAAAATCATGCTAAATTGCTATTATTGTATTACAAATCTTCAAAGGTAAAGGCATGCAAAAACTATAGTGATCACAAATAACAAAAGGAATAAAGTCCTTTATTTTCATGAATAGGAGATACGAAGATTGTAATATAAAATGAAATAATTTATAAAGAAGGGCAAGAGAGTGTTAATTGTTAATGAATAAGAGGGCAAAATGGTCACTCCTAATAAAATAATTGTAGTTTACCCCCCACCTAAAGACATACGTATCTCTCTGCAACAATTTTACAAGAACCAAACCTTAAAACTCCCTCAAGCTAGTATCTCATTTCAAAGAACAATGCAAGTAAAGAACTAGGTAAGTTTTCTTTTTTTTTTTTTTTTTTTTTTCCTAGTCCTTTGATAATCTAAAGAAGTCATCTTTTCTGAAGTTATGTTGTTGTGTTAAAGGTATTCGTGCATTAGGAGAAAGATTAGAAAACCCTAAGCTTCCTTATTGGTGGTTACAATTGTTAATTGCAAAGGAAGGAAAGAAAGGATGATTGATTTTGGGTATATTAATTAGAAAAGTGATCATATGTTGTTCATTTTGATTTTGGGGTTTCTATGTAGTTAACAATCAACGAGAACTTGTTTTGGGTGAAATTGTGTGTTTTGGAAGTGTATAAAGTTTGAATAAGGGGTTGTGGCCATGATCTCCTTTGGTGAAAAAACAGAGGTTGTAATAGCTGTCACACTACCCATCACAGGCATGACACGGGGGGTGATGATATGTTCTTTTTCTCCCAAGCCTATCATAGCCCCCATCACAGGTGTAAGCTATAAGATGATGATGTAACTTTGTTTTTACCTTTTTAATGATCTCCCTAAACACTTAAACCTTTGGACTAACATTAAGTACACCTAAAACTAAGTAAGATTATATATCTAGTCCTAGAATAGTAGTTATAAGGACCCGACCTACCTAATACTGGTATCAAGCATGTTGAATTCCCTTAACCACGCATAATACCTAAGAAATTTAAAATACTCAAGTATTATGTATAAGGTTGTCCATAAAAACGATGAATGTATTGACTGTTTGTTTAAACCTTTGATAACATCATATGCTTTAACATAATACTACTCAATACATAAGTACGTAATCATATATATATTATATATACACATACATGACGTTAGTATCCATCAAGGTTTTACAAGCTTGCTTAAAAATACATTTAAAAGAAATAAACTTATATTACAAACCATGGCTTATCTAACAAGCCATTAGCTATACAAAATTTTACATTCCATTTGTCTTTTAGAAAACTTAAAGAAAACGTTCTTACTTCTCAACAGGTTTCCTATCTATCCCACTCATCCATGAATGTTTCCCAATTGGTCTCATATCCTATATCATCATAGCAATTATCATCAACATCACTTGCAAGGTAGTATCATGAGCCAGAGGCCTTATAGACAATAACACAACAAATACGAAATGCCAAGCATACCTAGGCTAAATGTCATGTAATAAACAATAATTTAATTTTCTTTGATTATATAAGTCGATCATCATTGGAGTTTTCAAACTCCAATTACAATCTTGGAGTTTGGGGGTCTTAAGTAACATCAGCTACTCAGGGGGTTGTTATAGGCTGTCTGAAGACCTATAGCTCCTACACCTACAAGAATAATAATCTCATTTAAGGTTAGCAACCGTCACATAACTTTACTTAACTTAAGCCATAATATCATCTAGTTCAATCGGTACCATAAATGTGAACTAAATCATATTATTTTCTTTTAAAAATAAGCAAATGTTATACAGTACTATCCACCCTATCGATTACCCATTTAGCCACTCATATATCACCATTGCATCATGGTAAAAGAAAAGTTATTGCATCATGACTATATGATCTAAGTGCCTAACTATCAAGTCATTACATCATGATAAGGTTGTCGCTCATCAGACCAAATTAAACAACGGAAAGCATGACCAATTTCAATCTAATTTAATTCATCTTTGGTTAAATCCATTTAAAGTATGCCTAACTTAACAATTATCAACTAAGCTATTAGATACCTGATCTATTTGACAATAGGCCTGTATTTAAACCCAATTGAGTATATGAGTTTGTAAAGAAAATCATTTTATGTTAACTTCTTACTCACATTAATATATTAACTCATATAATCACAAATACATATTTCATATTTCATTTACTATCTATCATCATTAAGGATTTGTTTATTTATTTATTATTTTTTTATATGAACAGTTCCAGAGGGTTTGTCACACCCGTGACCTAGGTCTTGATAAGGATTATAGGTATCATCATGCCCGTGAACTTGTACCGCAATAAACATCATTGGCCTTACCATGCCCGTACTAGGAGGTCACGTCCCATATTACAATCATGATATAGAACGTGTCACACTCCAAAGGGTACCTAAAATGTGACAATCCAACACACTCGATATTTAAACTTAAGTATGACAATCTTAGTCATCCCATAAGTTTACATACTAGGTGTAAGGTGTACTTGCACAACTTTTAAGATCACACTTTGAATCGAATAGTCTTAAGAAGGCATACAATAGCATTAAGAATAGAAATCACAACAAGATAAACAAGTTAAGTCTTTACAAAAGTCAAGGGGGCATACCCCTACCAAAAATAATAATAGAAGTCTATCCAATCTAAAACCATATTACAAACGTTAGGATTTATGATAAAGAGATTTTCCTAGAAGTCCACGCCTCTAGCTAGGTCCCGACTTTTTCAAAAGATCCTTCATCCAAACGATAACCTTGTGAAAAGTGTTCTCTCGGAACAACAAAAAATAGGATACCACAACAAAACTATCAGGGTGTAAGCTACAGGCTTAGTGAGATTCATTTCCAAATATCTAATACTCAACAACAGTATCTAACAGATAAGTTATTAGTAGCCATATGAAATGCATAAACACATAAGCATACAATACATAAGACCGTCCAGAAATCTTATATTGAATGGATTTGCGCTCTCCATTCGGGGTTAGGTGTTTTAGGCCCATACGACCAACATTTAAATTCTTCTCACTTCTTATTGTGGTTGATACAGGTGCCTAGCCACCACTTTTAAATTTTACTGTGGTTAATACAAGTGCCCACCCACATACATTTTCAATTCCGACCTATATGCCATCATTCGAGTTTACAGGCCCCTCGTTGCCTAATTATTATGCCTTCTTCCCATAAAGGTATAATAACCTATGCAATGTGACTCACTACGTGATATGCATGTACAGTTTATTCATATAACCGTGGCATGTTAATTAAGTAGATTAAGTACGATCATAGAGAATTTCAGATAATCCAAGTCTATACTAGCTCATACAATGATTTTTCAACAAGTCTCGTCTCGATATACTTATCATTCATTCAACCAAGATTAGATCACAAATCATCATAATTTTATCTTTTCCTAATTCTATTGCCACTACAATTACAAGCACATACATGAGCACAACTATTTAAGAAATGAACTCACTTGGCCATGGAGAGAAATCCACTAATCGTAGCAGTCCTCGGGGAGTGGAAATCCATCCTCCAAATCACTTAAGGACAAGGAATACTCAAAATGAGTATTTCTTATAAGGTTCTATTAGCTTAACAATTTTATTTACTAAGTTCGTCAATTTTCGCATAAGTTAGAGTCCTAACTTCAAATGACTATATCTGACTCATTTTAACTCGGAATTGAGCATATAATATACCGATTTCTATCTACTTCGAAATATCTATCTATTTCTAACATTATTTCCAGGTTTTGAGAATAATTAGGTCACGAAATAATCTCATCAGTTCTGATTGGTTGAAAATTCCAATTTTGAAAAATAATTTTGTGAATGTTTGCGATGTTCCTAGCATATAGATCAACCATACATGCAATATTGATGATTTCCTATCGTGAATGGCATGTTATGAACTTGATGGTGCATGATCTTGACTTTATTTAATAAAATGAAAATTTAAGGAACTTTTTATTTGTAAAACTCCATGACTATTCACTTTCGAGAAAACTAGTTTCCTAACTTTGATCATCCCATTTGTTTTAGAGTTAATTCCTTAGGAAAATCAAATTATCCTAGTATAAATTGAGTCTTCATTATATCTATTACTTAGGCCTTCATTTCTACATAAAAATTTTCATCTTACACTTTGTAAATATATTTTCAAATAGGATTTATTCAAAAATCCGAATTTTTTAGAAATTAAATTCTTGAATGATTCTTTTGGGAAAAACTTGTTTAATGCATCAAAATTTAAGACTTTAAGATACTTATTACTTAAGGACTCCATTTAATACATAAAACTTCTATTTTGAGCTTAGATGATAGGTGTTCTTATGACCTTCATTCAAAATTATGAATTTCACAAGTTGACTAATAACTCAAAATTTTCTATCTTGTTTCTACTCTTTGTTTTACACATTAATTTCATCAAAACTCATTTCAACTTATGAGAATCACTACTTAATGATACCTAAACCTATATCCTTCATTTTTCACATAAAACATGAGTTTAACGTTGATAAAAGGGTTTTTAAAATAGGGCTTTGAAATCATACGAATTTGTCTTTGAACATTTCAAACAAAAATTTTTCCTTTGTAAGTTCCTTGTTTTATTTGCCGAAGGATCTACCAACTACAATATCTATATACACAAAACAAAGCCTTTAAGAGCATTAATGCATGAAACATAAATCATCCATAAGATCTTAAATGATGAGCATGGTATAAGCATCTAAAAGCTAGATCTTCTACTTATGATGTATGAAATGAAGTTTAAAAGTATGAACATGTGTTTTTATACTAGATCTCTACTTTACCCTACTTTTACATGCATAACCATGAAAACACTTCAACAAAAACTTCATCAAACACAAGATCTACTCTTGTGATGGCTTGATATTCATGTAGTAGCATTTTCTTATCCCTAGCAAGTGCTCATGGGGACTTAGAGTGAAAACACTCATGAATAATCTTGCAATTACAAGATTAAATGGTAGAGAGGCTTAAGAATCATCACCTAAGGTCGGATTTAGTGAAGAAATGAAGAAGAATGAAGCTTGTTTTGTGTGTGTTGTATAGGGCTCATTGCAAGGAAAAAAAAATGGAGAGAGTTTAAGAGCTCTTGAAACAAATGAAATGAAAAATGAAGAGAGAGAAGAAAATGATTATTTATATTAAGTGGTTTAAGGTTTGTTTTGTATTATAAAAGAAGAAAAATAAAACAATTAGAGGACAATTGGAGGGGGCATTGCGCCGGCCATACTTGTAGAAAGGAGAGAGAGAGAGAGGTTTGAAATTATTTTGATTTGTAATTTATGTAATAAAAAGTATTAAATGTAATAATTTGTTAAGAGACAAAGATTTTTGGAAAAGAAAATATAATTGAGTATTTGTAAGGTTGTAAGACTAAGGTATGGGTGTGTGTGTAGTAGGTTGTACTTGTAAATAGTAATAAATAGTAGACAAGACATTTACTTTACCGGTAGTAAAGAAAATATGGGAAAAAGGGTTATAACTATAATTTTTATAACTCGAAAAATTATAAAACGTATATTTTTGAAATCCTTATAAAATTTTGGTTCTAAAGAGTATTCCAGAATATTTTTCCGAATTCCTAGTTCTGGGGTTCGCTTTTCTGTAATGGAGCTCGGAAAGGCTCGGAATAGAAAATTTTTTGAAATCAAAACTTTTTATGGTTTGAAATATACTGTAAAACAATAATCCACATTAAATTATTCTATAGAGGTTTTTTTAAATTGAAATCGAAGAAAAGCTGGATCTAGGGTTCCTAGGTTGTTCAAACTAATCCTATTTAGGGTTTTGGTTTCCGATTTCCGAAATTTACTCAGTTATTAAGAAAACCGGGGTTTACAGAACGTGATACCCATTACCCCCGTATCAAGCTTTATAAAAATTTCTTCAAAAATAATCCCAAGGAGATAACGAACCTCATTATGATCGTGATAAATCTTTAGAAACTTCACAGGGAAAATAACGACCTTCATAACGATCATAATTTAGGCGGTTTTAAGCTTTTGAAAACACTCAGAAGAGATCACTGTAAACCCCCAAGTTTTGTGTTATCTCTAACCTGAAATCAGAAGTCAACCGGAAAACCTACGGTCAACAAAACTCTTATAGAACCTAGTAGTTTAGGTCTGACAATCCTACGCTCCTAAATTGTGTAGAGTAGATGTAAGTTAAGTGTGTAGAGTAGTTCGTAATTATATAAAGATGTTTAAAGATATCAGATTAGCTAAAATTTGATCCGTCTCAAGCTCGAATGGATATTCGTTTTAAAAAACGTGTCTCGAGGTTCGAAATATTAAAATATTTCTTTGACACCGTTAGACTCGTAAAAATATAAGGTTCTAAAAAATATCAGTTTTATAATTTTCTAGTAACTAAAAATATCAAATATCGCACTTTTACACATATTTTCCTTACTACTGGTATATTTATGTCTTATACACTATTCATTATACAACTCTACACTATTTTGCACTATTCTTATACACTATTCATTATACAACTCTATACTATTTTGCACTATTCATACTATCGCTACTTTTTTACTATTCACTCTTACACACTACCATAACTATACCACTATTTTTTTCATTTCCAATATACTTTTATCACATCTATCTTACACATTAGTACTTTTAATACACAAAACTACAAAAAAATAAAATCTCTCTCTCCTTTCCTCCCTTAGCTGGCACACCCCTCCCCCATTTCTTTCTCTATTTTTCTCAATTTTAATTTATTTAAATCACTCAAAATCCTCTCCTCATTTTTCTATAAATACCTTCCT
Source organism: Combretum micranthum (assembly GCA_024138025.1). Lineage (NCBI taxonomy): Eukaryota > Viridiplantae > Streptophyta > Magnoliopsida > Myrtales > Combretaceae > Combretum > Combretum micranthum. The sequence continues at coordinate 408,023 of JAMXBD010001256.1, forward strand.
CTTCTTTCAATTCTTTCACACTTCATCCACTCACAAATTTACTACCAAAACTCTTTAAAATTTTTCTCTCTAAACTCTCTCTCAAATTTCCTCTCTATATACTCCCAAAATCCTCTCAAGTTCTTAACAATACCACCACTTTTCTTCACTACCATTTATCTTTTTTTAGGTAATAAACCTTCTTCATATTACTTATACCATTTCATGTAACTTTACATGACCATGATGTGAGTTTCCTAAACTTATTGTTATGGAAACTAAACTGTGTTTATGTATTGTTCTTGTTCATGAATATCCATAGCTATAGTTTTATGTTGTTATTATACTTTGCTCATATTATTGTTGTTATTATGTTAACTTCTTATTTATATCTAACTAAATATATTTATGCATCTATATATATTCTTTAGAATATATAAGCTCACTTATTATTTATTTATTTTCATGCTTTGCAATTTCTTTACTTATTTCATGTTATTTTAAAACTAGTATTTTTAGTCTTAGACTTGTTAATTTTCTTTTCTTTTCGGGAATGGTCCATTTCTTAGTCCAAGAGCCTTGATTCAAAGCTAAGACTCTCAATACTTGACTTATATTATCTTGCTTATTATTTTGTTGCTATAATTTTGCTTATTATTGTTTTCATATTCATGTAAAATAAAGGTTGTTTTCTAAACCACAAAGTTTAAACTATACTTTTTGCAAAAGAATTTTTGTCACCAAAGAATAGTTCTAAATGAAATTTAGAGCTTTTAATTAATAAAAGGAATCCATTTTTTTTTCTCAAATTCTTAGAAATAACTCATTATAATTTTGGAAATACCACTATTTTGAAAGGCTTTTTCTAAAAACATAATTATAATAGTAATAGAGTTGTTTTCTAAAATTGAGGAAGGTGGTTTTTTGTTACAAAAATGTTTTCCTTAAAAAAATAATATAAAGAAAATCCCATAAAAAGGAAATGTAAGTTTTCAAACCAAGATTTAAAAATCAAAATAATAGTTAAAGGAAATATATAGAAAACTAATAGGAAAAGTGACACCAGTATTAGAATTTTCAAAAAAGAAAAATAGAGAAATTCATTTTTATGGAAAAGTCGCCAAGGCAAATAATAAAAAATAAACATAAAATATTCTTTGAAAACAAAAGAATCAAAAGATTCATTTTTAAAGAATTTACAAAATGATTTCTTGTAAAATTATGATTTTGTCAATCTTCTAACTAACATTGTTTTTACTAAAGAATTTTGTTTGGACAACAATACTTGAACATGTATGAAATATCAGCTATAAATCTATAAAAAGAAGTTTTTAACTATATAGATAACTAAGTATTTATCAAAGTAATTTTTGGATGATTTGATGTTTGAAACAAATGCCTTTAGGATGGGAAATTTCGTAGTGAATCTTATTGCCATTGTTTTGGAGCTTAAATGACCTAGTTTGATGAAAATAGTTTTAGAAATGGATATAACTATTTGAGTAGGTAGAAATCGATATATTATAATTTATATGCGTAATTCCGAGTTAAAATGACCAAGTTATGAGTATTTTAAGTTGGAATTGCCTTCTACACGAATTTTGACATTCTTGTGACATAGTTTTGTCAAATTACAAGAGGGCTATCAAAAAGTACTCATTATGGGTATTTTCTTGTTTACGTGATTGTGAGGAGGGTCTCCCGTATCCAGAAGACTACTTTGACTGAAGAGCGGTGAACCCATGGCTAAGTGAGTTTTATTTCCATAACTTATCTTACTTGATTATGCTTGTAATCTAGAAGCACTAGATTTAAGGAAAAGATTGAATGATATGCATGTAATATTGTTTGAATGAATGATAAGAATATCAAGATGATAATTGATTATAATCAATGCTTGATTTAGTTTAGAACTTGATTTGTTTGAAATTCTATGGTCATCTTAAATCGTTAATAATTATGCTATGAGCCTTTAATTAAACTAAAATCATGCATATCACTTGTGAGCTACATTGCATGGGATCACTACCTTTATGGGTGAAAGGGATAGTGCTACGATGGTTGGATCTTAATTAAAGCTTTGGGACGTTTGGTTAGAAGCATATAAATTGCCGCCCCTAACCTCAAATGGAGGGCATAAATCCATTCAACATATGATTATCGAAAAATATGGCTCGTATGCTCATATGGCTGTTACATTTCACTTGGTTGATTAAATAACTTGTTTGATTATTGCTATTCAAGTATTCTTATCCGTGGAAATAATTCTCACTAATCTAGTAGCTTATACCCTTATAGCTATTTGCTACAGTGTACCTACCTTTGGCTGAAGCCATGTAGGCCATGTTCCCAGGTACCCCCTTTTTGGATGAAATCCAACACTCGTGTAGATGTAGACTTCTAGGGAAAACTTCTTTCATACAATGTAGCTTTGTACTTTTGGTAGGAGAATGCCCCTAAGATCCTTGTAAAACTTTATATTTATGAATTAACATTATGATCTCCATTTCTCAATTGTTATTGTATCTCTTAAGCTTCATATTTCAAAGTATGGTCCACTACAATTGTAAGAGCACGCCTTACATTTAATATATAAGCTTTTGGGAATGACTAAGGTTGTCATACTCAAGCTTTAATATTGAATGCAGTGGACTGCTACGTTTAGGGTACCCCTTTGGAGCGTAACAATCACCGGCTTTGTAACGGCCATGATCAAGCTTTGAAATTCATTCGACAAGATATTGGCCTCAACAACGACCGTGATCGACAGGAAAAATTTACTCCGAAAGGATAATGGCCTCTATCATGCTTGTGATAAGTGCGGCAATTACCATATGGTAATTGCTTCGAAATTTTTAAAGTCTTATGTTCTTTAACTCTCCACTAAATCATGTGCATTTGTAAAAACACACTATTTTGTGTATGAACATAACATTAAAGATCATCAAACTCATTTGTTCACATAAATTCATCTCCCATACAAAACACAACAAACTTAATCTAAGAAAAACACAATCTTATCATCCATATTTATTAAGCTTTATTATTACTCTAATCATTTCAGTCTTACTCATATCTCACTATTAACATTAATATATGCATCAAGTCATCATAAACTCTATATATTATTTTAAACACACCAAGGACATATATCTATTTACATGCCTAGTTCAACATATACCATGACATACCTTTGATTCACATAAAACAAAATTCTACTCCTTTCTATCATTAACATCACTCAAAATCATAATTTATCAAGACAAACAAGAAATCAACTTTACTTACCTTTAGAGCTATCCTTACAGATAAAGTCTACTTTTCTAACTTTTTTAGCTCGAGTCTTACTTATTTTACTCTTGATTCTTACTTCCTAGCCTTGGATCTAACTTGCGTTGGCTTAAAAGGAATTTGAATGGAGAAATTTTGGTTTTTTAGGTTTGTGAAAGTAAAGAGATGGAGAGAGACACGATGGAGAGAGAGGGTCTATTTTGGATTGTGATATTTTTTCCCCTTTGTTGACTTTTGAGGCATTAAGAAGGTTTTATAACATAAGGGAGATGGGCTTGGGCTTGGGCTTGGGCTTGGGCTTGGGCTTGGAATGTGTTTAGGCTTAGTTTAGTTAATTAAATAAGGTTTGAGCTTAATTTTTGGGACCTAAAAATATGTTAAGCTTACAATTTATGCACATACAATTTAATTCAATACAATTCAACAAACAAACATATTACTAAAATTTTACTAACACACAAATACATTAATTACAAGAATTTCTCATACCATCAAATTAAATTACACTAACTTAACTATAACAATTTAAACCACAAATCATCAATTAATCATATAAAGCAAATTAATTTAGTATTTTAAATTATTGGTTATTTCAATAGTAGTTCTTAATAATTTAAGAAGCTAGATAACCTTAGGGGTATATTTTCCTTCTTAACTCAAGTAATGAATTAGTAATGTTATGTATTGTGTTTAGGTGATTCCATTAAATTTGAGTTTACCGTTCTAGATGCTGAAATAGACACATCATTACCTCGATTGTTGCTTGTGAGTGTAAGCTTAGAAATTGTAAATGACCTAAATAATATATGGCTTAAATTGTTTATTGCTTGTGCTTGGCTGAGTTTAGTGGACCGGTAGTACTAGCGTTATTTGTAATCCCTAAGTTTTTCCTCAAGTTAAGTTACAGAGAAAGAGTTAAAGATCGATATAGAATTAATGTAGAACTTATAATGAATAGTCTATATTGTAAAGTTGTTTATATTAGCATGTGTAGAATAAGTTAAATGAGATTCGAATTTAAAAAATTTCTATGGATCAATTCTCAAACTTTCTACAAAACATTTTACTTCTAGATCTTCTTATAAATTTGCGTTTATAAAACTCAACCTTTAAGTTATAAAATTTTATTAAAAATAGTCATAAGAAATTTTTTATTTAAATAAGTTTATAAATCAAATTTATCAAATTTTACAATTCCAAAGTTTAGTTTTTAATTCATTAGCAACAAGAAGCCCAATTCAACATAAATACTCAAGCCTATAGCCCATTTACCCCTCCTTAGCTATCATGCAAATGCACACACAAGGATTCTTTTATATGCCCCAAAAGTCAAACTTATTTTATCAATATTAAGAGATAATTATCAACAAAAATTAGACAAAATATCTATCCTACTTTTTCTTCTAGCAGACGCCATTTTCAATTCCAAATACACCATATTTCCTTCATTATTTTCTCTTCTCAAATTCTTTAAAAATCTATTTCAAGTACCTATCTACAAGTCAAGATCATTTTAGCTAAGTTATTTCTTACTCTTACTTTGTTAATTTTATAAGTTAAATGAGTTATCAAGAAGTCATGCTGAATAATGTTTTTTTTAAGGTTTTTAAGAATGTTGGAATAGGTTAAGTGAAAGTTAAGTGATAAAATTGATGATTTAGAACCTAAATTAGAGATAAAATGGACTTTGGTTCATTGGTCAAAGTTAATTGTATATGGCTTAGTGTAGTGTAAGTGTATATGTATAATACCAATTTGAAGTTGTTAGAGGAACATATGGGTCTTATAAGTTGATGTTGAAGTGTTTGATGAAAGTAAGATCTTGATACTTAGTTAAAAAGTGTAAAAATTTCAAAGTTGAAATTACATCTTAGGGTTAGCTTATCACGACTATAATGAACGGGGTAATCTTCTCAAATCACATTGTTTTGTCGAATCACAGATGTGATCGAGCGCATGATAATCTTAGATCAAATTTTCTTAAGTAATCACAAGCGTGATCGAGGTTGCGATTCAAGCCATGGTTTATATCACGGCCTAGTCATGGATGTGATGAGGGGCGCGATAATCTCTATGCTTTGTATTGAATTGTATCACACCCCAAAAGGTACCCTAAACATTACAGTTCACCACATATTATATTAAGACTTAAGAATAATTATCTTAGTCATGTAAAAGTCTCAATATTATATGTAAGGCTTCTAACAAAGCAATAGGAAACACCGTGGGATATGTGGTTTAAGCAGTAATATAAAGCATATAAGAACTAATAAACATATATCAACCAGATTAATCATAATAAGGTTTTTACATAAACTTAATGGCATTCCCCCGATAATTCTCCAATATCCAAAATATAGCCCGAGTCTTACATATAATAATAACTATAACCACAAAGATTTTAAAGGAAATCTATTCTAAGATCTTCAAAAGTATTTCCCCCAAAAGCTTTCCAAAAGTGTAAGCTTACCCAAATAAATAGAGGCCTCAAGTATAAGAGATATTGATCCTGCATCAATAAAAGTTTATTGGAGTGTAAGCTCAACTAGCTTAGTGAGAATATTCCCGAATTAGCGTACTTGCATCAATAAATTCAAACAAGTTATTAAACAAGCATATGAAATGCATCAAATAAGTGAGCAAGTAATACCTATGATTTGCCGGAAATTATATGTTTGAATGGATTTACATCCTCCATTTGGGGTCAAGTGTTTCTAGCTCTTTAAAACCCATCTTTATCATCCATCTTTTAGTTCTTTCCCTTCTATTCGCCTATCCTAAAATAGTCCTTTTTGGCTCCTATTTGCCCATCTTGGCAGTCTTACCATTCTTGCGATTACCTCATTACTATACTCTTGTCCCACCGAGGCATAATAGCTACATGCAATGTGACTCACATCGTGATATACATGAATCAAACTCTTGATATGTGATTAAGGTAATTTAAAGGCGATTATAGAATTTGAAGACACTCCATCATGATAATAAAACACAAATTTAATTAACAACAATTAACGTCTTGATATGCTTAGTATACTTTCAACCAATATTATCATGCATATTCTATTTTCGTCTTTTTCCTACTTCTAGTATCATTAGCTACAAGCACAACAAGTACGTAAAACTAGGAGATAAACTCACTCGGCTATCCTTAGCAAAAATCCTTCACTCGTAAAATTCCTTTTGATATGGATCCTCCATCACCTAAACAAAAGAAATATTCGAAATGAGTATTTTACGGAAGTTCCACTCAAACTTTCTAATTTTATTTCACTATTTTTGTCAATAATCAGTTCAATGAAAATTTCAATTTAAAATGGTCATAACTTGTTCATTGTAACTCAGAATTTTGCATATAAGATGTTGTTTTCTACCTACTCGAAAAGATCTATCTATTTCTAAGGTTATTTTTAACATTAAAATCTATTTGGGTTCTAGAACGGATCGGTACAAATTTAGCACAAATATCCTAGACCTTAAATTGTAGCTTTTCAAAATCTTACTTCCTCCAAAAAGTCCATAACAGCACATATATGTTTATATAGTTTGAAAAATCCTTTAATATAGATATATACTCATATTCTATGCATAATTCTAGTAATGTTGTCTTAACAATGATTTTTTTTATGAAACAATTTACTTTTAGAGGTTAGGAAAAATGAAGTTCACAAAATCTTTCTTTAAGTTGTTGGAAGAAAACTAAAAATTTTGAGTTTGTTGTTAATGATTGCTTATTCTTATAAAACCATCCTTTTTATATTTTCTTTACTTTACAAGGATAGATTTATTTCTTAAAGACTTGGTTCTTTAAGTTATCTAACAATTTCCTAAGTGAAGTTTGAACTAGTAATTTAATCTTGACTTAGAAAAAAACTTACTTTGTTCTTAATATTTTTCAAGGTATTGATATAAACCTTATAAATAAGTTTTTAAGAAAATATTACATAGAAAAAAATTATCAACAGTAAAAATCTATAATAATCCTAAATATTAGTTTGAAAAGATCTTAGTTGAACCATTTTCCTAAGTTGCATACATTTTATTTTCTTAGAGGATTTTCAACTAGTGAGTTGATCTTAAACTTGTCTTAGAAAATTTGTTTGATTCTTAATATTTTTCAATATGTGGGTGTAAACCTTATAAACAAGTTCTTAAGAAAAATTTGTGTAACAAAGAATTGTTAATCTTAAGATTTAATAATTTATTTTAGTATTTTGAAAAGAGAGTAAGAGAACCACATAATTACGTTTTGAAGAATCTTTGCATAATAATAACATTTTAAAATTTATGATGAATTTGTTTGAGATTTTAAAAAGGATATTGCTGAGAAGATAAAGCACTTAATGTTCTAGATCATGTATTGGATAATTCAGTTCTTGCGGCCTCAACCATTGAGAAGCGTAAGCAATCACTTTTTCCATCTTGCATTAGCACACATCCAAGACCGTTTCTTGATGTGTCTCTATGCATTATGTAGAACTCCTTTTGATTTCGCAACATCGCATTAGTGCCAGAAACATGTCATCACTTTAGTTCTTGGAAACTTTGTTATATTTTATTTGTCCATACAACTCCTCATTTTCTTTTATGTTAACCAAGTCAAAAGGTTGGCTATCTACTTCCTATAATAACTATCTTAACCCAGAAAATTCTCACTTTCGTTATTGTCTTTGGCAATTTTTATACTACCACTTCTTTTATCATTTCCGGGAGTCACCGGCATGTTTCTCATTTATTATATCTGATGTTTTTAGTTATCAAAAAATTATGAAACTAATATTTTTGGGATCCTTCTATAATTATGAGTCTAATCGTATTATTGGAATATTTTTACTATTCCAATTACCTAGGCATATTTTCAAGAACTAATTTCGTTCAGGTGCAAAACATCGAATTTTCAGTGACTCTGATCTTTTTAGGCATTCTCATACTATTTCGAACTATAATCTACCATTAGCTCATTTTTATTATCCTCAGGTTTTGAGAGTGGATTGCCAGAGTTGAAACTGCTAGTTTCCTCGACCATAGTTGACTTTTGAATTCAGTTTTACTAAGGTTAGGGTGTACTCCAATTTTACCCGAAAATTTGAGGGGTTTACAAGGATAGTCACAACAAACTAGGATTCTTAAGGATTCAACCTTGCCACCTCATAAAACATTAACTAAACATCATAGAAATGAGTATTCTATAAAGTATGATAGAGGAAACACACATAAACATGTGTGTATATGTCATGACACATACGGCTTAGAAGGAAACAAACTTGATTCATCGCAAAAGTTTGATCAAGTACCTCAAAAGGGGAATATTACAAGTTGTAGTTAAGTAAAATCCACCTATAATCATGAATAGGGACCATAACATAGGGGATGGTTAAGGTTTGTAATAGATTTCAAGAAAGAAAAAAAAGTTGGAGTATAAGAAAACCCCTTTTGTGACTTAGCCACTTCTAGGAAAAATAGGATTAGTAAGCTTTCATGTACTTATCTTGCATATAATGTCAAGTTACAATTTATTAATTTGATCTTAAAACAAATGAGAGTAACAACATGAATATGGGTACGTATGATTCAACCATCCCTATAAGTTAGGGTCAATGTATGAATCATATGTTACCTCTTCACAAAATGGTTGAATTATAAATTGGCTAAGTGGATTTCAAAAAGGATGAAAGTAGCGATACAAGACACATGAAAGTTTTGGCCCATAATAGTTCTTTGATTCATAAATGCTCTTCAACTATATTTTAATCATATGTGGCATAACATATTGAGTATAAAGGCACATCGATCGTTTAGACTCATGTCAGAAAGTAATATCTATTTAAGTAAATGAATGATGATAACTAATTTGAGTGACTCGATCAAAAGAAAGGTCTCAAAAGAAGAGCAAGCCTACATTAAGAATGCAAAAACTATCTATCCACATGAACTGGATCTAAGATGAGCACAACAGGAGGAGATTGTGTACATTTCATTAAATTTGCATATAAAGTTAATAAAATGACTATCAGGTCAAACTAAGCATAAGGAAATAGTAATGAGTTGAACTCAAAGGATAATATAGGAACCAAGAACAAATGATACCTAAAGAAGGTCGTTTATGGCCTGAGGTAGGGTTGTAATGGTAAGAATTATGTTTAGTAAGTAAAAATCCTAATTTAGAACACTTAAGCACAATTAGAAGTTTCTACTATTTTCCTTGTATTGATACACTTTATTAAATTATAGGTGATTTAGACTATCTTTCTGACACTCTTGAGGATTATTAACAAGTGGTAGATTAATACGGATAGGTGAGTAACTTCTGTATAAGCATTGCATTTGAGTAGTTATTATTGCCACGTATTATATTTCGATCCTATGGTATGGTAAGGGTCTCCAATGAGTGAGTGATGGTAAACTATGACTTCTATTCGACTTATTGGATCGATGGGAACTATATGGTAAAGAGAGGAATGCCTCATGTGGTTTTAACTTGAAATAGTAATACTTATGGAGTTTTAAGTGCCAAGTAAATAATTGATTTTAAAAGAAAGTTGATTTTGATATGATATATTACCTAATATTCTTAGATTCTCTTGGGCATTAATGGTATGTGTTGTGTTCCTTAACCTTGCTGAGAGGGCAAAAATCTCTGCCCTGTTTGACTTCTAATTATCCAAACTTGTTTATGTATGATCATATGTTTGACTATTGTATTGCATATGTATGTAAAAAAAAACATTATGTTTGATTGATATGTGTTTATGGCCAAATTACTTCACTAAGCTATGGTTCACTCATGTCCTTACAAATTTCACAAGTTTTGTGGTAGCCCATGGTTTGTATCTATGAAGGATCTTACCTTAGTATGTGCTAGAACCCTTGGGGTAAGAATAGGCGAAGAAAGGCAACAAGAAGATGAAAGTTATTTAATAGTATTTCAGTTTGATTTAAAGTCCTATTTAAGTTATAGTAAGACTATCGTAGTCTAAAGATAAAGGAACCTAGTCTGTATTTTCTAAAAACTAAATATTTTGTCCCGTGATGTTATTATGTAAGTATGTGCTTTCATTTTATTCTAAACAACCTCGATCCTTATGTGCATATAGCACCTTTTTGAGTAACCTAATCATATCATATACTTATGTTTCTCTAAGGGCCTAGAGATGATTTTACTTAAGAATCAAGCTGTAGTTAAATATAAGGTGGGATAATACGTTTAAGATACCCTTTAGGGTATGACAATTTCAAACTTCAGATACTTAATTGTAAAAAGAGAAAAGATTTAGGCAACAAATATGATAGTTACCTTTATCCTAAATAGGCTTTACTTTTAAATTGTTGTAAAAAGATGTATTTACCCATAACTTAATGACAATTATTCATATTACTTATTTTATTTAGGTTATTTCATAGTATTTATATCAAATGTAACTTAACTAATTTCCCATTTTAGTAGAAATATCTTAATTCCTTTTTTTTTTTCCCTCTCATGCAAAAATGCTTGGTTCTTTTTGGAAAATTTTGATTTTCATAAGTTATTTAAATTTTTATTCTTTTTGTGTTTCTTTTTTTTTAGAACTTTTAACCTACTTTGATTGGCTTTTGCATGTTATGTGGGTTGTTATTTATTATCTTCACTTCTGTAATTTTACGGTCATTTAAAAAATTTCTTTTGTTTCCTTATTTTTATTTGTTATTTGAACTAATAATGTCAAGGGACTGAAATAATATATTAGTTCTCGTGTATTGTAACATTTTTTTTTTAGTATTTCAAACCTTTCGTGCATTTTCCATGCTTTGTATTTTTTTCAATACTTATATTATTAAATATTAATGTTTATGTCTTTGAAATATTTTATCAAATTTTCATCTTCTTGCACTTTTTTTTAATTTTCTATTAATACACGCATTTTTCAAAATTTTGAATATTTTCTTTAAGATATTTTGAGTACATATTGCGAATGGTTTCTAAACTTTAACAATATATATAATTTGGTATGTAATCTTTAAAATTACTCAATTTAGTATCTGAATTTTAAAATTGATTAATTTAGTACTTAAAAAAACTTTTCGTGTTACTGATCAATATCATAGAGGTACTCTATATATGCATAAAAATTTCTATTAAGTACTAAATTAATCAATTTTAATGTTCAAGTACAAAATTGATCAATTTTAAAGTTTATATACCTAATTGTATACTTTACCAAAGTTCAAGTACTATTTGTGATATTAAATCTCGTGTTTTTTCTTGACAATATAACATTTTTTTAATCATTCTCTTCATATGTTTATTAGTTTATTTCTTTTTTCAATTTACGAACATTCCTTCTTCTCATTGTCTTTTTTTTTTTTTTTTTAAATTTTGTACATGCATTATCAAGCTTTGATTTTGATTTCATAAATTTTTAAAGCATAATATTGGAATTTTTAATGTTTAGAGAATTGATTAATTATTTTAGTAGCGATAGCCGCATGTGTATAACTTGCCTCTTGCATTACACTTAACGTTAAAGAAGTGGAGTGGGATCACTTGTTATTTTCTTCCTAAGCACGAGAGGTACCAAGGATTTATGGTTTGGTAAATAATCCCACATACATAAGGGTTACTTAGATTATAGGTTGGCGTTGCTCATTCCGATCAGAGTAATTCTAGAAATAGTAAATATGAATTATTCCTCTATATAGTTAGAGCGGCCGAATATATTATTGATGTGAAACGATAAAAACCAAGGTGAAATTATAGTGGTAATTTTGAAAAGTTAAAAATTACTAATTCTTTTTTTTTTTCTTGGCAAAGTTAAAAATTACTCGTTAATGAGGAGCTCTAGGATTTTAATTAATGCACTCATACCCTCCTCAATCAATGATGCGAATGAGGTCGCGGATGCGTACTTGAGCAAGATGGAAGCATCGAAGAAGGAGCGGAAGACAACACACATAAGCCGATCATAAGCTGTCATCCTTTATTTAAAGCGCCAGTTTACTCCTAGCTTATATTTTGCGTGTTTTATTATTTTATTTGGCTTTTCTTTGTTATTTTTTGAGACTATAAATAGTCTTTTAGGTCTTTTGTTATGGACAACTCTTATTCTATCAATTAAAACCCTAATTCTAGAGAACTTTTTCTCTCTAAAAGACTTATTGTTCTTGTAATTTTTGTTTGAAAACTTTACGCTGCGTCAGGTGGTATCAGAGCGGGATGGCTACTGATAGCGATAGTGGTGCTCTACATGATGGTGTTTAGGGGAGTGGAGCCCCTTAGGGGGATGGGGCGTTGCAACGATTAGAGCAACGGATGAATCACATGTTCTAGTATTTGAGGAACATTTTAAGGAGATTGTGGATCATCTGGATGCTTGTGAGATTGATGCAAATAGGAGAAGGAATGACAATAGAAGACCAGCGGACATGTAGGTCGTGGTGAACCTATTGACAGATTGATTCCTGCATGAAGACAACATGTCTATGAAGAGGACTTTGAAGAAAGCGATGTAGAACCACCTTGGTTTGCTCACAACCCACCCTATGGTAGGCGAAGAAGGAACGATTTTGATGATAGAGATGTTGGGAATTTTCACAATCAGCGATATGATGGCTATAGGAGAGATGGGTATGATGACAAGGATGGTGGACACTTTCGATTGAAGGTTGACATCTCATACTTTACTAGGAACCTAGGAATTGAAGAGTTCTTGGATTAGGTTGCTGATGTCAATAGATTCTTTGATTATGCTGAGACTCCTCCAGAAAGGCGAGTTAGGTTGGTTGCATGCCGTTTAAAAGGAATGGCTTCTGTATGGTAGGAGTGGATCCAATATAGGAGGGAGCGAGAAGGAAAGGGTCTGATGAAGATAGAATTCTTATCGCCATATTACGAACATATTCTATTTCAACAATATCAAAGATGCCTGCAAGAAAGCAGATCTGTTCATGAATTTACTGCTGAGTCCACGAGATTAGTAAAATGAAACAATCTTTTAGAATTTGAAGGCCAGCAGGTGGCTCGGTATTTGGAAAGGTTGAAACTAGGCTTACAAGACAGAATTGGGGTGCAGGTTATTCACAATTTGAGTGAGGCTAAAAATCTGGCATTGAAGGCAGAATTGATGTAACTGGAATGTGGCAAAAGGAATTTGGGGGATATAGAAACTTTGCTTGGTCAGAGGAGAAAATAAGATAATGATGAACCACCTACCCATGGTTGCAGTGGCAATATGTGAACTATAGATGATAAATCTGTAAGGAAGCGACCTGTGAATGAAGGGCAAGACAAAGAGAGTAAGAAAGTGGATAATCCTTCTATGAAGCCGATTGTTAGGAAGTGCTTCTGATGTGGTCAACCAGGGCATAGATCCAATGAATGTCCTAAGAGGAAGACCGTTAATATTGTGGAAAGAGAAGAGGATGATGAGGGGATTTGTTATGAAGCCGATGGAGATGAAGAGGAGGACTATGAGGAAGAAGATGAAAGGTTGTACATTGTTTGGAGGTTGATGTTGACTCCAAAAAGTGAAGATCATACCCAATGCCACCAGTTGTTCAGAACTAGATGCACAATTGATGGTAACGCGTTTGGAGTAATTGTTGATAGCTATAGTTGTAAGAATATAAGGAAAGAAGATAGTGCAAAAACTGCAATTATCTGTGGAGAAGCATTCGAATCCCTATACATTGGGGTGGATTAAGTCAGCTGCTGCAAAAATTGAAGCAATAGAGCGTTGTAAGGTTCCATTCTCCATAGGTAAGTACCATGATGTTGTGTATTGTGTATTGTTGATATAGATGTATGTCACCTCCTATTTGGTAGGCCTTAGCAATATGATGTAGATGCACAACATTCTAGTAAAGTAATGTATATAAGTTGGAAAGGAAGGAGTGAAATATACGTTGCTACCATTGAAAGACAAGACTACTTTACCAAATAAGAGTATGTTTCTATATGTAGCGAAGGATTTTAGGGTTGAGATTAAAGAAACTAGGCAAGTGCATGCATTGATTGTAAAACAGGTCCTGGTGAATGATGCTGAGTTGCAAGTGGAGGAGCAATCAGAATTAGTTTAACTTTTGTTGCAGGAATTCAAGGAGTTGATGCCATATAATATTCCAGCTAGGTTATTGCCATTGAGGGACATCCAAGCACCAGATAGACCTTGTGCCAAGGGCTAGTGTCTCACTAATCTGTTTCATTACAGGATGAACTGAAGGAGAGCGAGATTCTCAAGGAGAAAGTTGAGGAGCTGTTGGGGAAGGGGTTGATTCAGGAGAGTTTGAGTCCCTATGCAGTTCCAGCCTTGTTGATACCCAAGAAAGATGGGAGTTGGAGAATGTGCATTAACAACAAGGTTATTAATTGGATCACTATGGGATATAAATTTCCTATACCATGGTTGGATGACATGCTTGATAAGTTACATGGGGCTAAATGGTTTTCCAAGATTGAACTGAAGAATGGGTACCATCAAATTAAGATCAGACCTGGGGATGAGTGGAGGACTGCTATTAAGACAAAGAAGGAATTGTACGAATGGCTAGTCATGCCATTTGGTTTATCCAATGCCCCTAGCACTTTGATGCGACTAATGCAATGGTATTGAAACCGTTTATGGGTAAATTTGTAGTGGTATGACAATATTCTGATCTATAGCTCCTGTAAAGACAAGCACTTATTGCATTTGGCGTACTAACAACACTACAGGAACATAAGTTGTATATTAACCTTAAGAAATGCAATTTTATGACAAATAAATTACTTTTCTTAGGTTATATTGTTTTGGCTGATGGCATACGAGTTGATGAGGCAAAGGTACATGCAATCAGGGAATGGCTTACTCCAAAGAATGTCTCTAAGCTGCAAAGCTTTCATGGTTCGACGACTTTTTATTGTAGGTTTATCAAGAATTTCAGCACTATGGTTACGCCCATGACAGAGTGTTTGAAGAAGGATAAATTCCTGTGAACTAATGAGGCAGCCACTAGCTTTGCAACCTTGAAGGAGAAACTGAGTACAACACCAGTACTTACCTTCCCCGACTTTGAGAAGTTGTTTGAAGTGGATTGTGATACTGGTAGGGTGGGCATAGGATCTGTTCTTTCCTAGGAAAAGAGATCGATTGCATTTTTTCAGTGAGAAGCTTAGTGATACTAGGTTGAAGTGGGGCACTTATGACAAGGAATTTTACTTAGTAGTGCGTGCTCTAAAAACCTGGGAACACTATCTGATTGGTAAAGAATTTGTACTTTATTCAGATCTTGAGACCTTGAAGTACCTGAATAGCCAGAAGAGGATTAACAGTGACATGCATGCGAGATGGTGTCAATTTCTACAGAAATTTCCTTTCATGTTATGACATAAATCTAGAGCCCAGAATAAAGTCGCAAATGCTTTGAGTAGGCGAGCTTCTTTATTGTTGACCTTGAGTCAGGAGATATTGGGCATTGAGCAGCTTAGAGATGAGTATGAGCATGACGATGACTTTGTTGAAATATGGCATAAGGTATCAAATAATCAGTTTATTTCTAGATTTCACTTATCTGATGGTTACTTGATGCATGAGAACCAGTTGTGTCTGCCAAGAACTTCTTTGAGAGAGCAGGGCAATGGGTTATTTGGTCATTTAAGGCGTGATAAGACACTGGCAGCTGTAAAGGAGAGGTTTTATTGGCTACAGCTTAGGCGAGATGTGAGTAGATTTGTAGAAAAGTGCTATGTTTGTCAGAGATCAAAGGGTCAGTCCAAGAATACTGGACTATACATGCCTTTACCACTTCCGGAAAATATATGGAAGGATTTGTCCATGGATTTTGTGCTGGGATTGCCACGTACACAGAGAGGAGTTGATTCCCTCTTTGTAGTTGTTGATAGGTTTTCCAAAATGTCACATTTTATTCCTTACAGGAAAACTACTGATCCAGTTGGTGTGGCTAAGTTGTTTTTCAAAGAAGTTGTCCACTTGCATGGAGTTCCTAAGACCATCACTTGAGATTGTGATAGCAAGTTCCTAAGTTACTTTTGGAGAACATTGTGGAAGTTGTTTGATTCTTCTTTGCAGCTCAGCAGTACAGCCCATCCACAAACTGATGGTTAGACATAGGCGGTTAATGGAACTTTGGGAAATCTGATTTGAAGTCTTTGTGCTGATAGACTAAAGCAATGGGACATCATCCTTCCACAGGCTGAGTTCGGTTACAATAGTGCTATTCATAGTGCTATTAGACAATCACCCTTCTTAGTTGTCTACACCAAGGTACCACAACACACTATTGATTTACTTACAATACCTAAAGGAGAAAGTGTTAATATTCCAGCCAAGCATATGGCGAAGATAGTGGTAGATGTGCAGAAAGAAGTGAAGCAAAGGTTGGAAGAAGCTAGTCAATGCTACAAGAAATCTGCTGATAAACATAGGAGGCGTGAGACGTTTCGGTTAGTGATCAGGTTATGGTTTACTTGCGCAAGAGAGATTCCCAGTTAGTACCTATAACAAGCTTTAACTGAAGAAATATGGTCTTTATAAAGTGTTGCAGGGTATCAACGACAATGCATACCTAGTGGATTTGTCTGATAGTTTGGGTATTTCTAAAACATTTAATGTGGCGGATTTATCCTTGTTCCATAATCTTGAGGTTCCACTCTATCCGAATCTTCAATCAAACTCGAGGACATGTTTTTCCTAAGTGGACGAGATTGATGCGACGAGATGCGGATGCGTACTCGAGCAAGACGGAAACATCGAAGAAGAAGCGAAAGACAGCACACGTATGCCGGACATAAGCTATCATCCTTTATTTATTTAGTTTTTTGCCACTTGTCCTCCTTTATTTGAAAGCTTTCATACTTTATTTAAAGCTGCCAACTTACTCCTAGCTTATATTTTGCATGTTTTATTGTTTTATTTGGCTTTTCTTTGTTATTTTTGAGACTATAAATAGTTTGTAAGGTGTTTTGGTTATGGACAACTCTTATTCTATCAATTGAAACCCTAATTTAGAGAACTTTTTCTTTTTGAAAGACTTGCTATTCTTGTAATTCTTTGTTTGAATGCTTTACGCTGCATCAATAAAGGATATTCAAAATATAAAAATCCCATTCCTTAATTTATTGGATATATCTATATGAATTTTAAATTTATGATAATTTTAATGATAGTATTGAATTGTTTGAAAATATATTTTTTATTATGGGTGTTCAAGTCACTTCTTAAAGTTAAGTGACTCTATATGTATATCTTCTAGATTGTTTAGAGGCATACATATAATTATCCTAAGTATGTTTATATCAATATATTCCTAATTTAATTGATCTTAAATATCATTTAAGAAAATTTCTCATGAATACATGTGATGCAAATTTAAAAAATAGCTTTCTAATCTAGTGGTATCATCATTGGCCTTGCAAGTGAGATGAGCCAAATTTGAATCCTCCTACCTATTATAACATCAAAAAAATAAAAAATAAAAAAAAATAAAAAGAAAACAAAAAAGAAAAAAGTTGACTTTGGATGCTCGTTTAAGGATAAAAGTTTCCATTATAATGTGGAAACAATGCAAGTGCTCCATATGGGCAATATGCACTTGAACCTTCATTCTAATTTTTATATTTTTAAGGGATTTTTTTTTCTTTTTTGATAATAATTAAGCCTATTGAAATAGGCATTATAGTGTGGAATTAGAATCTGTTGTTCTACTGAATATGAAATCTTTAATTTTCTCTCTAACCTATAATGAATAAAACTGAAAACAAAAAAAGGAAAATAATATGGTTTCCATTTATCGAATCTCATTTTTTACCGAGTCGCAAACGATTTACTTGTTTGACTTAATACGGTTAGTTTTTCAGTTTCAGCGTGAACATTGGAGTACCGGGTAATGATCTATGACTAAATTAGGGCATTTATATCTTCCTTTTTGTTCCTAGCTAGAATTGGTAAAATAAATTTTGAATATAAACACAGCCAAAGGAAACCGGAAAAGGGGAAAGTAAAGTGAGGAAGAAAGGAAAAGAAAAGCAAGCGAAAAAGCAGCAGAGGAATCTCAAGGTTTGAGGCCCAATACATACAGTACGCTCCATATTATTATTATTATTATATTATTATTATTATTATTATTATTATATTTTATTTATGGGATTTGCAAATAATTCTGACCTTGATGTGCAGACACTCGAACTTATAAACTACACTTCAAATATATATATATATAAACTTTGTTGGATAAAAAAGAAAAAACTCTAAAATTCCATTCTAAATTGACGACATGAAAGGATGCATTATTTTTCGTGTTAAAAGGAGAAAAGAAAAGAAAATATTGAAGTTAAAGTTTACTGGGGTGTTAAAATAGCACTTTATATGTATATAGGGTTGTGTTTACGCTGAGATAAAGGGTTTAGTAAAGTTGATTTGCCAACTTAGGTGTTTTGACATAAGTTCAGGATGTATTTGCAACATAGTTAAATTTAAGAGATTATTTTGTAGTTTTGCCTGAATATAACACTAATTCTTATTCATTAACTATGAGAGGGAAGGAAAGAGATCTGGGAAAGAATGAGACTATTATTATGTGAGTTTTGACAGTGAATAATATTTGCAAAATATAAAGGGGTGTCTCTTATTTATTTGCTAATAAATTAAATAAAATTTGATGTATTTATTTTTTATTAATTTTATAATTAATGCTAAAATGCAAAAGTTTTTTATTTTATTTTTTCCTCCTTAACTCTTAACAAGAATTTCAAAATATCTCTTAATAAGAGATTTCGAAATTTTCTCATGTTAAAAACATGGTTTGTTGATAAATGATAATGCAATGTTAGGTATGGCATCAATAATTTTTTTATTTTTTTTCCCCTTTTTTCTCAAGTCTCGCCTTTTCATCTCAGAAAAGTTTTCACCATTTGATGGCCCCATCTTCTTAAAGCGAGACTTTTGCGGCTTGTGTCTTCCGCTTCTTTTTAAAGTCGTAGCGAAAAAACCAAATTGAAGAATTTAAAATACAACAAAACTAAGTGGTGCCTTCTGGTCGCTTCTTTCCTATATCGATCAGGCACACAACTCTTTGAATTAATCGGTAAGTAGTACCTAAGTTTTTTGCCTATTGAAAATAGACATTTGGCATCCACGAAGACAGTAATAATTTGGGCAATGATTTTGAATATGGCATGGCCGCTTTTCGCGGGATTGTAATGGGAATATGCATATTGAAATGGAATATTCATTTGCATTTATCATATCTATAATACATATATCTATATATACATATATATATATATCTAATCTGTAAGAGCAGTTAATGAGTAAAAATATTGTTTCTTATTTGTATTTGTTTTTAACAAATAATTTCATTGAAACAGGCATAAAATATATGCCAAATTGATATTAAACCAATAGATCAAATATACCCTTAGTTAATAAGTGTTATAGGACCCTTGAGAAGCCTAATAAACAAAGAATTTGTGAATTTCAAAGTACTTACTAGTTACCTATATATTAATTAAAGGACATATGCTTAACCATATGTAAATTTTTCCCTAACTTGTCTACGAGTCTCTACAACCATTGATATTTTTTTAATTATAGTTATCAATATCTTATAATGTATGATTATTACTATGTGATAAACATAATAAACATCTAAGAAAGACCAAAATTTATTGAGGTATAAGTTTTTTACAACTATTCATTCAAAATTGGCCACTAATAACACAACATATTCATTTTTTTTGTGGTGTAGATAATAATGTACTTAGGGAATGTTTAGTTCCCATTATTTTGTGGCACAAGATTGAATAAAATCCACAATCCCTTGTTTGGTTTCTTTTTTTTTTTTTTTTTTTTTTATGGGCTTAAGACTGGACAAGATGTCCTTAAAGGACTAGACCACTTCTAAAAAAATTGTCCCAATGGATAATGGAACAAGACATTGCATCATTAGACAACAAAGCCTTTTCTTTTTGAAGCCCGATTATGCCCTTCTTTAAACTGCCATTTTTCTTTCCCTAATCTGCTTCAACACTTGAACGCCAAGCCCTAAGCAATTCTCTTCTTTGTGTCAACGCCTTAACTTAACCTAATCCTAACTTAGTGAGTAATTTTTACTTGAAGCTAGCTTCATATCTCTCTTCTCTCTCTCTCTTCCCCCTTCCCCGCCCCACCTCTCTCTTTGTTGTTTTCCATGGGAATGGATCATAATCAAATATTATTTTTTTTAATTTTGTTGGCAAATATCATCTAAAAAGTGCAAGAAGTACGTTCCAGTCCATTATATCACATACGTATTGTTAATTTTGATATATCCCTTGTATCCCCATAAATGATCAAATTAGAACCACTTTATTTCACCTATATTTGTGATTATGATATATTAGTTAATTTATGAAATTGGTTATCATCAAAAGAAAATATAATAGGCTTAGAGAAGGCTTCTATTAAGATTGTAAATAACATCTATTTGCAATATATTTTATATGTCAAAGAGAACTAGGAATTCATCTTCCTTAAAGGTTTATTTAATTTTCTTTGTTGTACAGTTTTGACTAGTTCATCTGAATTAGTTGTGTCAAGATCTCTCATAGGTTTGGAAGTTAAGATTCATCCTATGATTTTAGGCAAGATTTTGTGAATTGCATTCTTGTATGTTGTAGTGCTAGTTCATCCTATCATAATGTTAGGAAG